>CM055875.1:3405000-3880000 GCA_029582165.1 Portulaca oleracea
GATGAAATATGTTGTGACCTTTCTCACTCTTGCTGTTCAAAAGTATATCACCCAAGTAGATAACAATACACTTGCTAATAAGGGGCTCCAAAACCTGATTCAACAATCTCATAACAGTAAAGAGAGTGTTAGTTAGACCACGAGGTGTGACTAATCATTTATAGAGTTCTTCTTTGGTTTTGATAGCAGTGTCCCCTTCTTGAATTCGAGTCTGGTTGTACCCACTTCTTAGATTAACCTTGGAGTTGACTTGGGTACCAAATAGCTCGTTCACTTGATCTTCACTTCTAGGAAACCTGTACTTGGTAGTAACCTTGTTGGTGCACAGACTTTGGCTTCCTTTCTTTGGGACCAAAAGGGTAGGGATGACGCATGGATTGAGACTTTCCCTAATCATACCTTTTGCTTGAAGATCTTCATCTTGCCCTTGAACCTCTTGGATGTCACTCGGGTTCAAGTGAGTTGTTGGTTCATGATGCACAACTGATCTAGGAATGGGATCAGTTTGGACTTCAAGTTGGGGTAGTCTCTCGTCTAGGAACACATGAGGGTGTTGTTCTCTAAGGGGGGGTGATGATGTATAATAGGATCAAAGAGATCTCATTACACATAGAATTCAGGATCTTTATGAACAAGATGAGAATCTTCCTTCACAAAGTTCTTAAGGATCAACTAAACTCAATGAAAAGAGATGGAAAACGAAAACAAGAATGGGAATTCGTTACCAAAGATGAACGTTGGATGAACGTTTGATTGATGGACAAATGGAATGAATGATAATGGCTTTGAAGACTTCTATGGAGATATAGACACACCACTCCAAGACTTCTCCAATTCTACCTTTCACCACCAAGGGAGGCCAACCCAAGGCTAGAAGTAGGGCTAGACGATTCTCCCTCTAGAGAAACGAAACACTAGCACAAAAGCTAGAGAGAAAACCACATCATGTGTGTTTGATTTGTATTTGATTATTGAATTAATTGTCTTAACAAGGCACCCAAGGGGTCTATTTATAGCAAATGAAAGGCCCCCTTGGCGTGTGGAATGAAAGAAATACAAGGCATCTAGCTTACATCATCTAATACAAGTGTGACATCATAAAGAAACAAATGTACATAAGCTAGATTAAAACAATGATAACTTGCTCGTTTCTCTTTCAAACTTCAAGATTCAAAAACCATTAGGAAGCTCCTTTGATGTAGATCATTTGACCCTAGGATGACTTTCACAATATCTTCATGGTTCTTGAGATATGGAGCAAATTATGGAGCTACCCTTGATGAAGCCATTCGTTTGTGAGAGAGAAATAGTGATTGAAGCTCCTTTTCCATGTAATCAAGTATTTGGCTCTCATGATGTATATTTGATGTCTTCCTTGATGACCTTGATGTATATGGCCATCAAATATACATCATACTCCCCCGATTGAAAAAGTTTGTCCTCAAACTTAAACAAAACTTCTTCTAAACTGTTACATAGTACTTCTTCGAAGCTCATCCTTCTTCTTATAAGAGATCTTTCCAAAAGTATTATACACGTCAACTTGCTTCTTCCTCTTGCGTTCCTTGAAGAGTTTACAAACTCTCTTTTCAAATGCTTTGAAATCATCATAGATCCCTGTGATGAACTTCCACTTTCTTCCAAGTTTTCTCATGAATAATCCAATGACATCATAGTTCTTCAAATCTCGTTTATTCATGGAGAATGTAGAAATCTCATATAACTTCTCAACTTCAAAGTATAGATTCACAAGTTTGTAACTCATGTTGAAGTCAATAGTAATATGATGTTCCATCTTTGAAGAATGACGTTCAACGATCATAATTTCATCTTCATACAACTTTGATTCTTCCAACAAAGTATAACAAAAATCCATAGAAGTAATATTACAATATAATGAATTTTTGCAAATCTTGTAAAAACAAAGACTTACTAAACATCTTGGATCAAAATGAATGTCCTTGTCATGAAATGAATGACCGTGTGAATATCTCTCCATTTGTAATGTTTGGACCCTTGTTGTAGCGAGGCCAATATCATTGCCATGGTCCTTATCAACGCCAATGCTAGCGTCAAGGTCCTCATAGATGGCACTACTTTCTCCTTCTTGGATGGTATAATGAGAGTAAGAAATCAGCTCTCTTTGTTGTTGATCTTGCGGTACACTAGCCTCTTTCAAGACTCTACTTACAACAAGCAACTCATCTCCATTTAATTCTTCTACATACATCTTTTCTATTACAATATCCTCCTCTTTTTCTTCCTCGTGTACTTCATTAGGCACGCTGTATACCTCATTCATGCCAAGGTTATTACTCATTTCATGAACATCGTCATACTCGTCAAATACATCAAATACCACCCTTTCAATTTCTGGTTGCATGCTTAATGATGTTTGACAATTAACCAAAGATACTTCTTTCTCCTTAGGACATGCACTTTCAACATGATCAAAACTTTGGCAACATAGACATGTACTTGGGACAAGGGAAGTGGGGAGGTTTATAGGCTGTTTTGAAGAGCTTTGGATAGTAGGTGTGGGGAGGTTTAGGGGCTGTTTTGTGTAGGGATGGGCAATAGGTTGTAGGGGCTGTTTTGGAGGCGTTTGGATGAGAGGTTTGGAACGAGTTTGTGGCTTAGTTTGATGGTCCTTGGCGTGGGATTGTTGGGATGGTTTGTGAGGTCTCTGTTGTAGATGGGTTTTAACCCAAAGTTCTTTACTCTTTTCTTGTATTTCAACATAAAGGGCTAAAGAACTTAACTCCTCCAAGTTTGTGTAAGGTTGATATACATCAACAAGCCGAATGTAATCATTAACACAAAGAGAGTAACATACCAAAACTCGTGGATCGTTTTCCTTAAGAGCATATTTCCATAGTTGTCGCCTGAATTCCATTGTATATTCAACCACGTCCTTGCTCCCTTGCTTCATTCTTTCAAGTTTGTTGATGTAGTCTCCTTTGTAATTGAATGGAAAAAACTCTTCTTGAACATTATTTCCATTCTTCTTGCTAGAACGTTTACTCCATTCATAAGGTGCTTCATATTCAACCTCATAAGGATGTACCTCACGTGAATTTGCGCTTCTTCATCCCTTTTGAAGGATCCCAAGTTCTTCCATTTGTTTGGTGAGATCATGAATTTGTTGCTCTAAACGTTGTAAATCACTTTGTGAACTCATGCTAGATCTTTTTGCAAGCCACAAAATATGAATCTTGATATAAAAAGATCACAAGAAACTCATGGTTTTGGGGTTAGCATGTAGGGACGAAAGGGGGTTTGTGTTTAGGTTTGATTGTGTTTGGGTTTTAGGGTTCTTTGTGAAGATTATGGTGGACGTGTAATGGAGGGATGGTGGGGGATGGATTTATGATGGAAAGATGGTAAAAAGATGGTGCAAGAACTAAGAGAATCAATCTCCTAAGCTCTGATACCAATTTTGATGTATAATGGGATCAAAGAGATCTCATTACACATAGAATTCAGGATCTTTATAAATAAGATCATGTATTTTGGCCTGCGCCAAATACATCTCAAGAGGCCCAATACATTTTCAAGGAGGTAGAACAAGCTATAGAGGAAAACATGAGCATAGAGGCCCATAGGCCCATACATATTGTATGCTCATTATGGCAAGAGGATGTCGAAAAATCCTGAGGACTACAAGGCCACGCCAAGCAAGCCCAAGAAAGGCTCCAAAGTCACGTCCAAGAGGTCCAAGTTCATCACATTTGATCTTTTGGATGTACTTTTTATTTTATAGCTTTTATTATTTTTGGTGTGTTTTATTTAATTAGGAGTTTAGATAAATCTAGAACATTCTAAATTGCTCTAGAATGTTTTAGAAGTGTGTTAGGCGTGTGGTAGGAGTAGAGTAGGCGCCAAGCTTAGCTAATTCTAGACTAGGATGGCTTATTTTGTAACTAATTCATCTCGGATTAGGAAAGCCAATTCTAATTAGGATAAGTAGTTGTAACCATCTCCCCTTAGGATAAGGAATCCTAATCCAAGAGGAGATTGAAATAGTTAAGCATCTAGGATTAGAAATCCCTGGCTTGCACGCCAAGTAAGGAATCCTAGGGGAGTTAGAACTCTCCTAGTATAAGCAGCCTAGGCTTGTAATCTTTTGTTTCATTCAATTCAGAAATAGGAAACCCTTTAAGCTTTTAGCTTTCCCTCGAGTGTTAGGATAAACCCTCAACCCCTCTTCTATTGTATCTTGGTTTGGTACCCAAGTGGTTAGGAAGAACTTGATCCTAGGTTGTGGTCTAGATCAAGAAACCCTAGGTTGTCCTTGTGGATTCAAGTAGGAAACCTAGTTCTATCCCCATTATCTTTCTATCTAATAGAAGATAATATCTACCCTCCCATCTTCCCCAATCCAACGCCATCCTCTCTCTACCATACTCCCTCAATTCATCCACTCTCCTCCCTTTTCACAAAATAGCTCAATCAACTCCCTTCCCTCCATAACAAACTCATAAAAACTTTCTCACTCCTCCAACAACCTCTCAACTCTCAACCTCCATCCAAACCTCCGTTAACTCGCCTCTTTCTCTCCCTTTCTTCACGTCACACCCTTCCCTTTCACCATCCAAGAAACAACCTTTTCCCCATTCAAGATTCAACCCTTCTTGAATCTTGAAACCACAAAAGCCCTCACGGCAAAAATCCCTCCCACTTCTCTCTCATCCTCACGTGAACCACCCTAACCGTAGACCGAATTTCACGTGTGGTATCCCACTCTTAGATTGGTTGCACGTCTCACTCTTAGATTGGTTGCACGTCTCCCCAATGATGTGTAATTGATCAACCCTACTCTTGATCCCATTATACATCACAAGATGAGAATCTTCCTTCTCAAAGTTCTTAAGGATCAACGTAACTCAATGAAAAGATATGGAAAACGAAAACAAGAATGGGAATTCGTTACCAAAGATGAACGTTGGATGAACGTTTGATTGATGAACGAATCGAATGAATGATAATGGCTTTGAAGACTTCTATAGAGATATAGACACACCACTGCAAGACTTCTCAATTCTACCTTTCACTAGCAAGGGATGCCAACCTAAGGCTAGAAGTAGGGATAGACGATTCTCCCTCCAGAGAAACGAAACACTAGCATAAAAGCTAGAGAGAAAACCACATCATGTGTGTTTGATTTGTATTTGATTATTGAATGAATTGTCTTTACAAGGCACCCAAAGGGTCTATTTATAGCAAATGAAAGGCCCCCTTGGCGTGTGGAGTGAAAGAAATACAAGGCATCTAGCTTACATCATCTAATACAAGTGTGACATCATAAAGAAACAAATGTACATAAGCTAGATTAAAACAATGAAAACTTGCTCGTTTCTCTTCCAAACTTCAAGATTCAAAAACCATTGGAAATCTCATTTGATGTAGAACATTTGACCCTAGGATGACTTTCACAATATCTTCATGGTTCTTGAGATATGGAGCAATTTACCGAGCTACCCTTGATGAAGCCATTCGTTTGTGAGAGAGACATGAGTGATTGAAGCTCCTTTTCCATGTAATCAAGTATTTGGCTCTCATTATGTATATTTGATGTCTTCCTTGATGACCTTGATGTATATGGCCATCAAATATACATTAGGTGACTAGAGGAGGGTTGTCGTGACTAGGTTCTTCAACATTGGTTGGCTCTTTGTGGCTAGGGTTTGTGTTTGGGTCTAAGGGAGTGATATTCTTATGCCCACTAAACTCAAGGCGTTCAGTGGTCATAGAAGTGATGGGGTTTGGATCATCTTCCTTAGGTGGGGACGGTTTGGTTATTTGGAGTGGAGTTAGGGTTATTCTCTTGTTGTTCATCACAAGAGTGTATGTATTAGCTCTTCTGTTGTGCATCACACTCCTGTCAAATAACCATGGTTTTCCAAGTAGAATAGGACAAGCATCTATAGGCAAAACATCACACCATAAAGATTTTTTAAAGGATTTGCCAATGGAAAAGCTTACCAAACATCTTCGATTCACTTGTAGATCTTCACCCTGATAGAGCCACTGGATGTGTAGGCTGATGTATTTTGGCCCATGCCAAATACATTTCTAAAGGCCCAAATCAATTTCCAGGAAACAAGACAAGCTACGGAGGAAAGCATGAGCATAGAGGCCCATAGACCCATACATATTGTGTGCTCTTTACGGCAAGAGGATGTCCAAACATCCTAGGGTCTACAAAGTCACGCCAAGCAAGCCCCAGAAAGGCCCCAAAATCCCGTCTAAGAGGCCCAATTTCATCACATTTGATCTTTTGGATGTACTTTTATTTTATAGCTTTTATTATTTTTGGTGTGTTTTATTTAATTAGGAGTTAGATAAATCTAAAACATTCTAAGTTATTCTAGAATGTTCTAGTAGAGTAAGTAGGTATGTGGTAGGAGTAGATTAGGCGCCAAGTTGGGTTGTTATCCTAGATAAGGATGGCTAATTTTGTAACTAATCCATATTCGATTAGGAAAGCCTAAACCTATTAGGATAAGTTGAATGTAACTAACTCCCCTTAGGATAAGGAGTCCTAATCCAAGGGGGAGTAGTATAGGTAGGCGTCTAGGATTAGAAGACTTGGCTTGCACGACAAGCTAATGTTTGATAGAAACCGTTGGTTCAAGTCTAGTATAAATAGCCTAGGCTTGTAATCTTTTCGACAACTGAATTCAGAAATATGAAACCCTTTAAGCTTTTAGCTTTCCCTCGAGTGTTTGGATAAACCCTCAACCCCTCTTTTATTGTATCTTGGTTTGGTACCCAAGTGGTTTAGGAAGAACTTGATCCTAGGTTGCGGTCTAGATCAAGAAACCCTAGGTTGTCCTTCTTGTGGATTCAAGCAGGAAACCTAGCTCTATCCCCATTATCTTTCTATCTAATAGAAAGATAATATCTACTCATCTCACCACCTTTCCAATGCCACCCTCTCGCTCCATACTCCCTCAAATTCGTCCATCTCCTCTCCCCTCTCACAAAATAGCTCAACCAACTCCCTCTCTCCATAACAAACTCATAACAACTTTCTATCACCTCCAACAACCTCTCAACTCTCATCCTCCCTCCAAAACTCACGCCAACTCCCCTCTTTCTCTCCCATCCTTCACGTCAAACCCTCCCCTTTCACCATACAAGAATCAACCTTTTCCCGTTCAAGATTCAACCCTTCTTGAATCTTGAAACCACAAAAGCCCTCACAGCAAAATTCCATCTCCCTTTTTCCCTTACCTCGTGTAAACCATCCTAACCCTAGCCTCAATTTCACGTAAAGCCTCCCACTCTTAGATCGTTTGCACGTCTCCTCTATGATGTGTAATTGATCAACCATACTCTTGATCCCATTATGCATCATAATTTTGGTATCAGAGCTCTAGGTTGTTTTGAGTGCAAACCAAACACATGACCTTTCCAATTCAATCCTCAAACCTGCTAATCCAATAACTTAACCTGCTATTCCACAAGCCTTACCTGCAATCGAAACACATAACCTTCAAACCTTCAGTACCAACCTGCAACCCTAAACTCCACAAACAGCCTAAACACATTCCCGTCCTTACCCAAAGTCATTCTAGACGTTCCAAGTCCCTACCATGGCATCGAGAAGCAACAGTCAAGAAGGTGGAGATCCTACTGAACAATGGAAACAAGAGAAAGCAGAACTTGAAGGAAGAATCGCTTATCTTTCTGATCCTCTGAACAGATACATAAATCTGCAATTCAGGACACTACGGGGACAAGAAGAAGAAGAAGTCATCCCCAGTAGTCCTAGCGAAATTGAGCACTCTGCTAGCTCAGTCCAGAGGTCACATCAATCTAGGCATGCACCAAGAGAGGAAAGACTCGACTTTAAGGTCGACATTCCTGAATTCGACAGTAATCTTAATCCCGAAATCTTTCTTGATTGGATTCAAACTGTCGAACGCGTATTTGACTTAAAAGATATTGCTGATGATAAGAAAGTCAAATATATTGCTCTTAAACTGTGGAAGCATGCTAGTATTTGGTGGACTAACCTACAGAAGAAGCAACAGCATGCCGGGAAAGAAAAGATCTGCTCTTGGGTAAAGATGAAAAAGAAACTTCATTCAAAGTTTCTTCCAGCAAGCTACTTCAAAGACAACTACTTTCGTCTGTACCAACTGTCCCAAGGATCTAAATCTGTTGAAGAGTTTACCAAAGAATTCGAACATCTACTCTAGAGGTGTAACTTGAAAGAAGATGAACCTCAAACTCATGTGAGGTATCTTGTTGGCTTAAACGAAAACATAAGGTATGCTGTGGAACTTCAACCTTATGAAACTCTTGATGAATTGAGTACTTTGGCTAACAAAGTAGAACAACAAAAGAAAATAAGAGGCAAGGAGACGCCCAACAGGAACCCTATTTCCCAAAGAACTCCCTACACGCCTCAAACATACACCCCACAAAAAAGCCAAACCCAATCCCATCCGTCCGCCACAAAAACACCCCACCCTACGTCCCAGACCGTGACAAGACCACCACAGGTCACGCCAATGGATAAGAAGAGGTGTTTCAGGTGTCAAGGGCTCGGCCATATTGCTTTTGAGTGCCCTAATAAGAGAGTCATCACTCTTGTGGAATTCCAAAACGCTCTCTTTGAACCTGAACCAACGGATGTAGAAGAGGAACCCCACACCACTTACAACGAATCTGGAGAAGAGGTCGTGGAAGAACCAGATCAGGGCGAGATGCTGGTTATGAGGAGAGCACTGAATAGCTCTCCGGTTGATGTATATTTGATTGTTATATACATCAAGGTCATCAAGGAAGACATCAAATATACATCATGGGAGCCAAATACTCGATTACATGGAAAAGGAGCTCCATTCCCTCAAGTCTCTTTCACGTTTTAATAGATTCAACAAGGGTGGCTCGGTAATTTGCTCTACATTTCGAGAACCATGAAGATATTGAGAAAGTCATCCTAGGGTCGACTGTTCTACATCAAAGGAGCTCCACAATGGTTTTTGAATCTTGAAGTTTGGATAAGAAACGAGCAAGTTATCATAGTTTTAATCTAGCTTATGTACATTTGTTTCTTTATGATGTCACACGTGTATAGGATGATGTAAGCTAGATCCCTTGTAATAACTTCATTGTACACGCCAAGGGGGGCTTTCATTTGCTATAAATAGACCCCTTAGGTGCCTTGTAAACACATCTCATTTAATATCAAATACAACTCAAACACAACAAGATGTTGTTTTCTCTCTAGCTTTTGTGCTAGTTTTTCGTTTCTCTTGAGGGAGATTCGTCCTATCTCTACTTCTAGCCTTGGGTTGGCATCCCTAGGTGGTGAAAGATAGAATTGAAGAGTTCCTTGAGGTTGTGTGCCTATATCCTCGTGGAAGTCTTCAACGCCATTATCGTTCGTTCATCTATTCATTCAATCATCCATCATTTGTTCAACAAGCATTCATCATTCAAACATCAAACGTTCATGAAATTGGTAAACGAATTTCCATTCTTGTTTCGTTTTCCATCTCTTTCATCCAATTTAGTTGATCCTTAAGAACATTAAGAAGGAAGATTCTCATCTTGTTCATAAAGATCTTGAATTCTATGTGTAATGAGATCTCTTTGATCCCATTATACATCAAAATTGGTATCAGAGCTTAAGAGATTGATTCTCTTAGTTCTTGCACCATCTTTTTACCATCTTTCCATCACAAATCCATCCCCCACCATCCCTCCATTACACGTCCATCATAAGCTCCACAAAGAACCCAAAACCCAAACACAATCAAACCTAAACACCTACTCTTCTCGTCCCTATATACTAACCCCAAAACCATGAGTTTCTTGTGATCTTTTTGTATCAAGATTGGTTCTAATGGATAGTCCAAGATCTCCAACGCATTCTCCCACGAATTCTCAAGAAGATGTTGAGTTGATGAGACAAAGAATCACCTATCTCTCCGAGCAATTGAAGAGATAAATGCATCTTCAACATAGGGTGAACCGTGGAGGAAGTGATGAGGAAGAAGACGTTCAAAGTCAAAGGCGTGAACGTCCAAGAAGGGAGGAAAGATTCAACTTCAAAGTGGAGATTCCGGAATTTAATGGTAATCTTGATCCGGAGGTTTTCTTGGATTGGATGCAAACCATGGAGAGAGTCTTTGATCTCAAAGACGTAAATGATGATAAGAAGGTCAAGTATGTTGCCTTGAAGCTACGAAAACATGCAAGCATTTGGTGGACAAACTTGCAAAAGAAGCGGGCAGCTAAAGGAAAGGATAAGGTGCGTACATGGGAAAAGATGAAGAAGAAGTTTCAAGAGAAGTTCTTACCACCTAGCTACCTACGTGACAACTACTACAAGCTACAAAAGTTGGTCCAAGGAGGAAGAAGCGTAGAGGAGTACACCAAAGAATTCGAGCATTTGCTTTGGAGGTGTGACCTTAAGGAAGACGAGCCACAAACTTTGGTACGTTATCTTTTTGGTCTTAAAAATTAGATTAGACACATTGTTGAGTTGCAACCATACAAAACCTTGGATGAGTTGAGTTCTTTATCCCTTAAAGTTGAAAGGCAAAGGAGAAATAAGGGTAAAGAAGCCTTGAACAAGTTCCAAACTCGACAAGAATCATCCTACCCTACACACCCATACACTCCACAACAAAGACCCACATTCCCCATAAAACAACCAAACACAAAAGCTCCACAAAATCGGCCCCCATCCATCCCTAAAGCCCACGTCCAAGAAGCCAAACCTCTAGGAAGGTGTTTTCGATGCCAAGGATTAGGTCATTATGCCTCGGAGTGTCCTAACAAAAGAGTTGTATCTTTGGTTGAATATCAAAGTGCTTTGTATGTTGAGCCGTAGTATAATGCAAGTGGGAACGAAGAGGAAGTTGTTGGCACCATTGGGGTGAATGAGGAAGAAAATGTAGAAGAGGAATATGTAGAGGAGCTGGATGATGGAGAGTTACTTGTTGTAGGAAGGGCCTTGAATGTAGCTCATGTGCCGAATGACCAAGTACAAAGGGAGGCTATCTTTCGCTCTCGTTGTACCATCCAAGGAAAAGTATGCTCATTGATCATAGATGGAGGAAGTTGCACCAATGCCGCCTCTACAACTATGGTCAAAAAGGTTGCAATTGGAGTTTAGCCCACAACCCACACCTTACACTATACAATGGCTAAGCCAAGGCCAAGGTATTCGTGTGGATCAACGGGTCTTGGTAAGTCTTTCAATTGGAAAGAGTTATAAAGATTCATTATGGTGTAATATTATTCCTACGGGTACTTGCCATATTTTGCTGGGAAAACCATGGTTGTTTGATAGGAGTGTCATACATGATGGGAGAGCCAACACTTATACTCTCACTCTCAATCGAAAGAAGATCACTTTGTAATGTATAATGGGATCAAAGAGATCTCATTACACATAGAATTCAGGATCTTTATGAACTAGATAAGAATTTATCTTCTCCAAGTTCTTAAGGATCAACTAAACTCAATGAAAAGAGATGGAAAATGAATCAAAGAATGGAAATCGATTACCAAAAGATGAACGTTTGAATGTTTGAATGATGAACGCTTGATGAACGAATGATGGATGATTGAATGAATGGATGAACGAACGATAATGGCGATGAAGACTCCCACGAGGATATAGGCACACCACCTCAAGGAACTCTTCAATTCTACCTTTCACCACCAAGGGATGCCAACCCAAGGCTAGAAGTAGAGATAGATCGAAACTCCCTCAAGAGAAACGAAAATGCTAGCACAAAAGCTAGAGAGAAAACAACATCATGTGTTTGCTTTGGATTTGATATATTGAATGAGAGATGTGTTTACAAGGCACCCAAGGGGTCTATTTATACTAAATGAGAGGCCCCCTTGGCGTGTAATATGAAAGAAATACAAAGCATCTAGCTTACATCATCCTATACAAGTGTGATATCATAAAGAAACAAATGTACATAAGCTAGATTAAAACTATGATAACTTGCTTGTTTCTTCACCAAACTTCAAGATTCAACAACCATTGTAAAGCTCCTTTGATGTAGAACAATCGGCTCAAGGACGACTTCCATAATATCTTCATGGTTCTTAAGATATAGAGCAAATTACCGAGCTACCCTTGATGAAGCTATTCGTTTGAGAGAGAGACATGAGTGAAGGAAGCTCCTTCTCCGTGTAATTGATTATTTGGCTCCCATGATTGATATTTGGGACCAAATCTACATCATTCACCCCTAGTTGAGAAGAGTTTGTCCTCAAACTAGGAAGTTCTTCTTCTCCTCCAATCCATAGTAGGGCTTAAGATCACTCACGTTGAAAGTACAACTTCCTTCATAGTCTTCACCAAGTTGTAACTTATAAGCATTGTCACCAATCCTTTCCAAAACTCCATAAGGACCATCTCCTCTCGATGCAAGCTTACCTTTCCTCTTAGAAGGAAATCTTTCTTTCTTCAAGTGAATCCAAACAAGATCTCCTGGTTCAAATATAACCTTCTTCCTTGTCTTATTCACTCTACTAGCTACATCTTGTGTATACTTCAAGATTTTCTCACGAACTTCTTCATGTAGCTTCTTAATCTCTTCCACCCTTTTGTAAGCTTCAAAGCTAAACTTTGTTGATGTAGAAATAGGTGTGAGATCCATAGGTTGGAGAGGGTTCCTTCCATAAACGATTTGAAAAGGTGACAAACCCGTAGCTTTGCTTGGACTTCTATTGAAGGCGAATTCAGCGTGCAATAGAAGAGTATCCCACCCTTTCTTGTCTTTACTCACCAATATTCGAAGTAGAGCTCCCAAAGTACGATTGGTTACTTCGGTTTGTCCATCCGTTTGTGGATGACATGCGGTGCTAAACTTCAACTTTGTTCCAAGCTTCTTCCACAATGTAAGCCAAAAATGACTAAGGAATTTTGAATCTCTATCACTCACCATGGTCTTTGGAATACCATGTAACTTCACCACTTCTTCAAAGTATAGATTTGCAACCTTAGTAGCATCATAGGTGGTATGGCATGGAATGAAATGAGCCATCTTTGAAAACCTATCAACAACCACCATGATAGAATCCTTGCCTCTTTGAGTTCTTGGTAGACCCACAACGAAGTCTAAACTCACATCTTCCCATGGACTATGTGGAATAGGCAAAGGAGTATACAATCCTTGTGGTAAAGCGCGAGCCTTTGAAATATTGCAAGTATTACACCTCTTTACCATATGCTCGATGTCTTTGATCATGCTAGGCCAAAAGTAATGCTCCATCATCATCAAATAAGTCTTCTCAATACCAAAATAACCCGCCAAAGAACCTCCATGGACCTCCATGATCAACAACTCACGAATGCTACTCCTTGGAATACATAATTGATTTCCCTTGAAAAGAAATCCATGCTCAATATGAAAGAGTTGGTGGGGATGCTTCTTACAAAGCTCATAAACCTCCTTAAATTCCTCATCATTTTCATACAACTCTTTAATATGCTCAAAACCAAGGACTCTTGAATCAAGAACATGAGTGAGTAAGTACCTTCTTGATAAAGCATCCGCTCTTTTGTTGAGATGACCCGCTTTATGCCTTATCACAAAATGAAATGCTTGCATGTACTCAACCCATTTGGCGTGTCTTGGATTAAGCTTATGTTGCCCTTGAATGAACTTTAGAGCCTCATGATCACTGTGTAGAATGAATTCACCACTTAGAAGATGATGTCGCTAATGCTAAAGAGCTCTTATAATTGCATAGAACTCTTTATCATATGTACTATACTTCCTTTTGGCTTCATTCAACTTCTCACTAAAGTAAGCAAGAGGTCGGCCCTCTTGAGATAAAACGGCTCCAATTCTAACTCCACTTGCATCAACTTCTACTTCAAAGGCTTTGTCAAAACAAGGTAATGCAAGAATAGGTGCATGAAATAATTTCTCCTTAATCAACTCAAACGCTTCATTAGCACCCTTACTCCATGAAAACTCTTTTTTTTTTTCAACAACTCGGTCATAGGTGCAAGAATGGAGCTAAAATTCCTTATAAATCTTCTATAAAACGAAGCTAAACCATGAAAACTCCGTACCTCGTGAATGGACATTGGTGTAGGCCATTCTTGAATGGCTTTCACCTTCTCCTTATCGACTTGAATGCCATCTTTTGAAAGAACATATCCAAGGAACACGATCTTGGATGAGAAAAGGTGGCACTTCTCCATGTTTGCGTAGAGTTGCTCTTTCTCCAAAATGTACATGACCAACTCTAGATGCTTTACATGCTCCTTTTCACTTCTACTATATACAAGAATATCATCAAAGTAAACTACAACACACTTGCCAATAAGAGGGTTCAATACATGCTTCATAAGACGCATGAAAGTAGATGGTGCATTAGTAAGACCAAATGGCATCACAAGCCACTCATATAACCCTTCCTTTGTGTTGAATGTCGTTTTCCACTCATCTCCTTCATGAATTCGAATTTGATGATATCCACTCCTCAAATCAACTTTGGAGAACACAACACTCCCATGTAGCTCATCAAGTAGATCTTCAAGCCGTGGGATTGGAAATCTATACTTGATTGTGATCTTGTCTATGGCTCGACAATCCATACACATTCGTTGAGATGCATCTTTCTTCGGTACAAGCAAAACCAGAACGACACACGGACTCATACTTTCATGTACCAAGCCTTTGGATAAAAGATCATCTACTTGCATTTGAACTTCTTCAGCATCTTTCGGATTCATACGGTAGGACGGCTTGTTGGGGAGCATAGAACCCGGAACAAGATCAATTTTGTGCTCAATATCCCTTCTTGGAGGCAACCCCTTTTGCATCACTTTTGGGAACAAATGATTGAACCATTCCAAAAGATTTTGGAGAAGTGCATGCTCATGTGATGGAGGTCCTCCATCAGAACCAGCATCAGGAGTAGCAACGACCTCACCAACATCAGCATTGAGGCCATCATCAACCACATCAACCACTGACATCCAAGAGTGCTTTATGATGGTCCAACAAGTTATGAGGTCGTCCAACAACAGCAGCATCATCACCAACAGCAGCGGCCAACCAGTGAGGCTATTTCTCAATTCCATATCTTTGGATTGAGGTCCTCACCAGTGCTTTGAAGACTTCACTCTAGAGTTATTGAGGACTTTCCAGCTCAGTGAAGATGTTTGCCAGTTCTGAGGTCCTCTATGAAGACATCATTTCTGGAACTGTTGAGGATATTCCAGCTCTGTGAGGTGATCTTGCATTGAGGTCCTCTATGAAGACTCATTTTTGAGCTGTTGAGGCCATTTCAAGTTTGTGAGGTGATTTAACCGTTTGTAATAAAGACAACGCGTTTGTTAGGTTTTATTTCATTTTATTTTGATGTTTTCCAGTTTGTAATGAGGCTTATTTAGCTTACTAAGTTAGTTAAGTAGCTTAATGCGTAATTAGGGAGTTTCTTGAGAAAGGGGAAACCCTTAATCAACCAGCTCAACCCTAGGTTTATATAGCTTGTAATTGGCAGCTTGTGAGGATCGTCTATCAGTGAAATCAATAGCATTTTGAGTGCCTTAATTGAGCCTCTTGTTTGTGAGTGACGTTAAACTCTCATTCTTGGTTAATTTTACTACAGTAGCAAGGATTTGGCAATCCTTGTGGTGGGTGTAGAGCTTGATAATCTCGATGGTGGTGTGCCTTGATCCATTGAGGTCATCCAGTCCATTGCCCTTGGAGTTCTAGCTGTGGTGGGTCTGTATCAGCTCGAGCCTCAAGACTATCTTCGGTCACTGTTTGATTGTAAGTTTGTCCATCCGATCAACATATTATCATCATCCATTTCATCCAATCGTTCATTGCTATTTGTGCTCTGTTTTGAGGAGGTTGTAATTGATTTCTTGTCGTAAGGTTCTGTTTTGGGTGTATTTGTATTTGATTCTCTGTTTTGAGGCCAGATTGTGTGTTTGTGCATTAATGAGGTGTACTGTGAGGTCAATACTCTGATCTTAGGACCTTGCATACATCATAATTGGTATCAGAGCTGAGTAACATGTTGGAGGAAGGTCTGTTTGTGTTAGTTGTACATTTCATTATGTCGGGTTGTACTAAAACACCTCAGGAAGTAGCAGAACAAGCCTTGAGGGAGAAGGAGGAATTAGAAGGGAAACTAAAATTTGTGAGTGATCAGTTGAAATATTATATGAGGTTGCACAAAAATAGGCTTAATGGAGAGACTGATATGGAGTCTGAAGAAGAAGAAGAGGAGGAGAACCCTTTTAGTGAATCTGGAAGGGGAGGAGGAAGACCTAGATATCACAGAAGAAGGGGATTTATAAGGAGACCACCTAGGAGTAGTGTAAGTGAATCCAGGAGTAGGAGTGAAAGGGAAGAATGGAGGGAAAATAGGAGAGCTGACAAGTTGGATTTCAAAATAGATATTCCAGAATATGTAGGTCAGTTGGATCCTGATGTATTCTTGGATTGGTTGCAAACAATGGAGAGGGTGTTTGATTTGAGGGAGTTGTCTGAGGAAAACAAGGTGAAGTTGGTTGCATTGAAGTTGAGGAAATATGCATCTACATGGTGGAACAACTTGCAAAGAAGGAGAGAAGAGCTCAATGAACCTAAAGTTAGTACATGGGTTGAAATGAGGCAGAAGCTCAAGGAGAAATTCTTACCTGAAAGTTACATGAAGGAAAATTATTTCAAGCTTCAACACTTTGTCCAGGGTAGCAAATCAGTTGAGGAGTATACCAAGGAGTTTGAACATCTGCTGTGGAAGTGCAATATGAAGGAGAATGAAATTCAGACCTATGTGAGGTATCTTGGAGGGTTGAATCAAAGCATCAGAAATGTGGTCGAGCTGCAGGTGTATAATTCACTTGATGAGCTGAGTCTTTGGCTCATAAGGTGGAACAACAGAAGAAGGTCCAAAGGAAGGAGCATGGAAGCAAGTACCCAGCCAAAACCTATCGTCAAACCAAATCAGACCACTATACCAAATCCTACAATCCACCTCAAAGAACCTATCCATCGCCACAACCACAAACCAGATATCCAGCCCCTAAACCACCTCAAACACAATCCCAAAATCCCCCACAAAGAACCCCAGTCCCTACCAATCGACCATTCCCAAAGAGAAGATGTTTTAGATGTCAAGGACTTGGACATCTAGCCTCAGAATGTCCAAACAGGAGAGCAGTGACCTTAGCAGAATATCAAGCAGCACTGTTTGTTGAACCTGAGTAAGTTGTTGAGGAGGAACAGTATGATGAACCTGAAGGAGATCCAGTGTATGATGAAGAGGAAGTTAAGGCCACACTAGATGAAGGTGAAATGTTGGTGATCAGGAGGATCCTTAGCAGTACAACAGTTGATGAGGAAGCTGAGCAGAGGGAGAACATTTTTCACACAAGACGTATAGTGCAAGGGAAGATCTGTTCCTTGATTATTGATGGAGGCAGCTGTACTAATGCAGCATCATAGACTATGGTGTAAAAACTGAATTTGAAAACCTGTCCTCATCCAGCACCTTACACCATCCAGTGGTTGAGTCAAAGTAGAGGTATCAAAATCTCATCTAGATGCGTTGTGAATTTTTCAATTGGTTCTGTTTATAAAGATGAAGTGTGGTGTGATGTTATACCTATGGATGCATGTCATTTATTGTTGGGAAGACCTTGGTTGTTTGATAGATCTGTTAACCATGATGGAAGAGCCAATACTTATTCCCTTAACATGAACCACAAGAAAATTGTCCTCACCCCACTTAAACCATCCCAGCTCACAAAAAGAACCAAGAACTTGATTGTTGAACCATCCCTTGATGTGATCTTACCAGCTGAGTATCATGAGTTCTGTGAACAGAAGGAGTTACTTTTGCTTGCTCTTGATGAAGAACCAGCCTCACAAAATGAGCCAGCCCCACAAAATAGCCATCCTTTATTCCAACCCATCCTAAACCGGTACCTACATGTTTTTCCAGAAGAAATGCAACCAGGTTTACCCCCAAAAAGAGATATCCAGCATAAAATTGACCTTATCCCAGGATCTATTTTACCAAACAAACCAGCCTATAGAATGACCCCTGCTGAAACCAATGAGATCCAAAGGCAAGTTGATGAGTTGTTAGAGAAAGGAATGATTAGAGAAAGCTTGAGCCCTTGTGTAGTGCCAGCATTATTAGTCCCTAAGAAAGATGGAAGTCAGAGGATGTGTATTGATTGTAGAGCCATCAATAAAATCACAATTAAGTATAGATATCCTATTCCAAGACTTGAGGATATGCTTGATGATCTCCATGGCTCAACTGTGTTTTCAAAGATTTTTTTGAGGAGTGGATATTATCAAATCAGAATTTATGAGGGAGATGAGCGGAAGACAGCCTTTAAGACTAAGGAAGGCCTGTATGAGTGGTTGGCCATGCCTTTTGGTTTGACAAATGCACCTTCAACATTTATGAGACTCATGAATCAATTTCTAAAGCCTTTGATTGGGAAGTGTGTTGTTGTGTATTTTGATGATATACTCATTTATAGCCAGTCTGAGGAGGATCATGTGAACCACTTGAGGAGTGTTATGGAGATTTTGAGTAGAGAGCAGCTGTATGGGAACCTCAAGAAGTGTCAATTCTTCACCAGCCATGTTATATTCCTTGGTTATATTGTGACATCAGAAGGAATTCAAGTAGATGAGGATAAGATCAAAGCCATGAGAGAGTGGCCAGTTCTCACATCAATCCAACAAATAAATAGTTTTCATGGATTGGCATCTTTCTACAGGAGGTTTGTGAGGAACTTCATCACTATTCTAGCTCCTATGACTGAGTTAGTGAAGGGAAAGAGCTTTACTTGGACGTCAGCTGCACAGAAAGCTTTTGAGGAGGTCAACAGACAGTTAACCTCAGCACCAGTGTTGGCATTACCTTGTTTTGCCAAAGTCTTTGAAGTGGAGTGTGATGCCTCAGGTGTGGGCATTGGAGCAGTGTTGACTCAAGAGGGAAGACCAGTAGCTTATTTCAGTGAGAAACTCAATGAGGCCAAGAGGAAATACAGTACATATGATAAGGAGTTCTATGCTATCATCAGAGCTTTGCAACATTGGAGGCATTATTTGATTGGAGCTGAATTTATTCTGCACAGTGATCATGAGGCCCTCAAATTCATCCAGGGGCAGCATAAACTCAACACTAGGCATGCTACTTGGGTGGAGTTCATGCAACAATTTCATTTTGTGATCCATTATAAATCTGGGAAGCTTAATAAAGGAGCTGATCCACTATCTAGGAGGTATTTGTTGTTGCATGTTTTGGATGCAAGAGTGCTTGGTTTTGAACAGTTGAAAGCTTTATATGAGAATGATGAAGATTTTGGAGAGTTGTACCACAAATGCAAGGGACGTCCTCAAAGTCTATACCACATAGACCAGGAATTTCTTTTCAAAGGAGCAAGGTTATGTATTCCAATGAGCAGTTTTAGAGAATTGTTGATCTCTGAAGTTCATGGAGGTTGCTTAGCAGGACATTTTGGCATTGAGAAGACCCTTCTTATGTTGAAGGAACATTATTGTTGGCCTAAAACGAGGAAGGATGTTGAGTATTGGGTCAGGAGGTGTGCTACATGTCAGATTGCAAAGAGTCATAGCTTACCTCAAGGGCTATACACACCTTTGCCAGTTCCAAGCAGTCCTTAGGAGGACATCAGCCTAGACTTCATTGTTGGTCTACCAAGAACTCAAAGAGGGACAGATTCAATCATGGTAGTTGTGAACAGATTCAGTAAAATGGCTCACTTCATTGCTTTCCATACCAACTATGATGCTGTGAGGCTGGCTGTATTGTATTTTCAGGAGGTAGTGAGACTCCATGGTGTTCCCAGGAGTATGGTGTCTTATAGGGATGTCAAGTTCCTACGTCATTTTTGGGTTATTCTTTGGAAGAAGTTGGGCACCCAGCTGAAGTATAGCACAGCTTGTCACCCCCAAACTGATGGGCAAACAGAGGTCACAAATAGGACACTTGGAACACTATTGAGGTCACTAATATCCACAAACAAAACAGGATGGGACACCCTCTTGTCTCTTGCTGAATTTGCTTTCAATAGAGCACCATCCAAGGCAACTGGCCTTTCACAATTCCAGGTTGTCTATGGTAGAAATCCTATAACTCCATTGGATTTATCCCCACTAACAAATACTGTGAGGTTTAGTTATGAAGCAGGTAAACATGCAAAGGAGATCAAGAGGCTTCACTAGTAACTCAGGGAGAAGATCATAAAGTATTTTGAGCAAGTTTCTACATCAGCAAACAAGCATAGGAGGAAGATGGTTTTCAATCCAGGAGATCTAGTGTGTATTCATCTAAGGAAGGATAGATTTCCAAGCAAGAGGAAGGGAAAGTTGACCCCAAGACAGATGGTCCTTTTGAAGTGCTAGAGAGGATTGGAGACAATGCTTACAAGTTTGACCTTTCTGAAGACTATGGAGGCAATGCTACATTCAACGTTGCAAATTTAAGGCCTTACTTTCCAGAGCATGAAGACCTTTCAAGTTTGAGGACAAACTTTCCTCAACCTGGGGAGGATGATGGAGGTCCTCCATCGTAACCAAGATCGGGAGCAAGACCACGACATCACCAACCATCAACCACATCAACCACTGACATCCAAGAGTGCTTTATGATGGTCCAACAAGTTATGAGGTCGTCCAACAACAGCAGCATCATCACCAACAGCAGCGGCCAACCAGTGAGGCTATTTCTCAATTCCATATCTTTGGATTGACGTCCTCACCAGTGCTTTGAAGACTTCACTCTAGAGTTATTGAGGACTTTCCAGCTCAGTGAAGATGTTTGCCAGTTCTGAGGTCCTCTATGAAGACATCATTTCTGGAACTGTTGAGGATATTCCAGCTCTGTGAGGTGATCTTGCATTGAGGTCCTCTATGAAGACTCATTTTTGAGCTGTTGAGGCCATTTCAAGTTTGTGAGGTGATTTAACCGTTTGTAATAAAGACAACGCGTTTGTTAGGTTTTATTTCATTTTATTTTGATGTTATCCAGTTTGTAATGAGGCTTATTTAGCTTACTAAGTTAGTTAAGTAGCTTAATGCGTAATTAGGGAGTTTCTTGAGAAAGGGGAAACCCTTAATCAACCAGCTCAACCCTAGGTTTATATAGCTTGTAATTGGCAGCTTGTGAGGATCGTCTATCAGTGAAATCAATAGCATTTTGAGTGCCTTAATTGAGCCTCTTGTTTGTGAGTGACGTTAAACTCTCATTCTTGGTTAATTTTACTACAGTAGCAAGGATTTAGCAATCCTTGTGGTGGGTGTAGAGCTTGATAATCTTGATGGTGGTGTGCCGATATGATGTATTTAATGGATCAAAGAGATCTCATTACACAAAGAATTCAGGATCTTTATGAACTAGATAAGAATCTATCTTCTCGAAGTTCTAAGGATCAACTAAATCCAACAAAAAGAAGATGGAAACGAAACAAAGAATGATGAATTCGTTTACCAAATGATGATGTACGATTGATGTATGAACGTGATGTATGCTAACTCACAAAGATCGGAGTGTTGAGCTAGAACACACCATACAGTCACACAAACACACAGCTGGATGCTTGAACTTTGCAATAACTGATAGAAAGCAACAAGCTGGAATAGAAGACAACCCAACAACAGAATAAAAGGGATAGACTTGCTTACAGTTGATACAGATACACCACAACTACAATCAAGGGCAAGGGACTCTCACATACATGCCTCTACAGATACACCAAAGCATGGATGATCAAGCTCAGTTTACACTTGCTGGATTTGCCAATTGCTAGTGACAGGAACTGATTGAACCAAGATTGAGAGTTATAGGACACTCACAAACTTTCAGAGGTACTAAGACTCTCGAGAATACTATTGAATGAACACACTGAGATGCCTTTCATTGATAGAAAACTTCATAATATAAAGAAAGCTAATCAGTTTGATTAGCAGTTGCTTAAGCATAAGCATTCTACCTAATCTCCCTGGATTATCCTAAGCTACAATGCTTGAAACAAGTACAGCTGATCATATCCTAATGATTTCGAGTACAATTTGTAAGAAAACAAAAGGAAAATACTAAGCTATTCTCTTATTGGACCAAAATGCCAAAAGGGTGGCAAAATGGACCAATAGGGAGCTTTCCTCTCCTAAGGGGTAAAAACTAAGTTACTGAGGTAACTCCCGCACCAATGCTAACCTTGAAGTAATCTCAACAGGTTAATATCATGCTGGAAAGACCAAAACAACCCCTGTGAACAGAAATCAAAACACATAGCCCCAGAACTGGGGTTCTGGAAAAACTGATAAAACAACCCTACTGGGATTGGTTGTTCTGTCTTCTGAATCTTACTCGTGCCATGCTTAATCATGCTGGGACTTTTCTTGGACTTGAAAAGGACATGGCAAGGAACAAAAAACTCCTCGGAAACATTGGCTGAAACTTCCTCAATCAAGAGATACAACATTGAGAAAGTCAGCTGCTTGGACTGTTGCTGCTGGGAACTGGAATTGGTATGGATGACCAATGCTGATGGGCCGAGTGGCTGCAAATGCCAGGGCTTGCTTTACAATGGTGTAGCAAGCCTGGATGGATGCTGTTGGTGGTGTGGTGGCTGCTGGTGATGCTAAGAACTTCCTGCTGGCACTTTGGGCTGCTGAGAAGTCGGCTGAGTGGCTTTCTGTAAGTGCAGTTCTTTGAAAGCCTACTGTTTCTGCTGGAAGGGCTGGTCTAGCTGCTGAGTTGTGTCAAACAGCAAGTGCTCCTCCTCCTTGTGCTGCTGCTATTGTAATTGCTGGTGAAGATCCCTTGGAAGCCTCCTTTGTTGATGAAGCTGCTGCTACTGATTGTTCTCCTTGATGGTCTCCATCATCCTCCCCATGTTAAGGAAAGTTTGTCCCATTATACATCACGACATGAAATCAATTACAACCTCCTCAAAACAGAGGACAAATAGCAATGAACGATTGGATGAATTGGATGATGACAATATGATGATCGGATGGACAAACTTACAATCAAACAGTAACCGAAGATAGTCTTGAGGCTCGCGCTGATACAGACCCACCACAGCTAGAACTCCAAGGGCAATGGACTAGATGACCTCAATGGATACAGTGATGTATATTTGATAACCATATACATCAACGTCATCAAGAAAGACATCAAATATACATCATGGGAGCCAAATACTCGATTACATGGAAAAGGAGCTCCATTCCCTTAAGTCACTTTCACGTTTGAATAGCTTCAACAAGGGTAGGTCGGTAATTGCTCTGTATTTCGAGAACCATGAAGATATTGTGAAAGTCGTCCTAGGGTCGATTGTTCTACATCAAAGGAGCTTCACAATAGTTTTTGAATCTTGAAGTTTGGATAAGAAACGAGCAAGTTATCATAGTTTTAATCTAGCTTATGTACATTTGTTTCTTTATGATGTCACACTTGTATTAGATGATGTAAGCTAGATGCCTTGTATTTCTTTCATTCCACACGCCAAGGGGGCCTTTCATTTGCTATAAATAGACCCCTTGGGTGCCTTGTAAAGACAATTAATTCAATAATCAAATACAAATCAAACACACATGATGTGGTTTTCTCTCTAGCTTTTGTGCTAGTGTTTCGTTTCTCTTGACGGAGAATCGTTTATCCCTACTTCTAGCCTTGGGTTGGCATCCCTTGGTTGTGAAAGGTAGAATTGGAGAAGTCTTGGAGCGGTGTGTCTATATCTCCATAGAAGTATTCAAAGCCATTATCATTCATTCCATTCGTTCATCAATCAAACGTTCATCCAACGTTCATCTTTGGTAACGAATTCTCATTCTTGTTTTCGTTTTCCATCTCTTTTCATTGAGTTTAGTTTATCCTTAAGAACTTTGTGAAGGAAGATTCTCATCTTGTTCATAAAGATCCTAAATTCTATGTGTAATGAGATCTCTTTGATCCTATTATTCATCATCACTCATGTCTCTCACACAAACGAATAGCTTCATCAAGGGTAGCTCGGTAATTTGCTCCATATCTCAAGAACCATGAAGATAGTATGGAAGTCATCCAAGAGCCGATTGTTCTACATAAAAGGAGCTTCACAATGATTTTTGAATCTTGAAGTTTGGATAAGAAACGAGTAAGTTATCATAGTTTTAATCTAGCTTATGTAAATTTGTTTCTTTATAATGTCACACTTGTATAGGATGATGTAAGCTAGATCCTTTGTTGTTTCTTGTATTTCACACGCCAAGGGGGATCTCAAATACTATAAATAGACCCCTGGGTATTTCTAGTAATCCTAAGCCCCCTTGGACGTGTACTAATCAAGAAGCTAGGCCCTTGAGGCTTACATCATGGTACACATTTATTACATCATAAAAACTCTAAAATACAACTCTAGAAAGAAAAGACTATAACTCCTTCAATACTTGTTCGTTTTCTAAGATTCAAAATCCATTGGAAAGCTCTTTCAATGTACTCCAATCTGTCTTCGGATGACTTGCTCAATAGACGTATGGATCAAGAGTTATAGAGCAGAATATCGAACTGCACTTGATAAGGTCCTCTACTGCCGTGAGTGATGATTACTCAATAAAGGACTTTTATCTCCAAGAGTGATTTAAGCTCGTTGATGTCCCCATATATATGAGAATAAATCCATCTAAGCTAGAATACCATCAAGGTCCTTCACGCTTTCTTCCTTGAGCTAATAAACCCTTGTGGTTGTTGATACCCAAGGCGACATTTATAGCTTCTAGCTGGACTAAGGTCCACTTAGCTAACCTTGATGTATATAGCTAAGCGATTATACATCATTCTCCCCCGGTTGAAAAACATTTGTCCTCAAACTAAGATAAAACTTCTTCTAAACTGTTACATAGCACTTCTTCTTCTAAACTCATCCTTCTTCTTGTAAGAGATCTTTCCAAAAGTATTGTACACGTCAACTTGCTTCTTCCTCTTGCGTTCCTTGAAGAGATTACAAACTCTCTTTTTAAATGCTTTGAAATCATCATAGATCCCTTTGATGAACTTCCACTTTCTTCCAAGTTTTCTCATGAATAATCCAACGACATCATCACGGTTTCCAACCTCCATTGGTGTAAGAATGAGACTCCTTGGTTCTTCAAATTCATGATACTTATTCTCCATTAGTGCAATAAGAATGCACGTTCCTTGCCAACCTTGGTTCGTCATTAATCCTACTATCACCCCTCCACTCAAACCACCACTATCCTTAGCCCACAAAACAGCCCCAAAAGCCCCACAAAAACCCCTCATACCAAATAACTTCCTATTCAACAAGGGGAGTCCCGAAACCTACCTTCCATGTTTCTTTATCCCCATATCATCACCCTCCATAAATGAGCCAATTCCAAGCATCCTCCAACTTATGCTTTAGTCTTTAAGGCCTTGGTTTTTGAAGTTCCTTGATACGACTGAGGACCTTATTCTCCTAGACCAAAACACAAACCCAAACTCCTCAAATAGCCACCCCCTCCTTACCCATCCTTTGGAACACTATCCTTATGTGTTTCCGGAAGAAAAACCCCCTGGTTTGCCTCCTGAATATGAGTTTCACCATGAACGGAAGAAGGCAACTAAGTTTCATGATTTTGCTCACAAGAAAAAGAAGAAGTTGTGTTTTTTTCCCAAGAGATCTTGTTTGGATCTACCTAAAGAAGGACAGATTTCGATCCAAGAGGAAAGGGAGGTTGGTTCCAAGAGCTGAAGGTCCCTTTGAGGTCCTTAAGAAGGTGGGAAACATTGTTTACAAGTTGGATTTTTCGGATGAACTTGGTGGAAGTGCAACCTTCCATGTAGCTGTTTTGAGGCTATACTATTCTTGGTGTAAATCCTTGAGGCCATACTATTGTGAGGCAGAGGACTTTCAAAGTTTGAGGACAAACTTTTCTCAACTTGGGGGGAATGATGGAGATCAGCCCTCATAACCTCATTTGGTGTCAGCATGCTTTGAGGTCATCAATGAATCCCAGAAGGTCCTTGACTATATCAAAAGTCATCCACCAGATGTGAGGCCATCCTTACTGTCTCAATACTTCAAAATTGAGGCCTCACTCACATTTGGTCCCATGGAGGTTCATCATAATGTCCAAGCTTACATGGTCCGAAGGTCATTTGGGTTCCACAGAGCAATCTTGTTCTGGGCATGCATTGAGGACGTCTATTTGGAGCCGGTTGTTCTTATTGAGGACGTTTATCTAGAGTCAGTTGTTCTTTTCAACTTGGTGTGTGATTCTCATCCCTTTGGAAGTCAAGGAAGTTTATTATTGAGTTGTCATGAATGCCCAAGGGTGAACCATCTGGAGGTCGTTTGCATTCTGCACAACTATTGCAATCTGGGTACGTGCATGAGGACCTCATTCGGGATCAGCTTGTCTTTTGGTGTTTCAGCAAGGTCCTTTTGGTCTTTCCACTTGGGATGCATCATCTTTTGCTTATTGGAGGACATTAATCTTTTATGCAATCTGAATATGCGCATGAGGACCTCTATCTTGAATCTGTTGAGAATTTGGACGTCGAAGGACGTTCCCTACTGGAGGAAGACTATTTGCTCCTTTTTTACTTCACTTCCTGAGTTGTTGAGGTCTTTCCAATTCAGTGAGGTGTTTGTCATTTAGTCCCTCTATGAAGACGTAACTTTCGAGCTGTTGAGGTCCTTCCAGCTCGTGAGGTGGTTATCCAGCCTTGCCCACGTGAGGAATGCTGCTCCAACAAGAAAGCGCCATGTGTGATGTTTCTAGAGCCTTTTAATTGTTCTAGAAGCTTCATGAAGATGCCATGTGTTTTGCTTTTATTAGTCCTCATTACCAATGGGTCTAGAAGCTTCCTAAGTTAGTTACATATTATCTTATTTTGATGTAATTAGTTAATTAAGCTAGATTAGGACGTTTTCTTTTTGCTCAAGAAACTCCTAATTAGATATTTCATCTAGGTTTATATATACCCACTGTGAGGTCATTGTAGAAAACAACTTGAAATATGAAATATGAGAATTGAGTGCCTTATTGAGCCTCTTGTTTGTGAGTGACGTTAAACTCTCAAATTTGGTTAATTCTACTACAGTATCAAGGATTTGGCAATCCTTGTGGTGGGTGCAGAGCTTGGTAGCTTCGATGGTGGTGTGCCTGTATCCATATAGGTCATCGATTCCATTGCCCTTGATGTTCTAGCTGTGGTGTGCCTGTATCACCTTGAGCTCAAGCCTATCTTTCCTTTTCTGTTTTTTCCCATCCCTCATTATCCATTTCAATCCATTTGATGTCATTTGGTGCGTGGTGAACCGAGTTCTATCTTGGAGGAGGTTATTCGTGTTGCTTATCCGATCTTATTTCACACCTCACCCATTTCATCCATTCGATTCTGGTTGATTATCCCCTGTTTAGGAGCTATTTCCATTCGATTATCCATTGTGAAATCCCAAATTCCAGTGTGTGTGTGTGCGCTTGGTGTCTGTGAGGTCATCACTCTAATCCTAGCGACCTTGCATACATCAGTTCCCTTGCTCCATTCTTTCAAGTTTGTTGATATAGTCTCATTTGTAATTGAATGGCATGAACTCTTCTTGAACTTTATTTCCATTCTTTTTGCTGTAATTGATGTGTCTGTGAGGTCATCACTCTTCTTGAACTTTAATTCCATTCATAAGGTGCTTCATCAACCTCATAAGGATGTATCTCATATGAATTTGCGCTTCTTGATCCCTTTTGAAGGATCCAACGTTCTTCCATTTGTTTGGTGAGATCATGAATTTGTTGCTCCAAACGTTGTAAATCACGTTGTGAATTCATGCTAGATCTTTTGCAAGCCATAAAATATGAATCTTGATACAAAAAGATCACAAGAAACTCATGGTTTTGGGGTTAACATGTAGGGACGATAGGGGGGTTTGTGTTTGGGTTTGATTGTGTTTGGGTTTTGGGGTTCTTTGTGGAGTTTATGGTGGACGTGTAATGGAGGGATGGTGGGGAGCGTTTTTGTGATGGAAAGATTGTAGAAAGATGGTTCAAGAACTAAGAGAATCAAACTCCTAAGCTTTGATACCAATTTTTATGTATAATGGGATCAAAGAGATATCATTACACATGGAATTCAGGATCTTTATGAACAAAGATAAGAATCTTCTTCTCTAAGTTCTAAAGAATCAACTAAACTCAAAGAAATATGATGGAAACGAAACAAAGAATGGAATTCGTTTACCAAAATATGATGATGGACGAAAGGATGATGAACGATTGTTGAATGCTTGATGAATGTTTGATGATTGAATGGTTGAATGAACGAACGATAATGGCGTTGAAGACTCCCATGAGGATATAGGCACACCACCTCAAGGAACTCTTCAATTCTACCTTTCACCACCAAGGGATGCCAACCCAAGGCTAGAAGTAGAGATATATTCCCCCTCAAGAGAAACGAAAAGACTAGCACAAAAGCTAGAGAGAAAACAACATCATGTGTTTACTTTGTATTTGATATTATTGAATGAGATATGAATAACAAGAGGCCTAAGGGGGTATTTATAGTAATCCTAAGCCCCCTTGGACGTGTACTAATCAAGAAGTTAGGCCCTTGAGGTTTGCATCATGCTACACATTTATGAATAAAACCTTTAAAATACAACTATAGAAAGAAAAGACTATAACTCCTTCAATACTTGTCCGTTTTCCAAGATTCAAAAACCATTGGAAAGCTCTTTCAATGTACTCCAATCTGTCTTTGGATGACTTCCTCAATAGACGTATGGATCTAGAGTTATAGAGCAGAATATCAAACTGCACTTGATAAGGTCCTCCACAGCCGTGAGTGATAATTACTCAATAAAGGACTTTTATCTCCAAGAGTGATTTAAGCTCGTTGATGTCCTCATATATATGAGAATAACTCCATGTAAGCTAGAATACCATCAAGGTCCTTCACGCTTTCTTCCTTGAGCTAATAAACCCTTGTGGTTGTTGACACCCAAGGCGACATTTGTAGCTTCTAGCTGGATTAAGGTCCTCATAGCTAACCTTGATGTACATAGCTGGGCGATTATACATCAGTTGGCATTCCTTGGTGGTGAAAGGTAGAATTGAAGAGTTCCTTGAGGTGGTGTGCCTATATCCTCGTGGGAGTCTTCAACACCATTATCGTTCATTCATCCATTCATTCATTCATCCATCATTCGTCCATCATTCAATCATCAAGCATTCATTAAACATTCATCAATTGGTAAACGATTTCCTATCTTGATTCGTTTTCCATCTTCTTTTCATTGAGTTTAGTTTATCCTTCAGAACTTTGAGAAGGAAGATTCTCATCTTGTTCATAAAGATCCTGAATTCTAAGTGTAATGAGATCTCTTTAATCCCATTATACATCAAAATTGGTATCAGAGCTTAGGAGATTGATTCTCTTAGTTCTTGCACCATCCTTTTACCATCTTTCCATCACAAATCCATCCCTCACCATCCCCCCATTACACGTCCACCATAACTTTACAAAGAACCCTGAAACCCAAACACAATATGATGTATAATGGGATCAAAGAGATCTCATTACACATAGAATTCAGGATCTTTATGAACAAGATGAGAATCTTCCTTTTCAAAGTTCTTAAGGATCAACTAAACTGAATGAAAATAAGATGGAAAACGAATCAAGATAGGAAATCATTTACCGAATTGATGAACGTTTGATGAACGAATGAATGGACGAAAGAATGATAATGGCTTTGAAGTCTTCAATGGAGATATAGTCACACCACTCCAAGAATCCTCCAATTCTACCTTTCACCACCAAGGGACGCCAACCAAGGGCTAGATGTAGGGATAGACGATTACTCCCTCAAGAGAATCGAAAACTAGCAAAAAAGCTAGAGAGAAAACAACATCATGTGTGTTTGATTTGAATTGATTATTGAATGAATTGTGTTTACAAAGCACCCAAGGGGTCTATTTATAGTAAATGAGAGGCCCCCTTGGCATGTGGAATGAAAGAAATACATGGCATCTAGCTTACATCATCTAATACAAGTGTAACATCATAAAGAAATAAATGTACATAAGCTAGATTAAAACTATGATAACTTGCTCGTTTCTCTTCCAAACTTCAAGATTCAAAACCCATTGGAAAGCTCCTTTGATGTAGAACAATTGACCCTAGGATGACATTCACAATATCTTCATGGTTCTTGAAATATAGAGCAAAGTATCGAGCTACCCTTGTTGAAGTCGTTCAAACGTGACAAACACTTGAGGGAATGGAGCTTCTTTTCCATGTAATCGAGTATTTGGCTCCCATGATGTATATTTGATGTCTTCCTTGATGACCTTGATGTATATGGCTATCAAATAGACATCATACTCCCCCGGTTGAAAAAGTTTGTCCTCTAACTTGGACAAAACATCTTCTAAACCGTTACACAGCACTTCTTCTAAGCTCATCCTTCTTCTTATAAGAGATCTTTCCGAAAGTATTATACACGTCAACTTGATTCTTCCTCTTGCGTTCCTTGAAGAGATTACAAACTCTCTTTCTAAATGCTTTGAAATCATCATAGATCCCTTTGATGAACTTCAACTTTCTTCCAAGTTTTCTCATGAATAATCCAATGACATCACGGTGCTTCAAATCTCGTTTATTCATGGAGAATATAGAAATCTCATATAACTTCTCAACTTTAAAGTATAGATTCACAAACTTGTAACTCATGATGAAGTCAATAGTATTGTGACGTTCCATCTTTGAAGGATGACCTTCAACGATCGTAATATCATCTTCATACGACTTTGATTCTTCCAACAAAGTATAACAAGAATCCATAGAAGTAATATTACAATATAATGAATTTTTGCAAATCTTGTAAAAACAAAGACTTACTAAACTTCTTGGATCAAAATGAATGTCCTTGTCATGAAATGAATGACCGTGTGAATAGCTCTCCGTTTGTAATGTTTGGACCCTTGTTGTAGCGAGGCCAATATCATTGCCATGGTCCTTATCAACGCCAATGCTAGCGTCAAGGTCCCCATAGATTGCACTACTTTCTCCTTCTTGGATCAATGAACATACTTCTTCTTGGATGGTATATTGAGAGTAAGAAATAAGCTCTCTTTGTTGTTGATCTTGCGGTACACTAGCCTCTTTCAAGACTCTACTTACAACAACCAACTCTTCTCCATTTAATTCTTCTACATACATCTTTTCTAATACAATATCCTCCTCTTTTTCTTCCTCGTGTACTTCATGAGGCACACTACATACCTCATTCATGCCAAGGTTATTACTCGTTTCATGAACATCCTCATGCTCGTCAAATACATCAAATACCACACTTTCAATTTCTGGCTGCATGCTGATTGATGTTTGACAATCAACCAAAGATACTTCTTTCTCCTTAGGACATGCACTTTCAACATGATCAAAACTTTGACAACATAGACATGTACTTGGAACAATGGAAGTGGGGAGGGTTATAGGCTGTTTTGAGGAGCTTTGGATAGTAGATGTGGGGAGGTTTAGGGGCTATTTTGTGGAGTGATGGGCAATTGGTTGTAGGGGCTGTTTTGGAGGCGTTTGGACGAGAGATTTAGGAGTGTTTTGGGACAGATTTGTAAGCTTTTGAACAAGAGGTTTAGGACGAGTTTGTGGCTTAGTTTGAAGGTCCTTGGCGTGGGATTGTTGGGATGGTTTGTGAGGTCTTTGTTGTATATGGGTTTTATTCCAAAGTTCTTTACTCTTTAGTTGTATTTGAACATAAAGGGCTAAAGAACTTAACTCCTCCAAGTTTGTGTAAGATTGATATACAACAACACGTCGAATGTAATCATGCATTAAGACCAAGAGAGTAACATACAAAAACACGTGGATCATTCTCCTTAAGAGCATTTTTCCATAGTTGCTGCTTGAATTCTATTGTATGTTCAACTACGTCCTTGCTCCCTTGCTCCATTCTTCCAAGTTTGTTGATGTAGTCTCCTTTGTAATTGAATGGAAAAAACTCTTCTTGAACACTATTTCCATTCTTCTTGCTGGAACGTTTACTCCATTCATAAGGTGCTTCATATTCAACCTCAAAAGGATGTACCTCACGTGAATTTGTGCTTCTTGATCCTTTTTGAAGGATCCCAAGTTCTTCCATTTGTTTGGTGAGATCATAAATTTGTTGCTCCAAACGTTGTAAATCACTTTGTGACATAAAATATGTTGCTTAATAGCTTCTTGTCCGAACAGCATGCCAAATATGTTGCTTCCAGCAAGATGAGTCCATTCCAATGGTGGCTGTTTGTCCTGAGCGGGGATAAAAACAGTAGCCATATTGATGGTGCAGTCATTGAAAACTTCTAACCCATCAACTTGAACTCCCTTGTTCTTCAGGTTGTACGGTTCAGGGAATCCATAGTAAGGGAAGTCATCACCTTCCCTAACGAACTGCCCATTCAGAGTGAGTGGATAGGGCTTCATTTGGAACAAGGTAGGTGGGTTGTCCATCCTTTTTTGCTCAGCTATGGCTATCTTGGCGAGCTTAACTTCCTTCTCCGTTGGCTTGTACCCTAAGCCGAACCTCCCCTTCTGTTTAAATGTCTTAAACACGGGAGGAATCTCGATTTTTGGGTTCCTTCCTAGCGGCATCTCAGGGACGTGTCCTTGTTTCCTGAGTATTACATGTACTTTGGGATTTGAGTAGGGATTTGAGTAACTTCAGCCTTGGTCTTCTTGAGTTGTGTAAGGAGAGGATCTTCAGGCGGGACATGCTTGTCGTTGGTAACCATCGGTGTAGGACTAGAAACAGCCACTAGGATGGTGGTGTTCCTGTTGTTATGACGGCCTGATCGAGTGAGAAATGCTACATCATCTGACGTTAGCTCATCCGGCTCCATCCATTTCGTCTTGGAGTATTCTTGTTGCTCATCATCATCACTATCCCAAATACCATGAAAGGATAGATCTTCATGAAAGTCGAGCACCTCGGGGATAGGTTGGCCTGTTTTAACAATCAAAGTGGAAGGATCAAAGCTACAAACTCCATGAATGATAACGTTGGTATGCTCAGGCATAGGGTTTCTTTGATTATTAGGTTTTTTAGCAGCTTTCGGCATGGGTAGTGTCCTGTCCCTTATCATATCTTCTATCTTGTTCTTGAGAGACCAGCATTTCTCAGTATCGTGTCCTCGGCAACGATGGTAGCGGCAGAATTGATCCAAGTTCTTTCCACTTGTGGCTGATTCCTCCCTTGGCAAAGGTAGGACCAAAAAACCCTTCTTGACTAATCAATCAAGAGCTTGTGAGTAAGAGACATCCAATGGTGTGTAAGTCTTATACTTTGGTATGAAAGGCCCCTTGCGCTGGATAGAGTTAGTTTCCATGATCTTAGGAGGGTGGCTAGACGCACTAGTGGCCCTCCTGTTGGAACTAGACCCCTTCCATCCAGGTGAAGTAGTCTTATCATTATGTATCGCCTCTAGTTGGACACAGATATCCTTCAAGTAGTCAAAGTCTTTGATGACGTGGTATCCCAAGTGCTTGGATAAGCTGCTTTTTAGCCCTTGCTTAAAAGTAGACAGCTGTAGGCGAAGAGGGATTGTCTCATTGATGTGAGACAGCTTGGTGTGCCATCGCTCAAAGTAATCCAGGAAGGATTCGTCATCTCGTTGCTTCATGGTGGTCAAGTCATCCACCATAGCCTGCTTCCTCTGGATGCGACTGTAGTGATTAATGAAGGCTTTGAAAAGTTCATTCCAATCAGCCTTCATTTGAGGTGGTAAAGCATGATACCACACCTTGGCTTCGCCATCTAGAGTGGATGGGAAAACAGTAGAGTATAAACCGACATCAATCCAGTTTATTGGTGCTAGCCTCATAAATTCTTCGATGTGATGAAATGGATTCTCAGAGGGTTTGAACCTGATGTTTGGTACCTCCACTTTATCAGCAACCTTCAGCATCGGCTGAACTGGTAACAGTACTTCCAGATACTTGTCGGCGAAGGTTGGCACAGTGCTCATTGCTTTGGTAAGGCTCTCTAATTTCTGTTCAAGGGCCTTAACAGCAGGGTCCTTCATGAACTTAGATACCTCAGGGGTATCGGCTTTTGTCTTGGATACCCCACTCCCTCCAGAATTTGGGGATATCTTGATGATTTCCGGTTCGGACTCATATCCCTGTATCTCTTCGTCATCTTCTTCAACATTCAACCCTAGTTTGGTATTGATCTTAGTAATGGCCTGCAGTATATCGTCCATTACTTGTTGCTGTTCATTCAGCCTTTTACTCACCTTCTGCTCTTGCTCTAGGGTATTGGCAAATACCAGACCTTGCATTTTGGTGTAGAGATCATCCAAATGCTTCGTGATGTTGGCTTCGGTGCTCTGGACCGGGATCTCTTGGAATTGTTCTCCAAACATAGTGCTGTTACTGGTTGCAGATGGATCGTAGCGAGGGTTCGGAATCAAACGGCCTGTTCGTGGATCTCGAATGCGGGCTCGGAGTCGATCACCAATGATGCTTGCATGGAAATTCCAAGTTAAGAAACTCAATGACATTCTCCGACACGTTCTACCCGATGCATGCATGTCCTATATGACCTATATGATCCTAGATATCTTGACACATGTATGCTGACACGGTGAACTCACCCACTTTTGGGAGTGCATGGCCTAACTCTATCTGGACCTACAGAACATAACACTATAAAGGGCCGAATAAAGTCAACATAGCGAGCGGGTCATAAGTTGGCAGGCTTTAGTCAGTGTTTCTCAATTCGGATGGGCCCAATCCACAGGCCGACCGTTTTAAGGAGAATCCGTAACCTGGCCCAACAACTTAGACAGCTCAAACCGTATTGGCTATTATGCGGACTAGAATAATGTTCAACAAGACCGACTACCCATTTTTTTTTAACCCTTTTTTTATACTCTTTTTGTTAACTCGTGGAAAATAGATATTGTAAAGGACTGGATGAAGTAAACAATAAGTGAGCATAATTAATTTATGGGCTTTAATTGACAAACCCAATGTGGTTGGGCCTAACAACGGGCCGGCCATAAATGTGATGGATTTTTTAATTAAATCGATAAATTAATTTACTCAAGCCTGGTAACCATTATGCAGTCTGAGACGTTATCCATTAACATTGTTAGACTTTTAATTAATTCTTTGCACCTTTGTTAAGAGAATTTCATAAATGGCCATATAATATCATCAAAGGTGAGTCGATTTTTTTTTTATTTATTAATCAAGATAATCAACTTTCAACATAAATGGGCCCTTCCACTTGGGCTAACCAAAATGCCTTTGAGTTAATTATATTAATTAATCATTTTCTCAACCCAATGAATTTTATATGGACTAGAACAAAACCTCCAAACTAGGGTTGACTCTTTACAAAAGACAAGAAAAGGGGATGGATACACATAGCACATAGCATACACATGGAAGGGTATTCTAAACCAAGGCTCTAAATTCATGGACTTTTATGGTTGGGTATATAGCCTACCGCATGCCTTCGCCTCGGTTTTTCATACCATAAGGTAAGCAGTTAAGGTATTTCTCAAAGAACTTCAAGGAAGCTGTCGGAGTGTGACATCGGGAGAGGAGCGACCAAATGCTTAGAGATGTAGAGTTCATCCCCATAGTAGTGGCCTCCCGCTCTCAAGGGAAATCCTAGGTAACTTAAACCGTTGCCTTTGTGCTAACGTGTCAAAAGACCCGATTAGTGGCCCGGTATGCAAGGAATGCCTAAAAGAATAATAAAGTCGCGAAATAAATTAACTTCTCCATTTTACACTTTTCAAATCAATTTGATTTTTTCAAGTTTTACCCTCTTTTTAAAGTTTAAGTCCCCAATGGAGTCGCCAATCTGTAGGAGCTCGGAAAAAGGCGGAACCCTTTTTCCGCGTGGTGCGCTACTTTTGTGATCGGGAGCCGACTAAGGTTTCTTAATCCTTAAATAAGGATATTTTTATTTTTTGAAATTCGTTTTCGGGGTGATGAAACTTTATTTATTTACAAACTCGTTTTCTATTATCTAAATTACCCAGAAATTACACAAAAAATAATCTCAAATGATTTAATTTTAGCCCAAATGACAAACCAGGGCCCGAGAAGCGAGTGGGCCGTTTGAACCTGTCAAAGCCCGCCTAGGCTTTGACGAATTCTGGGCCGGTCCTCTTGCTTCCTGGCCCAGGGACATAAATGGTGGAAATTGGCCATTTTCTCCTCGGACCAAACCCATTTTTATCCTTGAACAAAAATTAAATCATTTTCTTAAATTAATTTGTGTAAGAAATCGAATACTTTAAATAATTAAACGATTTTATAAAATGGTTTAAAGAGTCGCCAGCCGATTTAAGGAAATCGACAAACCATAAAATAAAAGAAAGACTCCGGTCTACAAACCCGATTTCTAGATTCGGGGGTAAGGTTACGAATTCGAGAGTTATAAGAACTCTCGAATCCGCCTGTTATAAAACAGACTCTACTAAAATCAACATTGAAAAGAAAGAGAGCGGGGAGAAGTTTGATTAATTTCGCGGAATTATTATTCGAAACATGCAATATAAAAAACAAATGCGATTTTAATTTTACAAAATATGTACAAGCATGGAATTAAAATAGGGATTACATGATTAAATACAATAATTTAAATCAAAGAACCAAACCTTGCTTAGGGTGAAGCGGCGATGAAATCGATCCCTTGAGTTGCCCCTTGATTTGAAACCCGGATTAGAAAATGTGGACGGCTTAGGAAAAGTGTAGTATGGATGGTTATGTGAATATGGTGATGATAGAAGCATAGAATTAAGAAGAGAATTTGGGAGAGTGGGAGTATATAATGATTATTGGTGGTGAGAGATGACTTTTGTGGGAGTTGTTGATGAAATAAAGGTGGAATGGAGGGGGTATTTATAGGTGAGGGAGTGAGTGATTTGGAGGGAAATGATGGGGAACATACCCCAAAAATCATGCCATTTTATTCCAAAGCCTAGGCGGGTTGTATGGAGTCAAGGGCAAAGTCAAATCACGTGGGCTATGACCATAGGATTGCATGCATGCAGATTTTTTTTTTTGGCGCTAAAATCACCAAAGCCTAGGCGGGCTTTAACAATTTCATCACGTGGATCGCTGACCTAGCACAAAAACGACATCGCGCGCAACTTTGTTCAAACCCTAAGCGGGGTTTAATTATTTCTGGGCCGGATCAAACCCTAGGCGGGTTTTATTGGCTCTGGGCTGAGGCGCGCGACTGGCCCGCTTCTTGCGTGGGCTGGTGAATAGAAATAAAACCCCTTTAGGTTTTAATAATTATTCAGGCTTGATTTATTTTCTCTGGGCTTCGTTTGTTGATCTTTTGGGCCCGTCGGCCCGTTTCACTTGGCCCACCTGTCTCGTATATTTTTTGATGAGTCGGGTTTATACCGGTACAAAATTCGGCGTCTACAATTGCTTTTTGTCATTGAAACCTTATCAAACCAATTAATTTCCTTTTGCCTAACACACCATCCTGAGGATACGACAACCCTACTCTGAAACCCAAATTACGACAATCGAACAAGACCTTTTTCAACAATCCTCCAAAGTTCCATATCATTAGATTCAATAAATACACGCATAACAGTTTTTCCAATAACCAAAGTCTTTTCTGCAAAACAGAGGTGGTCAAACTGTTGATCTACCCAAATATTTGTATTAGAAAAATTCATGACCGTTCCTATAGACGGTTAAGTCTCACAAATATGTTAGGCTCTTATACCAATTGAAAAATAAGATTACCCTAGGGGGTGAATTGAGTGATCACAAAAAAAAATGTGGAAATTAAAATGGAGAAATAAATAGCCGAAAATAAAAGAGACAAAACACGGTGGTTGTCAACGATGTTCCTCCGAATCCGAATGTCGGGTTACGTCACCACCTAGAGTTCTCCAACTCTATGATTGAATCTCAAGCTTTTATTAGGATGGACCATCGACAATCTTAGAGCATCCTCTACTCTCAAGATCTATTCTACCACTTAATTTCAGTTCTTAATTAAGTATAGGAGGAGTCAACCTCTCAACTCATAGTCTTCACCCTAATACTCTTGGCTCAACTAATGAAGAGAAATTTAATACAATAATTTGTGATCTCACACTCAACAATAGTAGGAAATAATGATGCTCAAGAGAGAAGTATGTTTGTGTCTTATTCTCTTGAATGACTAAGGACTTCTTGTATATATTTATAGTGGACTTTAGGGTTAATAGGCCAAGACTTAATCAATTGAATACGGCAACTTCTTGATATTTGATATGAATGATCTCCAAGAAGCAAATTATAATAAATTAATATAGGCAACTAGTAGAGCTGGGCAACCGGCCGGATTGGGTCAGGTCAGGGCCGACCCTTTACTCTTATGGGCTAGGGTCGGGTCATGGGCCAGCTGATCCTGACCCCTGCATAACCCACCCATTTACATACTATGATTTTTTTTCTGCTGTATTGCTATTAAATAGTAAGAATTTTTTTTCTTGCCTTGGCATAATATGATTCATAGATACTTTTCTCCTGCTGCTTGGACTTTCTGCACCTTTTTTTACATCCACATAATTATATCCAAAATTACATCCAAAAATGCATAATTATATCCAAAATTAGTGTACAAAAGGACGAACTTCTCAATTGGTTTGAGTCTTTAAGATTAAAGAATAAAGACCAATTATCTTCTGGCCTTCTGGGTACTGCGATTCGAAAAGATTATAGTGAATAACATGCAATTTATTGATAAATGATGATTGAGCTAATTAAAGGGTAATGGAATCAAGGAGAAGAAGGATAAGAAAACTAAATACCTGTTGCTTCATTCTCAAAAACATTTTCAAATTTCAATTGAATACCCATAAATCCCTAAATCATCACACAAATCGAAACTGAAATCATAAGCTAGCAAATAGCTTTCAAGTTTCAACCGAATACCAACAAAATCCTAATATTGTTTCTTCATCAAATCCTCTTTGAATACCCACAAAAATTCGAATCAAACCAGTAACCCACACATTAAGAATTCGAATTAGGTAAGTGCAGAATGAAATTGAAGACGAGCATACCTAATCAAACAATCAAACAATCAATCGAAGATTCGAAAGAAGGATGGATTGAAGAGTTTATTGCAGCGATCCGATTCGAGTGGAGACAAGATCGACGACGACGATGGCGTTTGTTTGGAGACAAGGTGGACGACGACGGTGAGTGGAGAGAGGGTTGGCGACGACGAGCGGCAGTAAGAGAGGAGACAACGTCGTTGGCGAAACTGAGAAGAGAGAGAGAAGAGGAGTCTAGTGAGAGAACCCAGAGAAGAGACTTGCAGTTTTGAAATTTTAGCCCTAATTTTGTTGATCCAATACTGACCCGCGAGTGACCCTGTTTCAACCCTAATTGTGTTGACCCGGTAATGGCCCAACCCTTTTTAATTTCTGAATGAGTTTTAACCCTTAAAATCAAGTCTTGACCCTTACAGCCCATAGGGCCCCCGGCCCAATGCCCAGCCCTAGCAACTAGAGATGTGAGAGTCATCCCTGTACGTGATACTATCTTTCCATATGAATCTCAAATCTTGATGAATTATACTTAAAAAATCAGAATTGGATAAGTATTTGCTATGCATGTATATATTTCCTGCGTAAATATATTCCAAGAGGAAAAAGTACTCAATTGATAAGGGTAAGTCTTAATTTGAACAACCCTATCTATGTCACTGCCAACATGTATAAAGCAATCAATCATGATCCTTGTGAAATGTCAAATCATCAATAGAAATTTACTAACATAAAATTTATTGCAATCTTTCATGGGCTTGCACATGTAGGTGTCCGCACTATTTCAATACACACCCACATAAATTTGTACGTGAATCATCTTGATAGGTAATATAACTGTTTGTAAATTAATGACCACTTAGTTAATTATTAGTTAATTAATTAAATAGGCTTAATTTATCTAGAACACAGTTTCCAGATAATAAGGAATCATAAACATACTAGGAATAAGACTTCCTATCTGATTAGGATTCCTACTTGGTGTTTGTGTATGTCTCTAAGACTAACCTATAAATATATACCTATGTGGTACATACTAGGCACATGTAACAACAACATATCTAGTCTATTCTCTCTCGGGTAAACCACCATCGAAGGTTAGAGGATTTGGGGTGTGAATATACTAGTGACTCCGTAATTGGTAGCCACCATTCCGAGGCGTTGCCCTGAAGGACTCAAGAAAGGAGATTGCAGTATTCGTGGGACAAGATTCGGCAATACGATCCTAATCGCTTCAGCACTAAGGTATTTCGATTCCACTCTACAGTGATATCAGAGCCTAATTGTTTGAACTTGTCCTCGAATTAATCTTTCCTAATCTGTTTAGGCTTTGGTAATCAATTTAATTAAAACTTGGTGTTTAATGTTTTTGGGTGTTAATTAATCTGGTTCAAGCCTTACGTAGATATGCTTTGTGGAAGTATTAAACTCTATGTTTACGCATTCCCTTTTATGCCCAGAAGAATTATGTATTAGTGTTCTCTGCCTTGATTGATTAATTAAACTTTGTGTTTATATGTGGAATATTTAATTGTTCATGTCCAATCAAGCTTTTGCACAAATGTATTTTTGTCCTCTGCCCAGATTTTTTAAAGCTTAGTGTTTTAAGATTAAGCCCTGAATATGGATTTATTCATGATTTCTGCCCAAGTAGGAATCAACTATGTGTTGTATTCTTGCCCAGTTGAAACTCATATTTAGCACAGTCTTCATGAATTGAGTGTTTATACAAGGCCGACCATCTTAGGGTTTTCCCTGGATCAGTCTGTCCTCTCTCTCAGATTATAAGCCTTTGCCTTTGTGTGCAATTCATGACCCTCAACTAGACCCAGTCGATCCAAGAACCCTTCCCCGATTCAAACCCAAAACCAACCCCAGTTCTTTTCGGAAGAACTAAAACAAACAGAGGTAGAAGATGAATTTTTAAGTGAAATTCAAAAGACTTGATTTTTTAAGTAAAGTCAAGGGTCGGATTTTTGTGTAAAATCAAAAGAAACGATTTTGAGTAAAATCAAAAGTTCACCATCAGAAAATCCTCGTTTTGATATCATGAACCACAATCTCCGAGTTTTCCGGCGAAAGAAGCACGAAGACAACCAAAATGAGTGGCACGTTAGGAGCGTGGTCGACACCGTTAGGCTCGCCATTAACCGATCAATGTGACGACGGCGCTTTTCATCACAGCATGGTTGTTTGGAGATCTTGTCGGTGTTCATGAACCACCGGCGAAAGAAGAAGGGTGGTGGTGGTTGAGATTCGCCAGTTTCCTTGGTCGCTCTGTGCGACCGCGAAGTGAGAGAGAACTGAAAACGTTGGCATCGGTGCCTAGAACCGAGCTTGGTGCTCGATTTTCCATGGCTGCCATGAGCAGGGATGGTTTACAGAGGGGAAGAAGATTTGAGAGAGAGAGAGAGAGAGAGAGAGAGGGAGAAACAAGAGAGAGAAAGTGGCGTTGAAAAATGAGGCTATTGTGTTTTGGGGCTAGGTTTTGGTAGTATATGGGCCCTAGGTGGTTCCTATTTTCATTTGTGTGTTGTTCTGATTTCTTATCTGAATTATATGTAATTAATTTACTATATTTCTTATAAATCAGAATATGTGTTTTAATTTTCTGATTATTAGAAATTAATCAGCTTATTTATGATTTTGTATCCAGTCTGGTTATAATTATTTTAGCACCTTTAATTTTAGTTTATGTAATTAATTTTGTGATAAGCATGGTATAACTCGTATGATTGCGTATCGTATGTAATGAGATTCAGATTTAGTGTCTTATTATGTTAATCTCATTATATTATTAATGTAAATTTATTTTACATAGAGCTATTTGTCTTTTACATGTCATTATTATAAATTCGTTCTATATGTTTTGACTGTAAATTTGTTTACACGTACACGACATGTGAATTGTAAATTAGCTTTGCGAGTTATTGTAAATTTGTTTTACATGACCCTAATATAGATGAGTTTTGTATGTTGTAATTATTCGTATGAGTTATAGAATTAGTTTTATATATTTATGAATAATATGATATTGTTACGTTTAGAATTAATGTGAATATGTTGTCATATTAATTTACAATATTACATACAAAATTTGTTTAGTAGGCTTTCTATTAGATTTGTTCATATAGAGTTTGACTTCTAAGGCCTTTCAACTGTAAGATAGTACATGTGTAATTCAGTTTTACGTAGTAAACGTATAGATGTGTTCTATAATATATCACGTGGATTATTTGATGTTTTATGATTTTGTTTTATAAATTGTATGCGAATTTTCATATAATTATGTGGCCTAAAGAGTTGTAGTTCAGTGTTACAAGTTATGACATTATGAGTGCATGATATTATTATAAATTTGTTTTATAATATGAGTTAGCCTTATATCTTACATGAATATGTTTCATGTATAACCAATTGACTATAGATATAAAAAAGTTTTACGAAGTCTTGTAGTCATTCTTGCCATGTTCTTTATGTAAATTAGTTTTGCATAAAAGGGATAACTAATACAATTATACAAACTAGCTTTGTGTAATTATTATGTAATTTTGTTTTAAATATTTCTAATTGATCAATTGGGATTTATAAAATGACAAGTGAAATTTCTTATGTGTTTTTGTATTACATAAAAGGTTATTGGAGACTAAGTTTGACTATGTGAATTTGTTTTATATAACCTTATCTTAGTCAAGGATTATATGATTTTGCTCCATATGATCTAAAATCAATTAAAAGCAATGAAATTTTATTTTATGTACTTATTATATGATTTAGTTTCATGCAATGTTAATTGATTAAGTTTAACATTGATTAAATGATATATAAATTCGTTTTACATATCATCCCTTGTAAATTTGTTCTACATGGATTAATCAATTGAAAATTTTATGATATGTTGTATAGTCATATCTTACTTGTCTGAGAGTGATATAGAAATTCGTTTTCTATATCCTATTGTGTAGATTCATTTTACATATGTAAATTTTTGTAGCTCCCACATGTAAAGTAAGTTAGTTTTACTTGAATCAATTATGTTGGGATTCACCCATGAGTAAATGTCCCACATCGAAAAAGTAAGGAAAAAGCACATGATATATAAGTCAAGTGGGCTACTCCTCTTAACACCAATTGGTTTTAAGATGGAACCTCACTTAACTTGTGTATCATGGACCTTGGTTGAAGTGGGCTCACCCCTTGGATCTCCCCAACAAGTGGTATCAGAGCCGATGGTTCGTTCGGCTGGGTGCAGGCAAGGTGCGTGAAGATCACCGTGGACAGGAGCAGGGACCATAGCACGTGCTCGGTTGGGTCTTCTAAATGCTCAAAGTGGTGGCATGAGACTCGGGTGGAGTAGGGTGCGGCTCTGTGGAGTAAGGTGCTTCTGGGACTCTTGAGACAGAGTGGTGGCATGAGACTCAGGTGGAGTAGGGTGCGGCTCTGTAAAGTAAGGTGCAGCTATGATGGGCTCCTGATGGTGACTTGAAACCTTGGGCAAAAAGAGGCTTCCGATCAAGGAGAGAGACTCATGTCTGAAGGTGAAGATTGTTGGGATTCACCTATGAGTAAATGTCCCACATCGAAAAAGTAAGGAGAAAGCACATGATATATAAGTCAAGTGGGCTACTCCTCTTAACACCAATTGGTTTTAAGACGGAACCTCACTTAACTTGTGTATCATGGGACATGGTTGAAGTGGGCTCACCCCTTGGATCTCCCCAACAAGGGACTCATGAATATTAGTTTAAACATGACATAACGTAAAATTCATTTTTACGTACAAGATATTAATAATACTTATATAAATAAGTTTTATGTAACTCTAATATAATCTACTTCATGTACTAGATTAATGTCAAGTTGTGTGTGTATCCGCTATATGCATAACAACTTCTGAATACGTTTCAAAGATTGATCTATCTTCGTGATAATAAACAACATATGGTTATTTTGTTTAACAATATGATCCATGTAGATGTGTTTCTTTATGGAAAAGTTTGATAATTAAATTCAAAAGGTTTCTAGTTTATGTAGCTTGCGATGATTATGAGCCTAGCGTATTTTTCGAACGAGCGATATGAATGATGAAATTTTTGATAATTTAATTATTAAAAATGTGCCTAAATTCTTATGTTCTTTGTAGACATGGAACTTGTGTTGGCTAATGAGCTAACCACCATTGAGATATTAGACGACACCAACTTTATCATATGGTACAGAAAGCTAAGGCCTTTTCTGGTACAAAGTGATGCGTTAGATCACTTAACATGTGACATGAATTTCCCATTAAGGATGAACCAACTACTATGAAAAGAAGGTAGCATATTAGAAGTGTTTTGTGAAAGATGCTTCTGTACTCTCTATGATGTGTAGCTATGTGCACCTTGATCGTCAGAGAGATTTTGAGGTCGCCATCACCGATAAGGATATGTGAGGCATGCTAAGATACAAATATAGCAAGCAACTTCGAACTTTGTGTATGAAGTGGCTTATGTACTATATTGAATCTAATCAAAGTGTATATGAACACTTACCAATCATGACTAACATGATTGAAGTCCTCAAAGCTACTAGAAGGCAAATCTATGATGAGCAACAAATCTCAAATGTGTTGAGAGCTCTCCCGAAAGACAGTGGTTATTTTATGAATTTTAAGCTTAGGATACTTCATCATGAGGATGTAAGGACCTTTTCTAAGATTTGCAATCGTTTCAAAATAGTTGAGTCTCTCCAAAACGAAATTTGATACATCGTAAGCATATGGTGAACCACAACTGACTTTGGTCGTGTTGTGAACTCTATTGCTTAAGTGGCATATCTAGAACGTCGTTAGAATTTCCTATTGTACCTAGGGTAAAATGCACTAATTTAAAGTTTGTCTTTGAATTCTTTAATGGACCCTTTTTAGAATGACATTTTGTTTGTCTTATCTTGTGAAATTGGTTCATTAATCTCAAAATTAATACATTGTCAAATGTTAGATTCATATGTTGATTCTATTCATGTATGATTAAAGTTTTCCTTCCTTAAACTAACCCATAAAAGTTATGTTTCTATGTGTAACCAATTAGGCAATTTGGAAGTCCTTTTGTTGGCTTTAAGGACTCATGATTCTTGAGAAGTAAAGTTTCACTTTAGTTAGTCTAAGTGTTATTGTGGCATTCCACGTACGTCAGTAGTTACCGTCAAGAGATACGGGTATGTGTACTCGTAATCAATAGTTGGAAAGTACACATTGATGTGTTCATTTACTTTTTCATAAAGTACTTTCTTAGTAAAGGGTTTGACTCCTTTATAATGGATGGTAATTTACGAACCTTGTGATCTTTTCAAAGAGTTCAAGTATGCATTGACTATTTACGATTCTTCACATCCCACAATATATCAGTATTGAGGAATGTCGCAAACGTATGTCAATTAATCTAAGATGATTTGAGTAGTTATCTTACTTGGTTAAATATGGAGATGTTTTACTAAACTATGCCAATAGGCAAATTTGAGGAATATCAGGATTTTCTAATATAAAGCTTTAAACTTATTATGTGAGATTTATACATGATATTTGGAAGGTGGAAATTGAGTAATGTCTCAATACAAATGTTATGAAATTTTTTCTGTAACATTAGTTCAGGTTAGATCAGTAGATAACCTGGGAATTTTCCATCTCAAAAGCATCAAGAATCTTACTACACTATCTTTGTGATGAAGTAATATTCATATTCTTGATGCACAAAGACAATGCCTTTGGGTTTGAGTGGTGGTTACTTGGATATGTCTAAGTCTTGCTCAAAGAAGTGCTTTACAAAACCTATGTGGGAGAAAACATGTCATAGATCAGTGTGTGTAATCAGTAAGTGTTATTGATTAATGAAACACATGTTGAAATATACTAGAACTCGTTTTGAGATTTGCTCTCAACTCTTTAGGTAAGTCCTTTAAAGAGGGTTCAAATTGTTGTATGCATGTATCGCATATTAAATGGACATGTTTTAAATTAAATGCACTCTTCTGGAATCAAGAATAATGTTTCTTTTCCTTAAAGTGTTAATTACATTTTCTGGTTGTCTAAATTAGGCACAATAAATGTCACTAGGCTTCTGATTATCTAATCGCATAGATAATCATCCCTAATGCTTGAGTAGTGGATAAGATGAGGCTGAATCATTTTGGTACTAGATGTACAATATTGATTATATTTATAATTAGAAAGTATGAAAAATAGTCGCCTTTATAAGTCCAAGATGAGATTTTTGTAACCGAATATAATGCAACCTTATATTGAAGCCTTAAGCCGGTTCTGAAGAGGAATTAGGTTACGTTGTGCACGTTGATCTAGCTAAATGAGTTAGTTTTTGAGGTAAAGCTAGACTCATGATCTGCATGGCATAAAGGAAAGTGACAAACTCACCTTAGTGGAAGTTATGCCATGACACAAATTTCATATTGTGTGTGCTAAAAGTCGATCAAGTGGAGTGACAAGTAATTCCCTTCACTGTCACTATGTGATCCACGTAGACTTAGTTGTCTAGCTATACAATTCCCTTAGGCTTAGTGCTATGGCATGAAATCTAAGTTGGATGATGCTACTTTAATGTGCACTCCAAGGGCTATAGATGTATCCAGTCCAGCGGAACACACTAGGAAAGCGATGCTACTGAGATGTAATGGCTTGAGTAGCTAAGGAAAATCGTTCCATATTCACCATATCAGCCCGAGCGATTATATTGAGAGTATAATCATTTGATATATCAGGCATAGACGGACTTTGTATGTCATTGGTGATATCTTGGATAGTTTAGGGCATTGTCAGTTTCTTTGAAAGTGTTATGTTAGTCAGATGGTGATTTGATATAACATTACCTGTTACTATTGATCGCACACCCCATTCCTCATATGAGACGAGAGAAGCACTATGAGATTTGAATTTTTCTGTTCGGCTTACGTGGCCGAGTTGGAGATGTTGGTAAATTTACTGTCACTTAGTTAATTATTAGTTAATTAATTAAATAGGCTTAATTTATCTAGAATACAGTTTCCAGATAATAAGGAATCATAAACAGATTAGGAATAAGACTTCCTATCTGATTAGGATTCCTACTAGGTGTTTGTGTATGTCTCTAAGACTAACCTATAAATATATACTTATGTGGTACATACCAGGCACATGTAACAACAACATATCTAATCTATTCTCTCTCAGGTAAACCACCATCGAAGGTTAGAGGATTTGGGGTGTGAATATACTGGTGACTCCGTAATTGGTAGCCACCATTTCGAGGCGTTGCCCTGAAGGACTCAAGAAAGGAGATTGCAGTATTCGTGGGACAAGATTCGGCAATACAATCCTAATCGCTTCCGCACTAAGGTATTTCGATTCCACTCTACAATAACCAAATCAAATTGATTAGTATCCATAGTTGTGATGGATTAATTTAAATATCACCATAATGATCAATTTATATCTTGCTTCTATTAGCCATATTGATTCGTTTATCTAATCTTTCAGCCTTGCACCAAAATAATATTATTATAATATTAATTATATCTTGTTTCATGAGTTCGGATGGTTTTAAAGGGGGCTAGGGTAATTGTTTTGTGACTGGACAAAATGGCATAGGTATTGGCCCTCCCATCATGTTGCACGGCTCTATCAAATAACCAAGGCCTGCCAAGTAAGACATGATAAGCATCCATAGGTAAAATATCACACCAAAGAGAATCTTGAAACGTTTTACCTATAAAGAAGTTCACCAAGCATCTACGGTTCACTTAGATCCCTTTGCCTTGATTGAGCCATTGTATGGTGTATGGGGCTGGATGGGGGTTGGATGGGGGCTGGGTTGCAACCTCAATTTATCCACCATGGATTGGGTAGCAGCATTGGTGCAACTCCCTCCATCTATGATCAAGGAACACACCGTGCCATTGATGGTACATCTCGAGTGAAAGATGTTTTCCCTTTGTTCTTGTCCCTCCTACATGGAAGAGCTACTAAGAACTCTTATAACCACAAGCATCTCACCTTCATCTGAGCCTTCTGCCACCTCATCGTACACTGGATCCTCCAAAGTTTCATTTTCAAGCTACTTTTCCTCTCCTTGTTCATGTGCAATAAACAAGGCAGCTTGGTACTCAACGAGAGTTACCACTCGTTTGTTTGGAGATTCGGCCGTAATGTGTCCAAGTCCTTGGCACCTAAAACACCTCCTTGGACCATAGGATTTAGGTTCAGTAGGGGTAGGCCTTTGTGGGGTATAGGGTTGTGGGTTTGGGATAGGTTTTGTAGGTGTGTGTTTAGGCTGGAAAGGTTATTTTTGTCGGGTGAATAGGGGTTTAGGAAATGAGTATTAATGTGTTTGGGGCTGGGTTTTGCTGGTGACCTCCTTGCCTCTACTCCTCCTTTGCAACTCTACCTTGTGAGCCAAAGAACTTAACTCGTCAAGGGTAGAATAAGGATGCAACTCCACAACATTCCTCACTCTCTCATCCAGACCAGAAAGATACCTCACAAGTGTTTGAGGTTCATCTTCCTTAACATCACATCTCCATAAAAAATGCTCGAACTCCTTAGTGTACTCGTCCACAGTCTTACCACCTTGGACCAAATGTTGAAGCTTCAAATAGTTATCCTTAAGATAACTAGCTGGAAGAAACTTAAATTGCAGTTTCTTCTTCATTTTATCCCACGAACAGACCTTCTCTTTCCAACAACAACCCTCTTCTTTTGCAAATTGGTCCACCATATAGATGCATGCTTCCTTAACTTCAAGGCTATGAGCTTCACCTTTTTATCATCAGGGATGTCCTTTAGATCAAACACCCTTTCTACCATTTGCAACCAATCCAAGAAAACCTCAGGATCAAGGTTTCCCTCAAACTCCGGAATATCAACTTTGAAATCAAGCCTTTCTTCCCTTGGTGCACGTCTCTTAGGATGGCTTGAAACCTCCATTTCTTCTTCTCGAAAAGGATTCCTTATATCAAATTCAGTCTCCTCAGAATCCTTCAACTCTTCTTGACGTAGATACATATAGTGCTTATGAAGGAGACCATCCAACATCAGTCACAACAACAGAAGTAGTTCAAGGAGGATCAGACCAGGAGATGAAGGATGATTTAGCGACAGCAGAAGCATGGGCAACTTTTACATCACCTTCATCACCAAAAGAAACTTCACCAAAGACCTTTCAGCAGAGCAACAACAAGAGCTGACCTTGTTGCAAAACTCAAGAAATTTGGAGCATTTCCACCGTAAATGTGAGGCTTCCACATCCAAAGCACTACCAAGGAGATTACAGTAGCCACCAATCCACCAACAGCATCTATCCAGGCTTGTTACATCCTAGTGAAGCAAGTCCTGGCCAACACAACCATCCATTCCACCAACATTGGCCATTCAGGTCAATCCCAGTTCTCAGCAACATCAGTCCAAGCAGTCATCTTTCCCAATTATGTATCTCTGAATTGAGTGACATTCAGCCAAGGTTCTTTTGTTCCTTGACATGCATTTTCCAAGTTCAAGTCAAGTCCCAGCATGTTCGAGCAAGATTTCATTAAGTTACAAGCACCAGAACAAGCAATCATACAATGGTTGTTTGTTATCAGTTTTTGCAGAACCCCAGTTCTGGGGCTAAGTTATTTTGTTCCAGCATCAATGAGGGTTATTTAGGTCATTACCTACCTTCCTTAAGATGTTGAGATTACATCCAACTTAGGAAAGGCCCGGGAAAGTTACTATGGTAACTTAGGATTACCCTCCCAGCTATCAAAAGGTTTTGATTGGCTCATTTTGCCAACCTTTTGGTTTTGGTCCAATCAGAAGTCATCTTTGCTTTTCTTTTATTTTCAATTGTATCTAGATTGTATTAGCTAGATTAGGATGTAATATAATGTTTATATTTGATTTCAGCAAGCTTAGGATTAGTAGGAGGAGATTAGCAAGTTACTTATACTTAAGGACCTCTAATCAAACTATTTAGGATTAGCTATATATAGCAATGTATGCAACTACTTGCAAAAACTAATCAGTGATATTTCAATAGCATCTTGAGTGCCAAAGTTTAGCCTCTCGTTTGTGAGTGTCAGCAAACTCTCATTTGGTTGAATCTACTTCAGTATCTAGGATTGGCATTCCTAGTGGTGTGCGCAGAGCTCGATTGATTCTGTGATGGTGTGTCTGTAGTCATTGAGGTAATCAAGTCCTTGCCCTTGTGTTTCATTCTATGGTGTGTCTGTATTAGAGTGGATACAAGTCTATCCTTTTCATTCCTTATCGATTTGTCATCTATTCCAGCTAATTGCATTCAACTAGCTTTGTTTAAGTCATCATTAGAGAGTTTGTGATCTGTGTGGTATATTGTGAGGTCAATACTCTGACCTTGTGAACTTTCATACATCAGCTTAGGTTGAGCTAAAAGAAACTCAACTCGTTTCTCCAAGTCCTCTTTTTCCTTCATAAGCTGCTCTTGACTTTGAGATGGAACTTGGCTGGTAGTCATGGCTACGACTTCAAGCTTTGCAACAAATGAAATCAAAACTCACTCACCAAGATGGTAAGCTAGCTCTGATACCAATCATGATGTACTTAAGCTCACAAAGACAAGGATTCTAGCAAGCTTAACACACCATAAGAATCACACACACCTTGTTGCTGCAATTAACCAAACCAAATGGGTGAAATAAGCATCAAGGAACGAAAAACAAATAAAATAAAAGATAGAACAAGTGTTTGACAATGATACAGCTACACCACGATGGAATCAAACACAAGGGCAAGCTTGATAATCTTGTTTGGTAACAAATACAACTTCCAAAGAGATTGATCAAGTTCTACCTATCACCACTTGATTGCCAATCAAGATACTGAAGTAGAAATTGAGAGCTTAAGACACTCACAAACTTGGATAAACCTCTCGGCTGTGTTTGTATTGCATAAGATATGAAAGCTAGCTATTACAAAGAGAGTACATATACGAGCTTGAAAACACGTAATGGAACCAAGCAAGCAAGCACACACACTAGTTGCTGGTTAAACCTTCTAATTAGAGGTTTTCTAAGTATGAAGAAACCTCCTAATCATGCTTAATTAAGTTAATTATATAGGATTATAAATAACACATAACTTCACCATGAAGTACTCGACCAGCATGGAGGCAGCAAGGACCAATCACAGCAAGACACATGGAACCTCTCCATTGGCTCCCTTAAGCATACATAGATTCCAATCCTTGGCTGCCAAGTGAAAAATACACGTTGATTTTGTTTCCCATTCAGCAGGAGTCTTCCTTGGTCATTCTATAATAGGAGAAAATTGAATACCAAGTGGAAAAAATACCAAAACGCCCTTGACAAAACACCAAAATACCCAGCAGATTGCAAATAAGCTCCTTAGGTGATGTCCAGAAAGAAATGGTTGTGTAGAACGCAAATGAAATCCAAATCTTGCAAACTTGGACTTTTTAGAAAGCTTATTGAATCCCCAATAAAAGTCTCCGAGGACAAGGATAGAGGAGAAGTCTCAATTTTGAGATATTGAGACAAACAGTGAAGGTGTCACGTAGGATGAATGACCTCCTTCAACACCATTGTCCTTCTTGATTGCTGCCACCATTAGGTAACACTCCTAGATCAATTGGACTTGCATTGACTGATTCCCATCATTAGTCACTGTGTTAGGGTTGATTTTTCTTAACATGGGTTAGTGAGAAAAACGGAGGAGTTAACAGGGTTACTGGGCAATGGGCGGTTATTTTCCCTCCGCCTGTCACGTTAGAATAAAGACCAGTTAACAGGTCAACACCCCCTTAGTCATTGTGGGTATAATAATCTCACCTAAGTATAAAGGTCAGGGATATTGTTATCCAATAGCAAAGGTCGGTATATTACAATCAAATACTTCCAAAGGTTGGTGTATTGTCATCTAATATCCCAATTCTTTAAAGGCTTCATTTTCCTCTTTTAAGAAGGAGACCCATGTAAACCGTGAGAAATCATTAATTATGACAATAATATATTTGCTACCTTTTATGCTTTCTATGGAGATAGGCCCACAAAGGTCCATGTGGAGTAATTCTAATGGTCTAGATATGCTTATGCAATTTTTTAATTTGAAGGAATTGCATGTTTATTTTCCTTTAGTACATGCATCACATATATGATCTTTTTCGAAATTGCACAGGGGTAAACCGCGTACTAATTCATGTTTAACTCATTTATTAATAGAATGCATGCTTAATCTACGATTCCAAAGCTAAATATCATCATGAGATGTCTTAAGACAAGATAAATTATGAGATGGGATGTCGTCTAAGTTAATTCCATAAACATTTTTTATTCTAGGTCCTTGAAGATTAATCTTGCAGGCTTTATGTCCTCTACTTGACAATGAGTGGTCTCAAAAGATGCATGGTTTCCTTTATCACATAATTGAGATATACTTAAAAGATTATATTTTAACCCATCAACAAGATAAATATGATCTAATAAATTTTGAGAATTTTTACAGATTTTTCCAACACTGGTTATTTTACCTTTACTTTCATCTCCGAAGGTGACGGTTCCATAATATTTCCTTCTAAGTTAAGAAGATACAGAAGGATTTCTGTTCATGTGTCATCAGCATCCACTATCAAGGTACCATAACTTTTCTTTGGATTTCAAGGACACCTACAAAACGAAAAACATCAAACCCTTTCTACTTCTTTTGACATTGAAAGTTGCATCACAATTACTAGGAACCATGTTAGGGGGTTTAGTTCCTTTAGGAACCCAAATTTGAACAATTCTAGGTAATGAAGTTTTATTATGACAATAATATGCATGATGCCGATTTTTTTAAGCAATATTTGCATTTGCTCGAACTTGATTTATGTGATGAAGGTCTAAAGAAATTATTATAATTTTTCTTCTTACTAGATGGATTGTATCCAACTCCTTCTTTATTAAATGATGCTCGTTGAGTGTAAAGTAGTCTATCTAAATTATCTTGTCCTCTTGTAAATTTTAAAATCATTTGCTTATGGTCATCATATTTATTTTGTGAGTCACATTTTTCTTTTTTAAGCTCTTTTATCTTGTTGCAATAATTGCTATTCTCTTTTCCTAAGGTGGAATTTTTTTTCATTCAACCCTTGTATTATTCTTTTTAATTCCTTTTTTTTCACTGGATAAAAAAACAGGGTTACAACAATAACCTCCTCAAGGTATCCTTCTGTTAAGGCATCGTACTGAGATGTCAGCGAGTACAATAGAAGAGAAAGAGGGGGAGGGAATGGAGAACCAAATTGATAAATTAGGATAATCATGGTTGTAGTTGGCCAACCAATCTGCTGCCGAATTTGCTTCTAGAAAGATATGCTTCAAGTTGTACGTAACAAAGGTGGTCAAAAGCTTCTTGATATCCTAACAATTATATCAATTTTCCAAGGTATCTGGATTCTTCCTTCAATAGCTTGAATAGGAATAAGGCTATCTCCTTCAATTTGGACTCTAGTAAAGTCGGCTTGGACAGCATGATGTAGGCCCATTCTTAAAGCTAGTGCTTCCGTCATTAAGATGGATTACGAATTTACTTGTCCTGCTCCAGTTAATTGAACTTGGCCTAGGTAATCCCGGATCACAAACCCAATTGCTACCCCTCGATTGGTTTGCGATCCATCGAAGTTGAGTTTGACCCAACTAGGGATTGGGGAATCCCATTTAATCGGTTTGTAAGTTGTCGACCTTTTTTGGCTAGATCAACAAAATTAGGACCCAGCCAACCAGGATAAGGGAATCTCCTTCTAGCTCTCCACGCCGCAAAGTTCCTCTTTGCTCGGATGATGACCCTTGTAGTGACGAACAAAGATTTGTTGAAAGTACAGTCATTGCGCTCCTTCTAGATGCTCCGGATGAGGTGGGAGGCTCTTAGAAATTCACTTGGTGGGAGAGAATTTCTAAGAGTATTGAGAATGGTGGATCCTGAGTTATCTGACAGCCAAGAGACAGGGGATGCCAGCCAACTGTGGGATTTTTCCATATCTTACACTTTTTTTTTTACAAAAAAACACTGACAAAGAAGGTGGATATCTGATTCAACGTCGCTAAGATAAATTGGACAAGAAGGATCTTCAGTGACCCCCCCTCCCCTTTTGAAAAGGTTTCGTCTTAAGGGGAGCCCGTTGTGGTAAACCTGCATTCTTTTAACTTAGGTTGGATGTTCGACTTCCAAATCCAACGTCCTTCCCATTTACAGTGGTTAATTAGATCATGAGAGAGCCAGGTTGTTGATTTCGTAGTGAAATTCCCACTTCCAGTCAGCCCCCCAACACATCTCATCAGCTTTATTAGAAAGAGATATTGGAGTTTGAAGAACTAGCTTAACTAGATCCCTAGGGAGAGTTTTGTCAAGTTTCTCCTTATTCCACTCATTATTCTGAATGAACTCTTTAACATTTTGTTGGGTATGATTTGGACAAAGATTTGCCAAAATACTGAGAGGTTGATGGTGACACCAGCTGTCCTACCAGAAACAGCAAGAAGCACAAGGGCAAACTCAGCTCATACCACTGGATACAGACAACACCACCAATAGCATAAACCGAGCTCTACTTAACACCTTCTAAGCTTGCCAAAGCTTAGTTATAGACAAGTAGAAACAATGGAGAGTTTTAAAGGCACTCACAAACCTACAGGAGCAAGCTCGATTGGTTTCTTCTTCATTCACTCAAAGATGATTTGCAAAATACAATCAGAGCTGCTTATATTGCTACTTTCAGCAAGTAGCTGGCTTACCGACTGATTAAGGCTTTCCTAAGCATTAGGAAACCTCTAATCTGCTGCTAAACTATCTTAAGTTACATAAGCAAGCTATCTAATACATAATTACATCAGATTAAGCAAAGAAAACAGCAAAAGAAAATATAAATATGGCTTGCTGGAGCTGGCAATGCCAGCAGCTGCTTATCGAGCCTTAGTCATGCTTCCACTAGGCTTATTATATTCTTCATCGAGGCTGCTGGGATGCTGATAATATTAGCACCTAAAGGACATTCGCTTACTGGAATGAAAATGAACCAAATGACCTTAATGCTGCTGAAAAATGCTAACACTGCCTGCTGCCTGTATTCATGAACCAACTTGCTGTAGAAAATGCCCAAGGACATCAGTCACCTGCACTCATCGAACAGTAGTAGTAAATGACCTTAGGAACACAGGGCAACCATCAAATGCCATTGCCTTATGTTCTGCAGCTTGTAATAGACCTTGAATGAGACATGATACCTGATTTCACAGGTTGGGGTTCTGTCAAGGTCCAATTGCACCAACTGGACTTATGTTCTAAGGCCAAGGCTGCCTCCTTCACAAGATCCTGGGGTGATCATCTTACTACCTTTAAATGCTTCAAAATTACCCTAGGACCTGTTAACCAAAATACTTCATGCTTGCTGCAGGAAGGACTTGATCCCTCCTGAATTCCCAGCTAAGTCCTATTGATTGAAGGACCTGCTAAGGACCTCAGGATGGAAAGTCCTCTCTTCTGTCCTTGCTGTCTCGGCTAACATTGCTGTTGTAGATGGACCTCCATCAGCTTTGGTATCAGAGCTGTGTGACTTTCTTGGTGAGCTTCTTGCTGGTTACATGATGTCTTCTAGTAGAACTGCCGAGGAAGTGGCTGAACAAGCTCTTAAGGAGAAGGCTGAGTTGGAGAAACAGGTGCAATATTTGAGAGATCAGCTGAAGAACTATTTGTATCTGAAGAAGCAGAATTTTAAGGAAGACTTTAAATATGAAGAAGAAGGGAGTACTTATTCTAGTAATCCTTTTGTTGAAAAAGAGGGTCCTAGTGAGATTAAGAAAGTCAGAACTAGGCAAAGGAAGGCTGGAATGGATGACAAGTTAGATTTCAAGGTGGAAATTCCTTAATTTGAAGGTCAGTTGGATACTGAGGTGTTCTTAGACTGGCTACAGACTGTGGAAAGGATTTTTGATCTGAAGGAGGTTTCTGAAGAGAAGAAGGTCAAGCTTATTGCTTTGAAACTGAAGAAACATGCTTCTATTTGGTGGTCTAATTTGCAGAAGCGAAGAGTAGAGAAGGGAAAAGAGAAAGTTAAGACTTGGGAACATATGAGGGAAAAGCTGAAATCTAAGTTCTTGCCTGTGAACTACCTTAAGGAGAATTATGAGAAAATGCAACATCTTGTGCAAGGCAGTAAGTTTGTGGAAGAATACACAAAGGAGTTTGAGCATCTTTTGTGGAGGTGTGATCTCGAGGAGAATGAAACTCAAGTTCTGGTGAGATTTCTAGCAGGATTGAATGAAGGCATTAGGAATGTGGTGGAACTGCATCCCTACACTAGTGTGGATGTGCTTAGTTCTCTGGCTCACAAGGTAGAACTGCAAAGGAGGTCCAGAGGAGGAGTTTGCTGTGAAAACCCTCTATAAACCTCAACCTAAGCCCCTTACCTATCCCAGAACCTACCCCACAGCCCAAAGAACCCCCTTTACCCCAAGATATCCTATAAAAGCATTCTAACCCTTAACAAAAACAACCCTCAGCTCCTCAAATAACCCCAAACCCCATTGCTACTGATAACAGGAGATGTTTTAGATGTCAAGGACTAGGGCACATAGCTTCAGCATGTCCTAATAAAAGAGTGGTGACCTTGGCTGATTATCAAGCTTCATGGTTTACTGAGCCTGAAGTTGAGGAGGAATAGGAAGTACATCCAGAAGGAGAGTTACCTGATCCAGTGTATGATGAGGTCGAGGAAGGTCCTGATGAAGGAGAGCTATTGGTGATAAGGAGAGCCCTTAACAGTTCTTCTGTGGAGACAGGACAGGAACAAAGAGAAGCCTTATTTTATACAAGACGCACTGTGAAAGGAAAAGTCTGCTCAATCATTGTGAATGGTGGCAGCTATACAAATGCAGCTTCACAGGAAATGGTGGAGAAGTTGCAGCTGGAGACTTCATCACATCCAGCACCCTATTCTATTCAGTGGCTGAAGTCTAGCAGAGGTGTCCCTATTACAGAAAGGTGTTTGGTGAGTTTTTCAATAGGCAAATCATATTATGATTCTGTTTGGTGTGATATCTTGCCCATGGATGCATGTCATTTTACAGAAGATTTGTGAGAAATTTCAGTACTATTATGGCACCCATGACTGAAGTTATCAAAGGGAAGTCTTTTCATTGGACTCCAGCAGCACAAAGGTCCTTTGAACAGATCAAAGAGAAGCTGACAACAGCACCAGTTCTTGCTTTACCTAGCTTTTCTAAGATCTTTGAAGTCGAGTGTGATGCCTCAGGAGTTGGTTATTTTTTTTTAATCCAAACATGAAATTCGTATATAAAACAAGGAATGAAACAGAAATTAAAACCCTAATCCTAAAAATTAATCTAAACTAAAGCTAACCCTAAAGATGGATGGAAGGGTTGTCATCCCCAAAACCAACCATCAAAACTTCAAATCGGCCTCTTCTTCTGATACCAAAGCAGATGTATGTGCAGACCAAAGGAAATCAGAGTGCACTGGTCTGGACTACACCAAGGACCTTTACTGTCCTGTTCTGTTCAACTTAAGCTCTTCCTAGGGATGGAATAGCATCAAGGAACGAAAAACAAATAAAGGAAAGATAGAAAACCTGTGTCTCTTACTGATACAGACCTCACCACAGCAAGAAGCACAAGGGCAAACTCAGCTCATACCACTGGATACAGACAACACCACCAATAGCATAAACCGAGCTCTACTTAACACCTTCTAAGCTTGCCAAAGCTTAGTTGCAGACAAGTAGAAACAATAGAGAGTTTTAAAGGCACTCACAAACCTACAAGAGCAAGCTCGACTGGTTTCTTCTTCATTCACTCAAAGATGATTTGCAAAATACAATCAGAGCTGCTTATATTGCTACTTTCAGCAATTAGCTGGCTTACCGACTGATTAAGGCTTTCCTAAGCATTAGGAAACCTCTAATCTGCTGCTAAACTATCTTAAGTTACATAAGCAAGCTATCTAATACATAATTACATCAGATTAAGCAAAGAAAACAGCAAAAGAAAATATAAATATGGCTGGCTGGAGTTGTCCTTGCTGTCCTTACTTGATCCCTTCTGAACCAACTTGCGGTGAGTTAACATCCTTTGCTCTGTTCTCAAAAGGGGTTTTTCACGGCAACTTCTTAATACTTGATATGAATGATCTCCAAGAAGCAAATTATAATAAATTAATATAGGCAACTAGTAGAGCTGGGCAACGGGCCGGATTGGGCCGGGTCAGGGCTGACCCTTTACTCTTATGGGCTAGGGTCGGGTCATGGGCCAGCTGATCCTGACCCCTGCATAACCCACCCATTTATATACTATGATTTTTTTCTGCTGTATTGCTATTAAATAGTAAGATTTTTTTTACTTGCCTTGACATAATATGATTCATAGATACTTTTCTCCTGCTGCTTGGACTTTCTGCCCCTTTTTTTACATCCACATAATTATATCCAAAATTACATCCAAAAATACATAATTATATCCAAAATTAGTGCACAAAAGGACGAACATCTCAATTGGTTTGAGTCTTTAAGATTAAAGAATAAAGACAAATTATCTTCTGGCCTTCTGGGTACTGCGATTCGAAAAGATTATAGTGAATAACATGCAATTTATTGATAAATGATGATTGAGCTAATTAAAGGGTAATAGAATCAAGAAAACTAAATACCTGTTGCTTCATTCTCAAAAATATTTTCAAATTTCAATTGAATACGCACAAATCCCTAAATCATAACACAAATCGAAACTGAAATCATAAGCCAGCAAATAGCTTTCAAGTTTCAACCGAATACCCACAAAATCCTAATATTGTTTCTTAATCAAATCCTCTTTGAATACCCATAAAAATTCGAATCAAACCAGTAACCCACACATTAAGAATTCGAATTAGGTAAGTGCATAATGAAATTGAAGACGAGCATACCTAATCAAACAATCAAACAATCAATCGAAGATTCGAAAGAAGAATGGATTGAAGAGTTTATTGCAGTGATCCGATTTGAGTGGAGACAAGATCGACGACGACGACGATGGTGTTGGTTTAGAGACAAGGTGGACGACGACGGTGAGTGGAGATAGGGTTGGCGACGACGAGCGGCGGTGAGAGAGGAGACAACGTCGTCGGCGAAACTGAGAAGAGAGGGAGAAGAGGAGTCTAGTAAGAAAACCTAGAGAAGAGACTCGCAGTTTTGAAATTTTAGCCCTAATTTTGTTGATCCAATACTGACCCGCGAGTGACCCTGTTTCAACCCTAATTGTGTTGACCCGGTAATGGCCCAACCCTTTTTAATTTCTGAATGAGTTTTAACCCTTAAAATCAAGTCTTGACCCTTACAGCCCATAGGGCCTCCGGCCCAATGCCCAGCCTTAGCAACTAGAGATGTGAGAGTCATCCTTGTACGTGACACTATCTTGCCATGTGAATCTCAAATCTTGATGAATTATACTTACAAAATCAGAATTGGATAACTATTTGCTATGCATGTATATTTTCCTGCGCAAATATATTCCAAGAGGAAAAAAGTACTCAATTGATAAGGGTAAGTCTTAATTTGAACAACCCTATCTATGTCACTACAAACATGTATAAAGCAATCAATTATGATCCTTGTGAAATGTCAAATCATCAGTAGAAATTTACTAACATAAAATTTATTGCAATCTTTCATGGGCTTGCACATGTAGGTGTCCGCACTATTTCAATACACACCAACATAAATTTGTACGTGAATCATCTTGATAGGTAATATAATTGTTGGTAAATTAATGACCACTTAGTTAATTATTAGTTAATTAATTAAATAGGCTTAATTTATCTAGAACACAGTTTCCAGATAATAAGGAATCATAAACAGACAAGGAATAAGACTTCCTATCTGATTAGGATTCCTACTAGGTGTTTGTGTATGTCTCTAAGACTAACCTATAAATATATACCTATGTGGTACATACTAGGCACGTGTAACAATAACATATCTAATCTATTCTCTCTCGGGTAAACCACCATCGAAGGTTAGAGGATTTGGGGTGTGAATATACTGGTGACTCCGTAATTGGTAGCAACGATTCTGAGGCATTCCCCTGAAGGACTCAAGAAAGGAGATTGCAGTATTCGTGGGACAAGATTCGGCAATGCGATCCTAATCGCTTCAGCACTAAGGTATTTCGATTCCACTCTACAGTGATATCAGAGCCTGATTGTTTAAACTTGTCCTCGAATTAATCTTTCCTAATCTGTTTAGGCTTTGGTAATCAATTTAATTAAAACTTGGTGTTTAATGTTTTTGGGTGTTAATTAATCTGGTTCAAGCCTTACATAGATATGCTTTGTGGAATTATTAAACTCTGTGTTTACGCATTCCCTTTTATGCCCAGAAGAATTATGTATTAGTGTTCTCTGCCTTGATTGATTAATTAAACTTTGTGTTTATATGTGGAATATTTAATTGTTCATGTCCAATCAAGCTTTTGCACAGATGTGTTTTTGTCCTCTGCCCAGATTTTTTAAAGTTTTGTGTTTTAAGATTAAGCTCTGAATATTGATTTGTTCATGATTTCTGCCCAAGTAGGAATCAACTATGTGTTGTATTCTTGCCCAGTTGAAACTCATATTTAGCACAGTCTTCATGAATTGAGTGTTTATACAAAGCCGACCATCTTAGGGTTTTCCCTGGATCAGTCTGTCCTCTCTCTCAGATTATAAGCCTTTGCCTTTGTGTGCAATTCATGACCCTCAACCAGACCCAGTCGATCCAAGAACCCTTCCCCGATTCAAACCCAAAACCAACTCCAGTTCTTTTCGGAAGAACTAAAACAAACAGAAGTAGAAGATGAATTTTTAAGTGAAATTCAAAAGACTTGATTTTTTAAGTAAAGTCAAGGGTCGGATTTTCGTGTAAAATCAAAAGAAACGATTTTGAGTAAAATCAAAAGTTCACCATCAGAAAATCCTCGTTTTGATATCATGAACCCCAATCTCCGAGTTTTCCGGCGAAAGAAGCACGAAGACCACCAAAGTGAGTGGCACGTCAGGAGCGTGGTCGACACCGTTAGGCTCGCCATTAACCGATCTATGTGACGACGGCGCTTTTCATCACAATATGGTTGTTTGGAGATCTTGTCGGTGTTCATGAATCACCAGCGAAAGAAGAAGGGTGGTGGTGGTTGTGATTCGCCAGTTTCCTTGTGACGACGGCGCTTTTCATCACAGCATGGTTGTTTGGAGATCTTGTCGGTGTTCATGAATCACCGGCGAAAGAAGAAGGGTGGTGGTGGTTGTGATTCGCCAGTTTCCTTGATCGCTCTGTGCGACCGCGAAGTGAGAGAGGACTGAAAATGTTGGCATCGGTGCCTAGAACCGAGCTTGGTGCTCGATTTTCCATGGCTGCCATGAGCAGGGATGGTTTACAGAGGGGAAGAAGATTAGAGAGAGAGAGAGGGAGAAACAAGAGAGAGAAAGTGGCGTGGGAAAATGAGGCTATTGTCTTTTGGGGCTAGGTTTTGGTAGTATATGGGCCCTAGGTAGTTCCTATTTTCATTTGTGTGTTGTTCTGATTTCTTATATGAATTATATGTAATTAGTTTACTATATTTCTTATAAATCAGAATATGTGTTTTAATTTTCTGATTATTAGAAATTAATCAGCTTATTTATGATTTTGTATCCAGTATGGTTATAATTATTTTAGCACCTTTAATTTTAGTTTATGTAATTAATTTTGTGATAAGCATGGTATAACTCGTATGATTGTGTATCGTATGTAATGAGATTCAGATTTAGTGTCATATTATGTTAATCTCATTATATTATTAATGTAAATTTATTTTACATAGAGCTATTTGTCTTTTACATGTTATTATTATAAATTCGTTCTATATGTTTTGACTGTAAATTTGTTTACACGTATACGACATGTGAATTGTAAATTAGCTTTGCAAGTTATTGTAAATTTGTTTTACATGACCCTAATATAGATGAGTTTTGTATGTTGTAATTATTCGTATGAGTTATAGAATTAGTTTTATATATTTATGAATAATATGATATTGTTACGTTTAGAGTTAATATGAATATGTTGTCATATTAATTTACAATATTACATACAAAATATGTTTTGTAGGCTTTATATTAGATTTGTTCATATAGAGTTTGACTTCTAAGGCCTTTCAACTGTAAGATAGTACATATGTAATTCAGTTTTACGTAGTAAACTTATAGATGTGTTCTATAATATATCACATGGATTATTTGATGTTTTATGATTTTGCTTTATAAATTATATGAAAATTTTCAAATAATTATGTGGCCTAAAGAGTTGTAGTTCAGTGTTACAAGTTATGACATTATGAGTGCATGATATTATTATAAATTTGTTTTATAATATGAGTTAGTCTTATATCTTACATGAATATGTTTCATGTATAAGCAATTGACTATAGATATAAATTTTTTTTTACGAGGTCTTGTAGTCATTCTTGCCATGTTCTTTATGTAAATTAGTTTTGCATAAAAGGGATAACTAATACAATTATACAAACTAGCTTTATGTAATTATTATGTAATTTTGTTTTACATATTTCTAATTGATCAATTGGGACTTATAAAATGACAAGTGAAATTTCGTATGTGTTTTTGTATTACATAAAAGGTTATTGGAGACTAAGTTTGACTATGTGAATTTGTTTTATATAACCTTATCTTAGTCAAGGATTATATAATTTTGTTCCATATGATCTAAAATCAATTAAAAGCAATGAAATTTTATTTTATGTACTTATTATATGATTTTGTTTCATGCAATGTTAATTGATTAAGTTTGACATTGACTAAATGATATATAAATTCGTTTTACATATCATCCCTTGTAAATTTGTTCTACATGGATTAATCAATTGAAAATTTTATGATATGTTGTGTAGTCATATCTTACTTGTCTGAGAGTGATATAGAAATTCGTTTTCTATATCCTATTGTGTAGATTCGTTTTACATAACGTAAATTTTTGTAGCTCCCACGTGTAAAGTAAGTTAGTTTTACTTGAATCAATTATGTTGGGATTCACCTATGAGTAAATGTCCCACATCGAAAAAGTAAGGAGAAAGCACATGATATATAAGTCAAGTGGGCTACTCCTCTTAACACCAATTGGTTTTAAGATGGAACCTCACTTAACTTGTGTATCATGGGCCTTGGTTGAAGTGGGCTCACCCCTTGGATCTCCCCAACAAGGGACTCATGAATATTAGTTTAAACATGACAAGATATTAATCATACTTATATAAATAAGTTTTATGTAAGTCTAATATAATTTACTTCATGTACTAGATTAATGTCAAGTTGTGTGTGTATCCGCTATATGCATAACAACTTCTGAATACGTTTCAAAGATTGATCTATCTTCGTGATAATAAACAACATATGGTTATTTTGTTTAACAATATGACCCATGTAGATGTGTTTCTTTATGGAAAAGTTTGATAATTAAATTTAAAAGGTTTCTAGTTTATGTAGCTTGCGATGATTATGAGCCTAGCGTATTTTTCGAACGAGCGATATGAATGATGAAATTTTTGATAATTTAATTATTAAAAATGTGCCTAAATTCTTATGTTCTTTGTAGACATAGAACTTGTGTTGGCTAATGAGCTAACCACCATTGAGATATTAGACGACACCAACTTTATCATATGGTACTGAAAGCTAAGGCCTTTTCTGGTACAAAGTGATGCGTTAGATCACTTAACATGTGTCATGAATTTCCCATTAAGGATGAACCAACTACTATGAAAAGAAGGTAGCATATTAGAAGTGTTTTGTGAAAGATGCTTCTGTACTCTCTATGATGTGTAGCTATGTGCACCTTGATCGTCAGAGAGATTTTGAGGTCGCCATCACCGAAAAGGATATGTGAGGCATGCTAAGATACAAATATAGCAAGCAACTTCGAACTTTGTGTATGAAGTGGCTTATGTACTATATTGAATCTAATCAAAGTGTATATGAACACTTACCAATCATGACTAACATGATTGAAGTCCTCAAAGCTACTAGAAGAAATCTATGATAAGCAACAAATCTCAAATGTGTTGAGAGCTCTCCCAAAAGACAGTGGTTATTTTATGAATTTTAAGCTTAGGATACTTCATCATGAGGATGTAAGGACCTTTGCTAAGATTTGCAAAGGTTTCAAAATAGTTGAGTCTCTCCAAAACGAAATTTGATACATCGTAAGCATATGGTGAACCACAACTGACTTTGGTCGTGTTGTGAACTCTATAGCTTAAGTGGCTTATCTGGAACATCGTTAAAATTTCCTATTGTACCTAGGGTACCATGCAATAATTTAAATTTTGTCTTTGAATTCTTTAATGGACCCTTTTTAGAATGACATTTTGTTTGTCTTATCTTGTGAAATTGGTTCATTCATCTCAAAATTAATACATTGTCAAATGTTAGATTCATATGTTGATTCTATTCATGTATGATTAAAGTTTTCCTTCCTTAAACTAACCCATAAAAGTTATGTTTCTATGTGTAACCAATTAGGCAATTTGGAAGTCCTTTTGTTGGCTTTAAGGACTCATGATTCTTGAGAAGTAAAGTTTCACTTTAGTTAGTTTAAGTGTTATTGTGGCATTCCACATACGTTAGTAGTTACCGTCAAGAGATATGGGTATGTGTACTCGTAATCAATAGTTGGAAAGTACACATTGATGTGTTCATTTACTTTGTGGTAAAGTACTTTCTTAGTAAAGGGTTTGACTCCTTTATAATGGATGGTAATTTACGAACCTTGTGATATGTTCAAAGAGTTCAAGTATACATTGACTATTTACGATTCTTCACATCCCACAATATATCAGTATTGAGGAATGTCGCAAACGTATGTCAATTAATCTAAGATGATTTGAGTAGTTATCTTACTTGGTTAAATATGGAGATGTTTTACTAAACTATGCCAATGGGCAAATTTGAGGAATATCAGGATTTTCTAATATAAAGCTTTAAACTTATTATGTGAGAGCTATACATGATATTTGGAAGGTGAAAATTGAGTAATGTCTCAATACAAATGTTATGAAGTTTTGTTTTGCAACATCAGTTCAAGTTAGATTAGTAGATAACTTGGGGATTTTCCATCTCAAAAGCATCAAGAATCTTACTACACTATCTTTGTGATGAAGTAATATTCATATTCTTGATGCACAAAGACAATGCCTTTGGGTTTGAGTGGTGGTTACTTGGATATGTCTAAGTCTTGCTCAAAGATGTGCTTTACAAAACCTATGTGGGAAAAAACATGTCATAGATCAGTGTGTGTAATCAGTAAGTGTTATTGATTAATGAAACACATGTTGAAACATACTAGAACTCGTTTTGAGATATGCTCTCAACTCTTAAGGTAAGTCCTTTAAAGAGGGTTCAAGTTGTTGTATGCATGTATCGCATATTAAATGGACATGTTTTAAATTAAATGCACTCTTCTGGTATCAAGAATAATGTTTCTTTTCCTTAAAGTGTTAATTACATTTTATGGTTGTCTAAATTAGGCACATTAAATGTCACTAGGCTTCTGATTATCTAATCGCATAGATAATCATCCCTAATGCTTGAGTAGTGGATAAGATGAGGCTGAATCATTTTGGTACTAGGTGTACAATATTGATTATATTTATAATTAGAAAGTATGAAAAATAGCCGCATTGATAAGTCTAAGATGAGATTTTAGTAATCGAATATAATGCAACCTTATATTGAAGCCTTAAGCCGGTTCTCAAGAGTAATTAGGTTACGTTGTGCACGTTGATCTAGCTAAATGAGTTAGTTTTTGAGGTAAAGCTAGACTCATGATCCGCATGGCATAAAGGAAAGTGACAAACTCACCTTAGTGGAAGTTATGCCATGACACAAATTTCATATTGTGTGTGCTAAAAGTCGATCAAGTGGAGTGACAAGTGATTCCCTTCACTGTCACTATGTGATCCACGTAGACTTAGTTGTGTAGCTATACAATTCCCTTAGGCTTAGTGCTATGGCATGAAATCTGAGTTGGATGATGCTACTTTAGTGTGCACTCCAAGGGCTATAGATGTATCCAGTCCAGCGGAACACACTAGGAAAGCAATGGTACTGAGATGTAATGCATTGAGTAGCTAAGGAAAATCGTTCCATATTCACCATATCAGCCCGGGCGATAATATTGAGAGTATAATCATTTGATATATCAGGCATAGAGGGACTTTGTATGCCATTGGTGATATCTTGGATGGTTTAGGGCATTGTCAGTTTCTTTGAAAGTGTTATGTTAGTCAGATGGTGATTTGATATAACACTACCTGTTACTGTTGATCGCACACCCCATTCCTCATATGAGACGAGAGAAGCACTATGAGATTAGAATTTTTCTGTTCGGCTTACGTGGCCGAGTGGGAGCTGTTGGTAAATTAACGGTCACTTAGTTAATTATTAGTTAATTAATTAAATAGGCTTAATTTATCTAGAATACAGTTTCCAGATAATAAAGAATCATAAACAGACTAGGAATAAGACTTCCTATCTGATTAGGATTCCTACTAGGTGTTTGTGTATGTCTCTAAGACTAACCTATAAATATATACCTATGTGGTACATACCAGGCACGTGTAACAACAACATATCTAATCTATTCTCTCTCGGGTAAACCACCATCGAAGGTAAGAGGATTTGGGGTGTGAATATACTGGTGACTCCGTAATTGGTAGCCACCATTCCGAGGCGTTGCCCTGAAGGACTCAAGAAAGGAGATTGCAATATTCGTGGGACAAGATTCGGCAATACGATCCTAATCGCTTCCGCACTAAGGTATTTCGATTCCACTCTACAATAACCAAATCAAATTGATTAGTATCCATAGTTGTGATGGATTAATTTAAATATCACCATAATGATCAATTTATATCTTGCTTCTATTAGCCATATTGATTTGTTTATCTAATCTTTCTGTCTTGCATCAAAATAATATTAATTATAATATTAAGAGTTACTCAACAAATATACTCAACCTTTATATTTAGGTGATATTAATGTACCGAAACTAACTTAAAATAGTAAAGTTTCATTACATTAATAACACCTAAATATAAAATCAGCTATATTGATATCCAATTTTAAAGGTCGGTATATTAGAATCCAATACCACCAAAAGTCAGTATATTACGATATGATAATCCTTTTTCCTTTATAATGATCCATCCTGACATGGTATACTTAGTTAATATTGAAGACGAGTTATAGATTTTTGTCTATATGCAAACCTAATAAGAAACTCATTTTCATTTGCATAAACATCGACTCTACGCCTATAGAGTATAGACTCAAGTACAAGCTCCACTAGCATATCGCACTTCTATATTTATATCTACATATAAATTTGTATCTACAAGCTCAACAAAAAACACCCATTGCAATGCTAATATCAATCGCAAAGAGGTATGACAGTACAGATGATCGATAAGATCGATCTCTATTATATTGTCACAAACTAGCAATTGATAACAATCGACTGCTAGTAGCCACATTAGAGATCGATAACCATCGATTGCTTGATGTATATATTTAGATAAGTATCAATTAATTGCCACACTAACATAAAATATGTATTTTAAATGTATACTGCCATATATTAATATTCTTATATTATGATTCATTATATAACTTCTAATCTTATATTTATACACTTTGGAAACATTTTTTTTATATTAACTTTTTATGTTCAAAATTCTATATTTATATACTTTTAACTATTTATTTCTTTTATATTTTTTTTATATATAAAATTTATAGGCATAATTCTAAATTTAATATTAATACACATTTTAAGTATTATTTATTTTATATTAATTTTTTTAATATATAAATTCACTAAAGGAAAATTAGATTCTAATAATCCCTAGTTTTAGCTTTTGCATACCAATAATCCCCACTTATTTTTTGTGTGTTTTGGTAGGTAAAAAAAATGTAATTTGATGGGACACCACTGAGTATATATCCTAAATATCATAGATTGTGACTTGCTTTTGATTCAAAACTTAGAACAACATTTCCCCAAAGTTTTTAATGAATTTACAATGTTTGTCCCAATTTTTTTTCAATTTTTTCACTTTTATTCCTTAAAAAAATCATTAATAATTGTTTGGATTCTCATAAGAATAATTAAAATTTTTTTTTGATGTGAAAGAACTTTTTATTACTCATTCTCAAAATTGCATCGATCATCACAAACCAGATCACAGATAGTATCTGGTCCCCCTTCTTCCCACACTCTCCTCCCTAGAACATAAGGTTGTAGGTGGGCTAAGGCATGAGCCACCTTGTTTCCCTCTCTGCGAACATGGGAAAAAACACAGTAACTAAAATTTCCTGCCAACTCTAAAATTTCATAAATAAAAAAACCTAAGGTAGAATTTGGAATACTTCTCCTCTTCAGTTTTGCTATAACAGCTAAGCAATCTCCTTCAACAATTATAGCTTCCATGTGGTGCTCTCGAGCCAATTGAAAGGCCAGTATGCATGCATTAGCCTCGCTTATTTCCGCATCTCTCCCTCCACATTTTTGCTCCACTCCCATAAAAGTTACTATACCCTTATCGTCCCGAGCTACCGCCGCATTGCCCCATCCCCACTCACCAAGCTTCGCACCATCAAAGTTAATCTTCACTATACCCGGCGGTGGTGGCTTCCACCGAGATTCCAGTATAGCTCTGCTCCCCGTTTTCATCCTCGCTGTTTGATACTCTCGGATCAACTCTTTTGCTTGCATAATAATGGCTCCCGGCTGTCTTGTTCGGCTTCCATGCAGTAAGTGATTCCTGTCGTTCCAGTTCGCCCAGAGGACCCCAACAGCGAATTCTAACAACTCATCCGGCAGCTCCCAAATTTTTTGAAGGGCTTCCTGAAAGTCAGGGGTTCTCGGCTTCCATATATCCTCCGGTAAACCACTCATCCTCCAGATTGCTCGTGCTCTTCTGCAGAAAAATAACGCATGCACCTCTGATTCCGGATATATGTTGCACACTTTACATATTGGTTCCATTAACCGTACTCTTACGACTAGCCCCTCCCCTGTTGGTAACGCACCCACAACAACCCTCCACACAAACATCTTTATTTTCGGCGGCAGATTAAGTGACCAGGCTCTCTTCCAGAATTTCTTTTTGATTTTCGGGCTGCTAGTAGACGCCTCTCCTTGGATCTTCCATTCTCTTATCATTCGATATGCCGATTTAACCGAGAGGTGCCCGTCAGATGCATAATGCCAAGTAATCTTATCGCTTGGCCAAGAGGTAGATAAAGGGATTGATTTTATCACTTCGGCATCCACATCCACAAATATATTGTCAATCATTTTTGTTCTCCATGTTGCCATTTAAGTGATCAATGAGATCACCCACACGCAACAAAGCAAGGTCTTCCCTCCGTGGGGTGATCACTCTAAACGTGGTCGGTCTGGGTAACCAGCTAGACTCCCAAATATTCAATGCGAAACCATCACCAACAACCCATCTAGCTCCTTTTTTACTGACCCACAATACACTGCAAGGACTTCTCCAGGTGAAGCTGGCGGTCGATGTCGCTTGGGCATCCAGAATACCCACCAAGGGGAAGTATTTGGCTTTCAAAATTTTGTATGCAAGGGAACCCTTGTTGTGCATAAGTCTCCAAACTTGTCTCGCTAGTAGTGCATCGTTGAAATCATTAAGATCCCGGAAGCCAAGGCCTCCATCGTCTTTGGGAGTACACAACTTCCTTTTATTCACCCAGTGTATCCGCCACCTCGCCTCCTTTGCCCCCCACCAATACCTGTTGATTGTCGCCTGAATGTTGTCACTGAACGAACTAGGTAGCTTGAAAACACTCATCGCGTGTGTGGGAATCGCCTGGGCCACTGCCTTTATAAGGATTTCTTTCCCGGCCCACGACAAGTTCCTCCCAAGCCACCCTTTCACTCGCTTAACAACTCTATCTTTTATACCGACAAAAGCTTTCCTCTTCGAACGCCCTACATAAGTGGGTAGTCCAAGGTATTTCTCATGGGATAGAACCTCCTTCATATCTAAAATAATAAGGACTTCATCTCTCCTTTGGCGTGGAACACCTTTGATGAAAACAACACATGATTTTTCGTAGTTGATTTTTTGCCCCGACGCACCCACATATTATTGAAGCAGCTCCTTAAGTGTTTGGGCCTGCAACGTTACAGCCCTCGCAAAGCACAGAGAGTCGCCCGTGAATAACAAGTGTGAGACCGCAGGGGCCCCGTGGCACACTCTATATCCTGTGACTTTGTGATTTCTAACTGCATCTACAAACAGGCTAGATAAAGCTTCAGTCACGAACAAAAATAAATATGGAGAAATCGGATCACCTTGTCGTAAACCTCTGCTAGGTTTCACATAACCGCATGGTTCACCGTTTATTATGAAGGAAAACGATGTCGTTTCTACACATCCCATTACTAACTTGACCCAATCTCCCCTGAATCCCATCTTCAACATAACCCGTTCGAGGAATTTCCACTCTACCCTATCGTATGCCTTAGCCATATCGAGCTTGACGGCCATACTACCATTCTTTGCTTGACTTCCCTTCATAGCGTGAAAGATCTCGAACACTATCAGAATGTTATCGGTTACAAGCCGCTCCGGGGTAAAAGCACTCTGGTTAAGCGAGATGATCTCCGGCAATATTACTTTTAGGCGGTTGGTGATGACTTTTGTGACCAGTTTATAGCTTACATTGCATAGGCTAATTGGCCGAAAATCCTTCACCTCTTCCGGGTTGCTCTTTTTCGGGATCAAAACCAAGTGGGTGTGATTCATGGTTTCCGAAATTGTATGTCCGTTCAATATTGCCAGAACTGCTTCCGTGACATCCTTACGCACTATCTCCCAGTATTTATGATAGAAAAACGGATTTAGACCGTCTGGACCGGGAGCTTTGCTAGGACTCATTGCCATTAATGCCTCGTAGATTTCCTCCTTTGAATATGGCCTGCACAAGACATCATTCATGGCTCCTATTACTCGGGTCTCTACCAACTCAATGATGCTTTCCGCGTTGTGTGAGCCCTCAGACTTGAATAACAGAGAAAAATAATCAGTAATGATATCCTTGAGCTCCTGCTGTTGAGTGCACATCCTCCCCGAACTGTCCCTCAACCCATCAATAGTGTTGGTTTTTTTTCTTTCGTTCGCCCTTTGATGGAACCAGCTCGAGTTGTTGTCCCCATGAGTGATGTATTGTACTCTAGAGCGCTGCCACCACATCATTTCCTCCTTACTACGCCACTGTCATAACTCCTTTAATATCTCATGTCGTTGCGCTAGATTCACTGTTGTTTGGAGCCTTGTGGTAAGCACCCTAATCTCTCGCTGCACGTTCCCAAATTCATTAACATTCCATTCATTCAAAGCAACCATACAATCATCAATTTTCCGCAAGCATCTACTAATATTGTTTCCAAGATCATGCCTCTGCCAGGCATTTTTAATTACTTCCTCGCAACGCTCATTCATTGTCCACATAATTTCAAACCTTCTCCTCCTCGTTCTTCGTTTACCATGATCAGTATTGAAGCATTTAAGAATAATAGGGAGATGGTCGGAGATGTCATCATTAACGTGGATAACTTTCGCATCCGGAAACATTCCCATCCATTCTCCTTGAGCACAGAACCGGTCTAAAACCTCCTCCACAAAATTCACTCCCTTCTGGCCATTCCACCAAGTAAACTTGTACCCCACGGCATCAAAGTCCATCAGACCACAGTCCTCAAGCGCCGACCTAAATGCTTCCAGCACCCTATCCGACTTTAAAGGTCCCCCTTTCTTCTCAAAGTGGTACAAAATCTCATTTAGATCCCCTCCAATTAGCCATGGTAAGTCCGAGTGTAGTTTCAAGTCAAGGAGTAAATCACAAGTCTTCAATTTGTTTGCGGTCTCAGGGTGACCGTATATACCAGTGAATCTCCATTCTTCAGTCCTATTTTTCTAACGAACTTTCGCATCTATGTGATTTTGGGATGTAGATAATACATTCACGTCGATCCCCTCCTTCCACCACAAAGTTAGACCTCCCGCCCGCCCTCTACAGTCCACTGAGGTTCCACAGAACCCTTCAAATTTTGATAGCACATCCACCATCTCTCTAGCACTGAGTTCGGTCTCCGAGAGAAAAACCAAACTGGGCTTAGTAGACCCCAGAAGTCGCCAGAGGTCCTTTACTGCGTCAGGGTTGCCCAGGCCCCGACAGTTGAGACTGAGGATACTCATGGTTCCCGGCGGGGCTGTTTTGCAGCCTCCGCCTCTTTGATTATTGGTTGATGGTTACTCGTTTGTCGTTTTCCAGATTTCAGACTTCCGACTCTTGCCTGGTACCCACCCTCCCCATCGGGTGACTTCCTCTTAAAAAGTTCCGAGCTTGTATCCACCATGTCTGTGTCCTCCTCAGGATATTGTTGTCTAGTGAGTGTATTACTAGTATCCTCCAAGCGAAGCTTCTTCCTTGCTTTAATTTCTTTTGCTTCTTTAAAAGCTAGTAAGAGCTTCTTCTCTTCTTCCTTCTCTAACTCCCTTCCCCTGCGTTTGCTCTTCAATGGTGACGCTTTTAAGTCGAGGTTGTATGGTAGGCCGCTCTCACCAGTTTCTTCATCATATGCCTCACAGCCTTTGTGGATGTGACCCAACCTTCCACATTCAAAGCAATATTCACCAAGCTTCACGTATTTGATATTAAACCACATATGCTTTCCTGCAATCTTCACCTTAATCCCTCTTCTTAGTGGCTTATTTAGATCAATGTCTACACAGAAGTTCAAAGACTTGTCAATTACGGTCAGGTTACTATCGTCAGTGCATACAAACTTTCCCATCGAATTTGCCAGCGACTCCGCAAACTTCTTCGTCTGTTTCAATCCCGGCACGTCGTAAACCTTAACCCAAAACCGAACCGTATCGAAAACTACTTCTGAGTATTTCTCAACACCAGACAATTCTTTGAGTAACAGCGTGTGCCCATCAAAAGTCCACGGTCCTTCCATGAGCACAAACATCTTGTCCGCCCTCGAGCAGAACTGGAATATAAATAGGTTTTTATCGAGTTCTTTGATGATCATCCCTTTCTCCGGCTTCCAGATGTTCTTGAGAGTAGCCTTCATTGCCCCAACATTGAATGCGCGTTTTGTATGAAGTTTCCCAATCTGGCTTAGGGCAATCTGTTCCGCTTTCTCAACGTCCTCTTCGTCATCACATTCTACCACAATTTCTTCCTCCTTCGTCAGACGCAGTCCATCTAGCATCACTTCCAAATCCTCAGCCATCGTCGTCAACCTGTCTACCAGAATTCCAACGTACCCCTACCGCCGGTGACGCAGGGAGAAAACTCCGCACTAACCCCTAACAGCCGTCGCCTTTTAGGGTTTAATTAAAAAATTATTTTAGTAATTACACTTTATAATCTTGTTGGGGGGTAAAAATGAAAGAATAAAAACAAATGTGGTAGGAATAAAAAATTGAAAGCATGTAGATGTAAATTTATAAATTTTTAATTTCTAAAACCATCAGAATACAAAAAATAAAAGAAATTGAGATACAAAAGCTAAAAATAAAAATTTATTAAAATTGAATTTTCCATTACAGAACCGGTGGTCGGAGGAGCAGAAAGAAGGTGGTGCTTTTTGTCAGTGCTGTAGGCTTTCAAGTTCCATCCATCCAATGGCTGCTCCTCCACTCGTACAGCAAGAAGAGTACCTCGACGTCCTTACCAATTCCGGCCACAAAACCGGCCTTCGTAAACCCAGGTTCTTTTTCTTTCTTAATTTATTTATGAATCGAGTGTCTAAGTATTTGCAGTTCCAGTTCCTACCAAATCTCTGATTTTTATGAATGGAGCGGAGGTTGATCTTAGACATTGGAATGGTAATGAAAAGAAAACCATTGGAACTTAACTTTTTTAAGAAGCCTGAATGATTCGGAGGAAGAAAGTATGTTCAATCTGTTGGCTTTTCTGTCCAACATTAAGGTAGCTCTTGAAGGTAATGATGTCATCCTTTGGTCTCCAAACTCAAGGGGGCAGTTCACTATGCAGAACATAGGCATAATCCTTTGTGTCTAACAATTTGTATGTCTTAACCGTAAGAACTTGACTAAACTTTGGTGCTCCTTGGAAGAAATTCAGCAGTATGTGTCAACCTAGCAAACTTTTGGGGACCTTCCTTTTTTTTTTTTTTGTGTGTGTGTGTGTGTGTGTTAACTGTTAACCAACCAAATAAGCTTAGTGCTCAACTATTTTTTTTAATTGGTAGTTAAGTGGCCACCTAAAGCCCATATCTCATGGTAATATACCTTAGGTGAGGTAGGCATGGGAGAGGGAAGGGAGAACAAGGGGAAAGGAAATTCCCCAATGCCTCTAGTGGGAGTTGAACCCGCATCTTTGTGGGAGGTGGAGACAACTACAACTAGGCCACCCCTATGGTGGCGTGCTCAGCTATATGTATACTCTGCTGTATATTGAAGATTTGTGAGGCATAGTTTAAATTTGTGGAAATCGAAATTTGTAGAAATATGTAAGTATTTGTAGTGGCCTGTAGAAATCTATATAAATATTCTGGAAAAATCAAGTATATGTGAAAATTTGTAATCTGTAGAACATTAACCAGAGCTGAACACGATGCAGTTTCTGTTAATAGCAAGTGTTTGCTTGTAATGGCCATGTGACTGCATGTTGTTACAATTGCCAAATCAATGACCCTTTTGTACAACAGAACCATTTCTGACTGTATGTGGGTATTTCTTTAATGCTCAAATTATTTGTACTTGTATAGAGGCGCTGTACATCGAGATGGGGACTACCATCGAGCTGTTCATGTGTGGATCTATTCTGAAAGCACTCATGAGCTGCTGCTTCAAAAGCGTGCAGACTGTAAAGATTCGTGGCCAGGCCAGTGGGACATCTCTAGCGCTGGCCATATATCTGCTGGTGACTCTTCTCTTGTAACAGCAAGGTACTTGTCTCCCCTGATTTCCACATGCTAGGTCTAACCTATAATCATTTGAAGTATTGGGTGTGTAACTCCCGTTAGTTCCCCTTGTTGACTTTGCAAGGTTTTTCCTACTTAAAATGTTTAGCATCTTTCTTCTTTGATTGGTCCTCCAATTTTGTTGACTGAATAGAGCAATGTCTTTGGAGTCTATAAAAAGTAGGAACCTTATTAGAATGCCTATTGTTTTTACACAAATTCTAGAGTGAGACCATTCACTGAAGAGTTATGGTGGGCAGACCTCTCTCAAGGTCACCTTTTAAGGCTTTGCTTTGACTAATCAGTCATACTTTAATTAGCTTTTAATAGGAATTTGACTAATAATTTGTCAATGGAGACTTTTATCATAGTCTACCCTAATAAATCATAAGTCACTGTTATATTCGTAAAATTTCACCATCAAAATGTACGTCTCACGATGCATTATGGTAAGGCGGTCTCACTGTTGTTTTATTGGATTCCAATTGAATTTGTTGACATCCTTGAAAAGGAATTTATGCTCTGTAAGTTACTTAGATTAACAAAGCCCAAGGCTGAAAAAAACGCAGAGTGGTCTTGGAGCCTAGGGGCGTGCCTTTTAGGCGCAAGGCACACTAAATGTGTGTGTGTGTGTGTGTGTGTATTTAACTTAGCTTTTTGAAATATCTTTCAGGTGTTTGAAAGTAAAATACATTATTCCCATTATATTTTTGCCAAAGTTACATCAAATGTCCTCAAATATTGTACGATTATGTTTTAGATCTTTTACTTTATTTTTTCCTCGTCTGGACATGAGTTGTGTTGTGACGATTGTTGTATGTATAATTCAGTATTTTTGTTAAGTTAACAAACTGCTCATCTTAATTAGTCAGACAATGAAAAACTCTTATGTCATAAATTCTAATAATTATTTAAAGAAAAAATCGAGTTGACATTGAATGGTAATATAATTACTATCAAGTATCACAAATAGAAAACTGTATTTAATTATTATAAATTTATAATTCATTTTTAAACAAGTAATAAAATGAAAACAATTGTAATACTATGGGCAGAAATGGGAATTCTTAGCTTACCTTTTCACAAATAGCTACACTAAACTCTTTTTCCTGTAAAACAAGTTATGTTACCAAATACTTTTCCTGTAAACAACTAATTTTACCAAACATTTTTCATTCAAACTGCCTAATCTAAATAGCTAAATCAAGTGCACAACATCGAACAGCTAAATCAAGCAGCTAACATGTAATCCAAAAAGCTAAAAGCTTACAGTTAGTTGCCAAAAAGTGCCTATATCTTGGATTCAGCACTGATTGGCAGGATTCAGCATAGTTTGAGTTGGATTTGTTCACTTGAAGGTCCAAATGAACTTCGATTCGAGCTTCCAAAGTCTGGGACTGTTCATTAGGATGTTAATTAACTCCACAACTAATGAAGTTGGTCCTTAATCTGGTTTATCAAAGTAAAACAAGGAAATGTTTCAAACCTTGAGCTTAGTAGTCTGTGCTTCCTACTTTGGAGCTCTGTTACCTTCATCCAGTGACCTCTGAATTTCCTGCACGGATATTCATTAGAAAGCTTTTCTTTGGGAAAATGCATGTAGATTGTAAATTCTTTCCATTTGGAGCTCATTTCTTGTTGAAATTGAAGCTTTAAAACTGGACAGGAAACTGATTGCCCAGAAAACAACATTCCTGCAATTTTTACCTTCTGCTGACTTTGAGGTCAACTTTGAATCACCAAACAATGTCTGTTGCTTGAAAAAAAAAAAAAACGTTTGAAAGCTAACACCCTGAACTTTGACTGTTTCAAGTGTGCATGCTTTTGCCTATACACTAGCTATACTTCTCCAAAGTTGAACCTACTGCACTGCCAAGCTGCTGGACTGATATGCATAGCCCCCAACTTTGAAACCTCATAACTTTTAGCTCACTAGCTCAATAAGAGTGTTTCAAAATTCCTGGTGCACTTCGGAATCTCTAGTTTCTTTCTCAATTTGAATATCAATGAAAACCTTAGTGAAGAGCGTGAACTGGCTGCTTGAATTGGATTGGTCTTTCTGGTTTAGAAACTGGTATCATCTTATCCGTAATCTTTTCTCCTATCAAATATTGACTCACATTGCGAGTCATAGATCTTATATAGAGGGGGTTATCTCACCTTATTGAAGAGCTCTTTGTGTAGCTTGCCTATTTATTTCATGTCTCTCCTAACTGTTCTTGCCACCACTGCGAATCATCTAGAGAAGATCACGAGAGGCTTTCTTTGGAACAATAACTCCAATAGGGTTTTTCATTGGGTCAACTAGGATGATGTTTCTCGTCCTATGTTGGACAAAGGCCTAGGTATTAGACCGCTACATGTGATGAATGAAGCTTTGAACTTCAAGTGGTTGTGGACTAAGGAGGATGATCTGCCTTGGAAGAAAGTGATCAAGGCTAAATATGGGGTTGATGATTTGGGATGGTGGAGTAAGGAGCTCTCGTCCTCATGGAGTGGGTTGTTGGAAATACATCTTTGCGAGAGCTCCATGAGGACGAGAGCTCTTCTTACTCCACCATCCCAAATCATCAACCCCATATTTAGCGCTGCCCCCCCCCCCCCCCACACACCCACCCAAAAGTTTGTTTCTTTGCTTGGGCAACCACCAAAGGGAAGGCATCGATGGAGGATGATGTATAATGGGATCAAAGAATAGATTGATCAATTACACATCATAGGGGTGACGTGCAACCAATCTGAATATGGGAGGCTTCACGTGAACTAGGGCAAAGGTGGGGATGCTTCAAGTGAATTGGGAGGGAATTTTGTGGAGTTTGGATGAATTGTGAGAGAGTATGGATTAGGGTTCTGGAAAAGATGGATTCTTTGTGGAGTTTGAGAGGGATGGACGAATGTATGAGGGAGGTTTAGAGAGAGTGACGTGAGGTCTTTTGTGAGAGGATGAGAAAGTATGGTTGAGAGGATTGAGAGAGATGGATGAGAGAGTTGACGTTTGGAGAGGGATTTGAGATAGAGGATTGCTTTGAGAGTTGATGTGAGGAGGGAGAGAGTAAGAGAGAGGGTTGAATAGCCTTAGGGTTTGATTTATCTCACTAAAAGATAGAGAGATAAAAGATAAAAGTAACCGGGATAGATCTAGGGATCAAGCTTGATACAGAAATACCACAAGATGAAACCCTGGGGCTACTTGTTCTTCTACCTAGTTACAGAAACACCTTCTAGGTTTCAGAAACAAGCTCTTCCTCACCACTTGGTTGCCATACAGAGATACAATAGAAGAGATCAACGAGGTTCTCACGAAACACTCAAGGGGTAAGCTAAAAGCTTGATTGTATTCATAATTCAAAGTTGGATGATGCCTTTAAGACGCTACAAGCCTAGCTATTTATACTACTAAAGTCTTAAACCTCCTAGGACTCTCAAGATTGGCGTGCAAGCCATCTTTTCCTACTAGGACTCTTATTGCTTGGCATGCAAGCCAAGGACTCCTACTATTACTACCACCAGACGCCATCTACTCCATCTCCTCCTTGGATTAGGACTCCTTATCCTAAGGGGAGTTGGTTACAAGAGATAATAATCCTTTTAGGACTTGGCTTTCCTAATCCAAGATGGATTAGTTACAAAATAAGCCAACCTTATCTAGGATTACAAGACTTGGCGCCTAATCTACCAATATCACACGCCACACACACACCACACACTTCTAGATTATTCTAGAACATTCTAGATCATTCTAGACTAATCTAGACTCCTAAGACTTGGTGTCCAAGTTTATAAATATTACTTGGCACCTGACACAACTGGAAATGTAAATAAAACCCTAGAAAAGTAAAGAAATACATCAAAAGGCCAAAACCGTGAACTTCATCTTGAAATGGTGAGAAATGTGAAATTCATCTTGAAATGGTGAGAAATGTGAACTTCATCTTGAAATGGTCAGAAATGTGAAGTTCAACTTGGGTTTTGTACTTGGGCCTTTAGACGTGGACTTGGACTCCTCCTAGGACGTTTGGACGTCCTCTTGGAACAAGGAGCACAAGATATGAGTTGGCCTTTGGGCCTCCACAATGTATTCTTCTCCTTTGGTTCGTTCTACCTCCTTGTAATTGAATTGGGCCTTCTTCTTTGGACTTGGCATGGATAGGCTTCCATCATCCTCTATGAATCTTGAGTCTCCAAAGGTAAGCCCATGGCTATGCGAGCCTCCATTTCCTTCCATGAACCTAGGGTCTCCAAAAGTGAGACCTAGGCTAGATAGATGTATTCAGGCGTGGGCCGAAATACATCAGAGGACATACACAAACGCAGAAATTGTGAGGAAGAGACTAGAGTTTTTGATAATACTATTGAGGAGACTGTGAATTTTGTTGATAATAGTATTGAGAGCTGGCGTGTTTCTTTATTTGTCTCTTTTGTAAATGGGTGACATCCCCTTGGTGTTTTTGCAATATATGTTTTAATTAGCTACCCGGAAAAAAAGATCTTAACTTACGTTGAATTAAATTATACGAACATAAAATAGATTTCCTTGGAATTCTAGTTGTGGAAACTTTTACAAAACCAGGCAACGAACTTTTACGTACAAAACAAATTCGAATCTTTTCCCTGTGAGCCTTTTGTTTGCAACTATAATGCAACATAACTTAAACTAAATTCCATAAATAAAAATAGACATTATGAGCTTCCTAAAAATATAAGTTGCAACATCCTCAATACACAAGTTTAGAGCGTAAACCGCATAGAAGCATTTCAAGAAGGGGGTTGTGAAGTTCAAGTAGAACTCCATAAAGTGCGTTTTGTCTGATAACTCTAATGAAGCCAAGAGATGGTGTGAATAAGCATGGTTTGGCAATTGATGATGTATTTCAACTCACGCCTGATGTAACCCTGCCTAGACTAGTTCTCACTTTTGGGGACCCTAGGTTCATGGAAAGGAATGGAGGTTCACAAAGCCTTGGGCTCGTCTTTGGAGACCCAAGATTCATGGAAGACAATGGAAATCCATAATCATTCCTCACGCCAAGCCCAATAAGAAAGGAGGCCCAATTCAACTACAAGGAGGTAGGACGGGCCAAAGGAGAAGAATTCATTGTGGAGGCCCAAAGGCCAATCCATATCTTGTGCTCCTTGTTCCAAGAGGATGTCCAAACGTCCTAGGGAGAGTTCAAGTTCACGTCCAAGGCCCAAGTACAAAGCCCAAGCTGAACTTCACAGTTTTGACCATTTCAAGATGAATTTCACATTTCTGACCATTTCAAGATGAAGTTCACAGTTTTGGCCTTTGGATTTAAACTTCACATTTTTAGCATTTAGTTATTATTAGCAAGTTTTATATTGTATTTTTATTAATTCTAGTTGTGTGAGATGCCAAGTAATATATATAAACTTGGACATCAAGGCATAGGAGTCCAGAAGAGTCTAGAATGTTCTAGAATAGTCTAGAACATGTGTGTGGTGTACGGTGTGATAGATTTGGCGCCAAGTTATGTATTCCTAGATAAGGATGGCTTATTTTGTAATTAATCCATCTTAGATTAGGAAAGCCAATTCCTAGTAGGATTAATATTGTTATAACCAACTCCCCTTAGGCTAAGGAGTCCTAATCCAAGGAGGATAAGGTTGTTATAGGCGTCTAGTAGTAGGAGTCCTTGGCTTGCACGCCAAGTTAGGAGTCCTAGGCTGTCTAGGACTGAGTCTATTATAAATAGCTAGGCTTGTAATCGATCAAGGCATCAAACCTTGAATTATGAATACAATCAAGCTTTTAGCTTACCCCTTGAGTGTTTAGTGAGAACCTCGTTGATCTCTTCTATTGTATCTTGGTTTGGCAACCAAGTGGTGAGGAAGAGCTTGAACCCTAGATCCAGAAGGTGTTTCTGTAACTAGGTTGAAGGTCAAGTAGCCCTAGGGTCTTGTGGTGTTTCTGTATCAAGACAGATCCGTTGAACTATCCGGTTACTTTTATCTATCTATCTTTTAGTTAGATAAACTCTAAGGCTAGTCACAATCTCTCAAATCTCTCCCTCTCTCACGTCAAACATCTCCCTCTCTTTCAAATACACAACGCTCAAATCTCTCTCTCAAACCTCACGTCCATCCCTCTCTCTCTCACAAAAGCTCTCTCAAACATTCTATTCTCAAATCTCTCATCCATACTCTTTCCCTCCTTCACAAAAGACCTCACGTCAATCCAAAGCCCTCTCATATAAATCGTCCCTCCCTCTCATCCAACTCACAAAGATCCCTACTTTCTCAAACCCTAATCCATACTCTCCCACAAATCTCCCTCTTTCTCACGTGAACCTCCCCTACCTTTGCCCTAGTTCACGTGAAGCCTCCCATATTGAGATTGGTTGCATGTCTCCCTTGATGTGTAATTGATCAAGATCTAATCTTTGATCCCATTATACATCAATTGACATATTGGAGATAATGTTTGAGCCTAGACTAGAGTAGGATGAATATGTTCATCAATAGAGTTTTCTCTAGGAATGGTGATCAAATTGGAACATAACTTTCTTTAGAGGGTCAAATTATCTTAAGGGCAGGGTGTGCCAAGTCGACTTTGGTTGGTAATAGGGTTGCTTTTATGGCTATTCATTAGATTCTTTGGTCCCAACACTCTTAAGTGGCTATGTGTTGCTAAAAGTTATTGCGGTGAGATGTATAAAGGGCTGACTTAGCTTGATTTGTCGGAATAGGCAATTTGGAAGTTTAAATCTCTTCCCAATGCGTGCTTTCTTGCTTGTGCCACCCCCAAGGAAATATTCCTACGATGTGCATGCTTATAAGGGGAGACTTCAAGTTGGCTAGTAGGTGTTCAAGTGTTTTGTGGAAGATGATACCACATTACCTTTCGTCCATTATCGTGAGTTGTTGCATTTGTCATTATCTTAGATGGAGAGTTAGGTGGGTGCAACCTCAAACTATAGAAGATGTTTTGATGGCTTGGAGAAGAAGGTTAATGAAGAGTTGCCTCTAGGAGTTTGGAAATAAATAACATTGGCTATTTGGTGGAGCACTTGGAAGGACAGACATTGCTGGATTTTTGAGGGTGAGGCTAGGGCTTCGAATGAGTTGAAGCTCTATGGCTTGAGAACTTTGTACAGTTGAATCAAGTTCTTGAGCATGGTGCAAACTTGTCTTTTTTGGATTTTTATCAATATGACTACTGTAGAAAGCTTGACTATATTAGTTTATTTTGTAATGGCAACATTTTGTCCAGGGTGACATCCCCTTGGTGTTTTCCTTAATAGAAGATTTTGATTACTTGTAAAAAAAATGATGATATGGCGACATTGCATTGCTTTTTGATAGAAAAATCTGGGATTAGCTGGCATTATTGCCATATTGTTTTTTTGATAGAAAAATATTTATGTAACATCCACTTAATCTGCTACATCGAAAGAGGAATAGGTAAACTTTCCATTAATGCAAACGAAAAGGGATTTCAATGAAGAGGGATATTATTGCCATTTGACATCTTGGTTGATTTTGCTGCAACCACATGTAGAAACTTTTGTCCTTGTTTGAAATTTGTATTCCTGCTATTACAGATGACTATTTATCTGATTTTGCATTGTCATACTTTTGTTGCAGGAGGGAACTTCATGAGGAGCTGGGCGTGGACCTTCCGAAGGATGCATTTGAATTGCTGTTTATTTTTCTCCAGGAGTGGTCAGTAGTAAGATGGTGCTATGCGGCTTGGCTTGATTGTCTTAATGTTTCATGCTTGCTTAGCTGCTTCTGTATCAGTAGCTTGGTTTATCAATTGTATCGTTTTCAGTCATTTGAACTGAATATCTGATATCGCATGACAGTTTCTGGTATGAACTAATTGTGGAGAGTTCCGCTTTCCCCTTTGAATTGCTTCCACTGAAGTCATTATTTTTACATGTTTACATCTTATTTTGAAAAGGCGCGCCTCACTAGGGAAGAGACCTGGGCCTACGCATCCAAGGGGGTCAGGCGATGTCCATTCCAAAAGCCACGGAAGGGGCGCACCTTTCTGGGCTTTAGGATGAGGCGCCAGGCCCATGAAGGGTCTGCCTTCTGATTCCTCGCAAAAGTAGAGTAGGAGAAAGGAGAAATTGGCCGTAAACTTAAAAGAGTATCCTCAAACTGATACTTGCCTCATTCATATAACTGTATTTCGAACAAAATTCCTCAATCAATTGCATGAAATGTCTCAAATTCAACCTTAATATTCGAAAAACCCTAAATCTAACAATTGGAGTGTCTTTTGTATTGGGAGTAGAGGGATTTTGGTCGATTGGGGGTGGGGGGAGGTGGTGGCTCCTTCCTGCCACCAGTCATCGGTTGCAGCCTGCCGAGCTTGTATATTGCTCTGGGCTTGCGTTTGTTCTGCTGTCGGTTCCTCCTCTCCCCCCCCCTCTTTTTTTTCTGTTTCTTGTCTTCTGTTTTCTTCTTGTATGTCGCCTCACTTGAATACTTCTGTTTTCTTCTTTTATGCCGCCTTACTTAAATACTCAATTTATCCCTTCCTTTTCCTTTATCTGTGGGTTCACATATTAGCGTGTTTTTCTTTCTGTTTTGCCTTTTCTCTTTCTTGTCTTTATAGTGGTTACTGTAGGTGAATAATTGTGTAGACATATATATATATATATATATATATATATATATTATATATTTTGATTTGTATTTAAGTGATTTTGGTTATTGTATTAGTACCAAATAATTTATAATTTCTTATTTGCAACTTAATGATTACACTGTGACGACATAGTATTATATTTCAATACTATTTGATGTGCTATTTGTTAATATAACAATATGTCTAGTCACTTATTTGATTCTATGTTTAAGTTACTGTCAGAAAAAAATTGTTTAGAATTATTTTGAGTATTCTGAGCAGAAGTACATGTCACATCCGAAAAGCCAGTGTCCTTGCCTCAAGGCTCATGCCTAGGCTTCAGGACCCCTTTGTGGCCTTTGAGCCTCGGTTTTTTTAATCTAAGGGTTTACATAGACGAAAGCTTCTTGTTAGAATGAATGCTTGGTCTTGATGTTGACCAAGCGTTACTCAGAGCCCACTTTACTGGTTCTGTTTGGTGACTAGCTGGGAGGTTGTTTGGAGAGTGCTGCACTGCAAACGTTAGAATTTCATTTTGTTGAAACCCGAATCAGTGTGCTAATAGCAATTGGGGGGAGGGGGATAGCTGGGAGACATTAGAAGAAGAGAGTCTTCATCCATACCCATGCCCCAAGAGTGCCGTCTACGTGGAATGTGATGTAACGGTGTTACCCCTCAAGTACAGAGAGATTGGTGCAGCTACAAGTTAGAACCTAGGTTGAACATGATGGAGGCCTATGTTTCCATGGAGAGGAAGGATAGGACACTTAAGCATTTTATTTAGTGTACTATAGTCTTAGTCACAGCTTAACATTTTCCAAAATTTGCCTTCCAGCTGTACGAAAAGTGGACACAAGTGTTAGAAGAAGACAAGCTGGCAATCTGCAGACTTCCAACAGCTCCTTTTCTCCATTGTTTTTTTTTTTTTTTTTTTTTTTTTTGAATTCAAGTCTATTGCATTAGGGCTTTGGATTCCAGATATTTGATTGTGATCTTCTTTGAACAATTGAGCATCTAATGCTAGCCATAGGAGTTGAATGGTCTAGGAATTTGTTTCATAGCTGTTGCTACGAGCTCTATCCTGAGAACACCTCATATGTTCCTGTTGGTAACTTAAACTTGTCAAGTCTCATCTCCTTCTCATTCAAATAAATAAAATCAATTCATTACGATCTAGTAACTTTCTCCTAGCATCCTGAGGAATTGGATGTCATTTTTGGGTGTGAAGTTGATCATATCTCTACTTACTATCTGGGAATTCCCCTTAGCGCAACTTATGAGAGCATAACTGTGTGAGATCCTATAATAGCGAGGTTCAACAAGAGATTGGCAGGATAGAAATGTAAGCTACTGTCACGAGGAGGTTGTGTCACCTTATTCAATAGCTCTTTGTGGAGCCTGCTGATTTATTATGTCTGTTATAACTATTCCCAACACTATGTCTAAGCGTTCAGAGAAGATCATGAGAGATTTTCTCCGTTACAGCGATTTCAATAGTGTTTTCATTGGGTCAATTGGGACAATATTTGTCATTCCAAGATAGAGGGATTAGACTACTCCGTGTACAGAGAAAATTTTCTACTATTCGTTACTCGGTGGAAGAAACTGTTGTTGTGATCACCATTAGTAGCCATTATTGCTTCGCTCTTTGACACTAGAATGTGTCAGTTTGATTTCTCCCCAAGGAAATCTCTTTCTGATAGACATATTTTGCTTATTTTTGTCTAAGCACTTCACCTGATCCACCAACAAAAACATTTTTGAGTCTAGGTGACCAAAACTTTCCTTGTCCCTAACTTTGAGTCTACCCTTTAGAAAATTTAATTTCTCTGCCAGTATAAAGCTAGGTTGACCTGGAACACCCAACTATTCCCACCAATTAAGACAAGTTCACAAAAGCCATCTTTCTCAACTCACATGTTTTCAAACTTTTAAAGGACGCCTACATGGAGGAGGTTGTGGCAAAATGTAGAAGAAAAGGAAAGAGATCTTTGGAAGGGACACTTGATGCACTTCCTGGAAATGAAGTTCTCAGTCCATAGAAAACAGAAAGCGATCAATGGGAGATAACACCAGAGTCTTCTCATGGCTAGATCACATAAAATGGGCTCCTTCTAGTGGAGGATCAATTAAATTAGCAGAGTCTATAGAAGGGGAGAAAGTTGTCATTGCCGACGTTAGTCTACCTCCAAAGATCTCCTTGAAGGATACCTAACAATTGTGAAGTCCCCACCTAAGCTGCACGGTATGTCTCAAAGTGACAAAAAGAAGATAGCTCACTCTGGAAAACATCCCGGAGATCATCATCATTTGCTCCATAAACCCCAATAAGACCCCACTCAAAATTGCTAAAGCTCCCAAAATCACAACAATTCCTCCTGACTGCCAGTCTCATGGTTGGAGCAACCATTCTATGGTACCATGACCCCATAAGCTAATTGCTTCATCTCGAGATACAATCTCCATCTTGGATTCTTGTCGGAGTGCAATATAAAAAGCACATGTACATAAATTCCACTTGACATCCCCTCTCTTAATCAGGCAATTGAGCCCCCTAACTTTTCATGTAATGATTCTAATTATCTACCCAATCAGAAAACATAACTTTCCCTTTACTATCGTCCTCTCCACATTCAGCCACAACAGGATGTGCTTTGTTTTGTCTAGATTCCAGAGCTGCCATAAAGATAGTAATTCCTTATCTCTACCTTCAACAGCTGAGCCCATTCTTTTACAAAACAGGATCATTTTGTTCAAAATCCAAGCAGAAGCATCATCATTCCCCTGTTCTGCATAGTGTTCAATACTAGGGTAAACTTTTCAATACCAGTTGTGGTGTCAGGGTTATAAAAGCACAAACCTTTTACATCAAATGCTGCCTAAATGTAATTGTCTTAGTCAGATGTCCATAATTGTCCTATTTCTGTTGGGAAGAACTAGATCGCTTCATGGCTTTACTATGTTTTGATACGTCATTATCTTTCAAAAGAGTGGAACTATTGTTGTCGTGACTGATGTCCATCTTCTGAGTCCCTCATCACCTCTAATTTTCCATTATTTCATTTACCTCTTTTTCTTACAGTAAAGTGGTTGCCTGTCATCTTGAAACATGCATGTGTTGAATGCATGGTCTCTTTGATTCATTTACTGTGTCATTGTGGATGCAGCGTCATCAATGATGGAACATATATCAATAATGAATTTAATGATGTGTATTTGGTGACCACTATATCTCCTATCCCTTTAGAGGCATTTACCCTTCAGGTAGAATTTCTCTTCATATATGAATTATTATTTTTTTTTTTGTTCTTCATGTATTTCAATTATCTGAGGCAATTAGGCTTGTTAGATGTCTTTTTTAAAGGATTTTGGGATCGTAATATACCCACCTTTTGGGGTATTGGATCGTAATATACCCACCTTTATTATTGGACACTAATATACCGGCCTTTATGCCTAGGTGATTTTAATATACTTACCATGACTTTTATGGCGGTGAACTGGTCTCAAGGATGAATTAAGTGAGCTTGTATTGGTTCCTTATGGGTCTCATAGAGTTTCCACCGCCTGCCACATTATCCTTGAGACTGGTTCATCATCACTTACGTCATAGTAAGTACATTAAAATCACCTAGGTATAAAGGTCGATATATTAGTATCCAATAATAAAGGTAAGTTTACTATGATCCAATATCCCAAAAGCTGGGTATATTACGATTCAAAAATCCTTTTTTAAATCCTATTTTTTATTAGTTTGTGCTTATCAGGTGTTTGGCAAAAAGCTTTTTTGGGGGTAATTAGCTGTTTTGACCAAGTTAAAACAACTAATTGAGTGTTTGCTAAACAACTTTTTCAATTAGCTGTTTGGTCTCAAATTAGCTGTTTGGTCTCAAAAAGCTTTCTTTCAAAAAGCTAATTAGATGATCTTTTTGGATTAGCTTTTAGCTGTTTGGCATTAAAGTTACATTGTCGCCCTCATATTTTCACCAAAATTACATCATATGTTATATAATAATTATTTTAATAATATTTTCTTAATGCTTTTAATACTTTTTTTACAAAAATTATATCAAGTGAAATTAATGTTTTTTGCTTATTTGAATAAGAGTCATGTTTTAATGGTTGATATATCTATCCAATGATTTATTAACTATAAACGATATTAAGAGTTGTCCCTTATATTCACTTTATTTTTACCAAAATAAATTAAATGCGACTTAGGTAGAGAAAAAAAAATGATTAATTTAATGTTTTCATAAAATTAGCAAATTGTTCATCTTATTAACTATAGTCATACAAGTAATGAATAGTTTTTATTAATAAATTTTGAGTAATATTAAAAGAAAATTAGAGTTGATATTGAACAATAATTACTATGAAATATTAAATATCACAAAATTGTAGCAAATCATAATTATAAATCTGTAATTCATTTTGAAACACTTGTAAAAATATATTGAAAATAATTACATTACTATGGGCATAAATGGAAATTCAATGCTCATATTTTCACAAAAACTAATTTTACCAAACACTTTTCCGACATACAGCCAAGACAAACAACTAACACAAACAGCTAACAACTAATTCAAACAACTAGCAGCTAAGAACTGATTGCCAAACAGCAGGCATATGTCACTTGAGAGGTTCTCTAGTGAATAATTTCTGTCAAACAAATGATGCTTGAGAAGGCAGATCTTACTAATGCATATTGTATCAGCTACTTAAGTTTCTTGTTGGTGATATAGTTTCTCCTCTTTTTCTTTCAAATATTTATTTAGGAAACAGAAGTATCTGCTGTGAAATATATTTCTTGTGAGGAACACAAAAGTTTGCTGGCAAAGGCAGATCCTGGATATGTCCCGTATGATGTAAATGGAGAATATGGACAACTCTTTGAGATGATTGCACAGAGGTACTCTTGCTTGCTGCTGGAGTAGTGTTTTTCATTCTCTTCATACTATGTGCTCTGTAATGCTTTTGGGTACCAATATTGTTTTAGCTTCTTTCAATTTGGTTCTCATTGGTTTTAAGTTTAATTGCCTTTTTGAAGTCCAAAATGTTTTTATTATGCTTTTCATTGGTAAGCCTAAATTACATTCAGATTGCTTCTATCCTGTTGGTGGGATCAACATTGTCATTGTCATTATCTGAGTAAGAACTAATGGTTTAAAGTCATTATTGTCATTGTCATTGTCATTGTCATTGTCATTATCTGAGTACACATAATTTTCTAACTGTTGGAAATTGTGCTGTTATGCGTGTTTTAAAGTCATTATTGTCTATTGCAAAATTTATGGGTAAGACTGTTACATCCGACCCCTCCATACCTCGCCTCAGCGTGATTTCAGAGTATTGGTTTTTATTATTTACGGCGGGTCATGAGTGCGTGAGGCATGAGGTGTTGAGGAAACCCTTAGAAGTTGTGGCTTTGAGCTCCTGGCCTTTGTTCAATATTTCTTGCTGTGTAGCATGTTTGATGTGCAGTCTTTTTTTCTTTTTGGTTTTTAAACTTCTACAAGCAAGAAATGGGAAAAAGCAAATCTACACATAGTTGTGCTCGTATTTGATATGATTATGATTCTATGCTTGTAAATCACTTTTGTTATTATGTGAATGTGCTGCATGGCTGTATCCCTGTATCCAGTAATGCACAAGAAATAAAGAATACTGCATACAGTCTTGGAAATTCTTGCATTCTAATTTGTTTAATTTTTTTTTTTGACTCTGAAGATACAAGAAGAATGTGGAGGAGCGAAGTTTAACTCTTCAAAAGCAACTCAACCGCTATGTACCGATTCGCCTTGATGCAGATGTATAATTTCCTTTACCATGTCATTCATATTTTTCTTTGATTTTAACTTGTTATCCATAGAATATTCAGTTAAAAGTAGAAGCTCTCTATTGCACTTATGCTTAATGTTATAACAGACGTGGGAGTAAGAACTAAATTGATGAATTAACACACAGATTTAATGTGGTGGACTTACATGTGTTAGCTGCATCCACATGCACAAGAGAGAAATAGTTTTTGTTGATCTGGTGAGAAGGATACAGACACATAGTACATATGCAGAGGTAGGACATCATGCTGGGTCTGCGAAAGGGCCTAAAACACTTAATAAATTCTCCCTCCGTCCAAAAATAACTGACTTTGGTGCTTTTTGAGGCTCGTCTTTAACCAATGATTTCTTATTTAATATTTTACGAAAAAATACAAAATTATACTTTTTCAATAGTATTTTTTGTTATGAATCTAATGATATTAATTTCATATAATGAATCATTATATATACTAAAATATTAATGGTCAAAGTTTTGACACAAAATCCTAGGTGTCACTTATTAATATCCAGAGGGAGTAGTTGTTTTCAAAATGTCGGTGATGAATCGCTCAAAAATAAAGCACCAAATGTCAACGTTAAGCTGCCAATGAAACAAAATATATTTGTGCAGCTGAGTTATTTCATTATTTCTAGTTCATGTACTTGAAAGGTGTCTTAGAGCTTGAAGGGAATCTAAGGATCTGGTACAGCTGTATGCATCTGCTCTTGAAAGACAGCAGGTAACAACAAGACTAAAAGGCAACTGGCATTTTGGTAAACCTGTATGTTTCTCTTCTTAAAAGAGAGAGAAAGTAGGCACAAGACCGGGCAACTAGCTTTTAAAAGTTTTCACCTGTAAAATTACTATCTCTTTGATTTGTATTCCCTGTATTTATGTGAAACAAACCGATTACTGATATAAAAGTAGCTTCCTGTGGGGACTGCTTGAAATTTGTTCTTATAATGATTAAACTGTCCAGATGATGAACAAGGATATAATTTTGGTAGAGTCATTTGGTAAAAAGTATGAAAATGTTGTGTTCCATAAAAATTGATGAAAGTTATCACTAAAACTTATATTTGTTTAGCATGCTATGTACCGGATGGGTTTTCATAAAGTACAAGGGTACCAAATGGAAAATCCTTAAATTTATCTTATGCATATCACAATATATAGACCCTTGAATGTATTGCATGCTTCTGTGCCTTAAGGATAAGGACTTTTCATCTTGCTATCCTTTAGTTGCATGTACGTCTGGTTGAGAATTTTCAGAAAGATGATTGAATTCTTTGAACTAGATGCACATTTGCTATTCTTGATTATTTGAGTGGCTGCTTTTTACTTGTTGAGTTTATGTAATTCTATACATTGTTACCAGGTGCCTGTGCATTGTAAGACTATTTTTCACATTCAACTTAGGCTTTTCAATTGTTTGCTGGTTTTATTTGGCTATTTTTTTCTTCTTCTCATAGTTACTAGTAATGCATCTCGGGTCGTTCGTTCCCAAAGCTATAGTGCCACTTTTGTGCAAATTTAGTCTAGTTTTCACTCTAGAACATTCGTTCCTAAAGCAGGGATTGCAAGGGTATGTAGCAATCCCGGTAGCTATGGTCCTTCGTGATTGTATGCTTTGTAATTTCCTTTTTTTTTTTTGTAAAGACTTGTGTTGCAAATGCATTTTCATTTTCTGTTTTCTCTTTGGTTCTTGGTTTAGTAATATGAGATCTAAGCTCAAGAAATTTGTTTGTGATGCAGCTTACCAAGCTAGCTGACTCTGACTTGGAAGCTCTGAAGTTAATTCTGAAGGCTGCTGTAATAATAGATGATATATTTCATGAGCAGGTACAATTTATTAGACACTCATCCTTGAACTCAAATTGTTTATAACCTTGCTTTAATCAATTCCATGGTAAGGGCGTACAACAGGCCGATGAGGCTCACTTAGGGTTGGCTGATTAACTATGTGGGCCGAGTCATGGCCATCCCACGAAATTATTAGGTTCTGTCAAGCTTTCTAAGGGAATGTGCTATCAGCAACCCACTTTGGCCTGATATTGAATGGAGTGTGTTTGCACAAAAGTCCTATTAAGATAATTATGAGTGGTCTTGAACTTGTCAGTATATCGCCAGTCACATGCTCTAGGACAAAATGTTGTAATATACAGAGGGCGCTGATGAAAACAAGGGCTGGAGGACAAAAATGGGTTGAGGTTGCGTAGATGTGACCGGCGATGGTGTTGTTGCATGTCTCTTGACAAGAGAAGCGGTTGGGGGGGGGGGTGTGGATTTGTTCTGTGAGAAAATGTGCAGTTTCTGCTGCCACTTAGGGGTTCCTTTTTAAAATGCATTTATTTCCCTTTTTTTTAAAAAAAATTCTTGGGTAATAAAGAATTTAAGGAGCAAGTGGGATATTGCTTTTAATAAATGGCTTGGGCTTTCCCTATAACAAAATACATGCTGGACAATATCTTGGACTCCTTTTTTGCTTGATACTAGGTCCCCACTGTAAAAGTAAAGAAATAAAAGGATTTAAATGGGCTATGTTGTTTATTTTCTGAAACTGTGTTGTATATTTCTTCCAATATGTTTGACTGTATTATGCACTTATACAGATTATATGAAATTTTTCTGTGTCTAAATTTTGTATGGTGTCCCCATGTTCGTAATTTTTACAAATTACGGCAGTCTGGTTAGAGTCAGACCCTTGGTTCGATACCTGTGTCCCGAGTCCAGGTAACATAGTCTCTTGAAACGGCTAACCAAACCTTTAGAACACAAGTTTCCCAAGAAGTCTGAATGATTGGCTGCAGGGAAGTGTGCTGGATCTTCCTGCCAAGCTAGCAGATCTTAAGGTTGGTTTTGAAGGCCATGACATTATTTGTGCCTCTTCATACAAGTGGGCGGTTTATTGTGAATGGTTTTTGTGAGAAGAAGTTTGTGCATCTTCATACAAGTGGGCAGTTTATTGTGAATGGTTTTTGCAAGATGTTTGGGAGTCAATTCAAATTTAGTTTCCTTATTGAGCTATTTGAAAGCCTAAAGCTCCCAACGAAGCTCGCTTTTCTTCTTCTGGTAGCCGTTAAGGGAAAGATTCCTACCGAAGACTTGCTTAGGAGATACTTCAAGTTGGCTGGTAGGTGTTCTATGGGTTTTGAAAAGAAGAGACCATCAACCACTTTATGGGTATCCGCATTATGGAATATGGTGCTTTAGTTGATGGAGGTTGGTTGCAACCTCAAGAGTTGAGTGATGTAGTGGCATGGAAAAAGAAAATGAAGAGTTGGACTCTTATTGATGTTCTAGAATTTGTTGATGCTTTAGTTGGACTCTTAGAGTGTGAATTTTTGAAGGAGTAATTTGGAGGGAGTTGGAGACAGTCAAATTCTACAATTTGATGGTAAACTTGGTGATGTTTTAGAATTATAATCCTGATAAAACCTTCTCTAATCAGAACACATAAACGGTGCTAAAAATTCTTTGCATTCTATTGTTCTTTAGACCTTTAGGTACATTGTACATGGATTTCGCATGTTTGAGACTCGGGCAAGTTTTTCTGCTTGGTGTACCTTTTACAATCTATTCTTGTTTTGTAAGGATCTTGTTAACTTTGCGTTGCTGATACAGGTTTGGGTCAGCAACGTAGCGTTACGAGATTGGTTGAAGGAACATGCTCATGAATCTGACTTGCACAGGCTAAAATGGAACTACTATGGTATTAACAAGAGTCCCTGGTAAGTTTCATACTTAGGCAGAAAATATTCTGTTGTGCCAGATCTAAATGCAGGCAATAGCTACTATTGTGAACACTAACAATGTGCTAAAAAATGTTCAAGGTATTGCTGATAGTCTGATAGGATTGAACAATACTGTAGAGAACTTCACTGTAGAGTCCAGGGGTTTGAGGCTTTGTCAGTTTTTGAGTTTGCCTCCTTTTACAAATGGGTGATATACCCTTGGTATGCATTAATATATCTTTTGATTACTTATAAAACAATGGCGTGGTTGTAGACAAGTAACCAAATAGTTAGGATCTGGTCTTGGTGATATGTGTGTTCCTTGACAAGCTAGGATAATAGGCCTATTTGTTTGTGGTAATAGTACTTGAACAGGCGTGCAGTCTGTACTCTATACAGTCGCTGCCACAAAAACATAAGAATGTTTCCTCTTATCTTTAGACTCAGCATGTTCATCTCATCTGGTTGACCGTGAAAGGATAAATGCCGTGTAGTAACTACTTGCTAGATAAATTGAGTGGTAGAAATATGTGCACTTCGAAATGGCACATTGACTATGCTGAAGTCTGTTCCTGGTTTCACGTGTACATGAAGGCGATATATGATCTAACATAATTCGTGGAAAATATATATGTGGTCTAAAATACTGCGTGAGCTAATAGACCCATGTTTCATGTTTGTAATAATTTCCTTAGGTTCGCTATGCAATGATGCAGTGGAGGTGCATACTTTACCTATTCTACATCCAAGATTTTTTAGGAGATGTTTTGCTTTCAGTTATGCAAATTGTTTGTTTGTTTACAGGTCTTGCCTGGATGATCATCAGCCATTTTTGACCACAGCTGATTCTGCAATTAAATTGTATCCGAATGCCACTAAACCAATACCTGGGTGGATGGGCCTTGAGTATAAAGCTGCATTTCCATCAGTTAAACCACCTGGTGCTAATTTCTATCCTCCAGACATGGACAAAATGGTATCTGCATGGTCTTTTACCTTTCAAATACTCCCCTTTCCCCGTGTATTTTCCCGCTGGTTCCTTTCAGTCTATAATGTATATGTCTAATACTCCCTCCGTTCTATATTAATCGTCGTCTTTGGAAATTGTGCAGTCGAACGTAAAAATTTTGACCATAAATTTCTCAATATATGCAGTGACTTGTTATATAAACTTACTAATATTAGATTCGTAACGGAAAATATTAACCTAAAAGTATAATGTGTAATTGTTAATAAAGTATTATATAAAAAATCATCACTCAACGAGTGATATTGGAAACCTCAACTAAGTGGCTATTAATATGGAATGGAGGGAGTAGTATCAGATTGAATAAGGAGAACAAGAAGTTTAAGAAAAACTGCAGGACAGTCAGATGAGATTTGGCCATTTACCATCAATTAATATGGAACGGAGGGAGTAGTATCGGATTGAATAAGGAGAACAAGAAGTTGAAGAAAAACTGCAGGATACCATGAGATGAGATTTGGCCATTTACCATGTAGCCCAATAGGAGTTGCTCTTTAACCCTTTCTGGATTCTAGGCTTTTAGTCATTTTTTGGAGTTTTAGTGCAAAGTTCTTTGTATTAGCTGCTTCATTACATTTCTATCTTTTACTCTTTGTCTAAGTGGCTAGTATTAATGCATGTGTACATGTGTTCCCCCTCCTCCTGAGGCCTACTTAACTGTTTTCTACCTGCCAGCTCAGTTTGTGCTTGGACGAATTGTATTATTCGTTCATATGGTTTTGCTGTGTTGACGTTACTGGTCTACATAATATGGCCATCATTTGTTTGGGGGGGGGGGGGGGGGAGCATCCTCTTGTATTAGTTACCATGATGCAAGTCTGGGTAGCTTTCATGAACAAAAGAAAATTTTGTAGCATATGCAGGATTCACTTCCTGCCACATTCCTTCAATGGTGAAATCAGTACAGCCTCCAAATCACTCTCTCTGATTGAACGCCCATCTGCACAGAGAGGTTTTATTGCCTTGACTGGTGTATACATAGTAGTTGGTGGTGTAGGAAACTCCTCTATATAATCTTATGAATCTGATGATTGCTTGCTTAATCTTATTGGGGTACTGGTAGTCTGGCAGTTGCAGTGTTGCAACTGCAGTTTTGTTTCTCTCTTGGTCCCATCTCTTTATAACCCTGCTCGGTTCAGTAGAGAGGAATGTTGTAGAATGGAACCTGATATGTGGGAGGAATGGAATGGAGCTTGATTATTTGATATCATGTGTTTGGTTCATTGAAGAGATGGAATCAATATTATTGTACATATTTCGTTTAACTATAAAATGAAATGAAATGAAATTATTTGTTATTAATATTATTGTTATTATTGTTGTTGTTTTTATTATTATTATTATTATTATTATTATTTTTCTTTAGACATTATTATTGTTGTTGTTGTTATTGTTATCATTATTATTGTTATTTTAATGGTGGTCACACAAAATTAGGGCATCATTCACCGTGGCCATCATCATGTGTAGACATGAGGAAAAAGATAACAATAATAATGATAACAATAACAACAACAACAACAATAATATGTCACTGGAAAGCTCTTTGATTGAAGAATCAAAGGTAAGTAGACTAAAGTATGTTTTGAACAAAATATTTGGCCAAAATTAGTATGCAAGTCACAAAGACGCACAATTGATAGATGTGGGATGTTGTTTGACCTCCAGTGCCTCCTTCTTTGCTTCACTGGACTTGAAATCTATCAATCTTCATCTCGAACAACAATATCAACTATAAAATGGATTAAGTTATTTAAGCATGTTATTGAAAGGAACCAAAGGGTTTTTGAAGGAATTGAAAGACTATTTTGTCAAGTCTCTCTGCTTTTGGGTGGATGGTAAGTTTAACTCTTCCTCTTTTGATGTGGTAGATTTTGTGGATAGTTTGTTTTTCGGTTGTGCATAACTTTGAATGGTGTGAGTTGAGCATTAGTTCTTTTAATCCTATTATTAATATATACTACGTATCCTTTTTGTATAAAAACAAAAGTTCTTTAAGCATATTACTCCCTAAACCGCTACCTAAGTTTTCCAAAATATAGACTATATGAACTCTTATCTATGAAGTAATTGCAAAGTTTTGGTCAATGACAAGCTTCTCAGAAAGTTTATTATAGATTGTTTGCTGCCCAAAACACCTATCCAAAGTGATTCTTTGGGGAGACAATCTCTGAATGACTGGAATATTTCGTTTCCTGTTTCCATCTATGCCCCCAAACAAAATCTAAAATGAAAAAAACAAGTTAGAAAGATGGTGAGCAAGAAGGTAGCGAAGTTGCCAAAGGAGAAGTGTAGGAGCAGTGAAAGAAGAAAGAAGACGAGAAAGCTAGTTCGTCTCTCTCTTGCTTTCTTTCTCTTATTGTCTAATTCTAATCTGAAAGGGCTAGGGTTTTATTTTCTATTGTTGTAATATTTTTTCCCATTGTTACAGATGTGTTTCTACACAAGCCCATTCAGTAAAATTAAAATGTGAATAGTTTTTCCGAGCAAAACTACTAGATAATGGTCCCACGGACTGTTTAAATTAAAGAAGAAAGAAGACGAGAAAGCTAGTTCGTCTCTCTCTTGCTTTCTTTCTCTTATTGTCTAATTCTAATCTGAAAGGGCTAGGGTTTTATTTTCTATTGTTGTAATATTTTTTCCCATTGTTACAGATGTGTTTCTACACAAGCCCATTCAGTAAAATTAAAATGTGAATAGTTTTTCCGAGCAAAACTACTAGATAATGGTCCCACGGACTGTTTAAATTAAAATAGTGACCGATTAAAAATGTGAATGGCATTAATAATTTAATTCAGAACTAGTGATCCTAATTACGAAGTAAATGAACTGCACCCATTTCTTCATTTTATAGGAAGAGGCATTCTGTGTTCCCATATCCCTGTCCATGATCTGACGCGTCACAGTCGTAGTTACTGTAGTCATTTCTTTCTTTTCTTTTCTTTTCTTTTCTTTTCTTTTCTTTCTTTCTTTCTTTCTTTCTTTCTTTGTTTGTTTGTTTCTTTGTTTGTTTTTTTTTAAATTTTTTTTATTGATTGTGCTAAGCAATTCATCATCTCACACAGTTCAAATTTGTCAAATTTAAAAGGATATGGTTGCACACCTTGTGCCAACTTATCTGTCACTTTTTGGTTGCTTTGTGGTTTCTATATGGAAGGTTACATAATGACTATTTCTCTTCAGGAATTTGATTTATGGAAGAATAGTTTGACTGAAGGTGAAGCAAGGGAAGCAACTGGTTTTTTTAGTGTTATAAAGAGGCACAGTGAAAAGAGTTTATATGCTATTGCTCATTCGCAAGATCTTCATTATGTTCCATTCTCTCAAGAGTATAGTTCTTACCTAACAAGAGCTTCAGAGCTTCTTCAGAAAGCAAGCGAACTGACTAGCTCTCCCAGGTATAGTATATTGATGGACTACATTTATGATTTTAGTTTGGAGTATAAAGTGTACTTGCAATCGAAGCATCTGGTGATTTATTGTCATTCTCTGTTCAGCTTAAAGAGGTTCCTGCAAACAAAAGCCACTGCCTTCCTTTCCAATGATTACTATGACTCAGACATAGCATGGATGGAGTTGGTAGGTCATTTGTTTTGTCCTCATAAGACTAATCTACTGTATGAAGATTATTAGCGTCAGATTGAACTGATTTTGTCTGTTTCTTTTGCCTGGTTATAATAATAATATGGTAATAGAAGATACCTAGAAGTTACTGGCTACTGTCTAGATGGCTTAATGAAGCACTCATGGGCAATGTTTTTACTTGAATTACTGGTTACTCTCTAGCTCTATTTACAGCTTTGATTCCATTGAATAGTTGATCAATCAATAATTTTTTTTTAAAAAGTTTTTTCATTTTTTTTTTCTGTGAATGGCTACGAGGGAGGAAGCTTCTTGTGATTTCCTTTTCTACACCATGCCAGCAGTGTTTAGAAAGACCTGGCAGTTGGTTTTTGTTGAGAGCAAATCAGTCCTTTTCTTCTCATCAAATTTTGATTAGGCGGTCAAGTTTCACCTGTGGCTGGATTTGGATGGTAAATGGGTGTTTTCTGGTGATATCATGGATCCATTTTAGGGCTGTGGTTGTGATTGTTGGACATTATCCTGTCATGAATAATGTTTGAGGTTGAATGTCTTCTATCTAGGTTGGAAAAGCGCTCTGCTATTATATGTAATGTTGATTCCATGATCATTGGCAACATAATGGGTTGGCCCAGTGTTATGTGGGCTCTTCGATTTTGCTTGTTTACGTAATTGGTGATCCAAGAATTATGTGTATGTGTACTTGCCCCTTTTGTACATTGGTGTCACCCCATTGCTGTCTCTCTGATGCAATCTTTTGATTACTCATAAAAAAGACTTTTGTGTTGGATTATGAAATTCAATCGAATTCTTTTATTGTATTTTTATATTTGAATATGTTATTTAGTGCCAGGTCGGGTTGGTTGATATAATATGCTTCTGAATTCATGTGGATGAAACTTAGTGAGTACTACTAATGACCTATGGGGTCTCAACTGAATGTGGTGAAGATGTTATAATAGACTGAAGGTTAAAGATGGAGACAGATAACAAGTTGCCTCAAATGTTATTGTGAAGTTGACTGGGAATTCAGATCGCATTCTGAATTTAGACAACACTTTCTTCTTTGGTTTGTTTTGTTTTGTTTTTTTTAAACTTTTTTTTTTTTATGGTAATCGAGAAAAACCCACACAGTTTTGCCTCAACTGGTGCCTCAGGTCATGGGACATTCAGGAGTATCATTAAAAAAAAAGAAGATGCATTTAATCAAGAGAATTAAAGTCAATCAGATGAGTGTTTTTAAGATGTACAAATGTGGCTCTATCTGTCTGGTCACGAGTGTTTTTAAGATGTACAGATCTATTCAAGTTAAACCAAAACAATTGTAATCTTAATGGATATGATCTCAAGAAAATCTTTCTGTGGAGTAGTAGCTAGTTAACTCTTGATCCGTATCTGAATTCGCAAAACAATGTTCCTATGAGTAAAATCTTCACCTTTACAAATTGGACAATCTGATTGGTACCAGCTTTTGAAAGCTAAACTCCTGTCAAAATAATATGCATCTTCAGCATTTTCCGCATTTTACACGCTTTAACTTCTTCCACTTTCTTTTGTAGTTTTGCGACGTAGGTTCTCTAATTCTTAATCTTTCAGGACTCAATGTTGGATATTACAATCGGCCCTTATGAGACCTATGAAGATATGCTTTTTGGATACAAGGTAAGGCCATGTACAGCCATCATAACTTTCTTTAAAAAGCTGACCATCTAGCTTGCCTGATTTCACTGACTTGTGTAAGGGGTTTGGTTGCCCCATTTTGGAACAGATTGTCATTTTTTTGGTTCACATTTTTCTTGAATTCATCCTGACATTTGATACTTTGTTTGTCGGGTGCGTAATTATTGAATCACAATCCACCCTATTGTAGGCATGATTGGGGTTTTGTTCTTGTGAATCACAGACCACTTAATGCAAAGCAATGAAAATGCTCATTCTACTAGGTATAATTGCATGGAAAGCAAGCACATGTTAATTTACCTCGATCCCTCGTAGGACCTCAGGTATTTATTGTGAGGGTTCTCTTTTCAAGTACCCACATGTTATGTGGATGGTTGAGCAATGAGAGCTCAAGGGCATGATTGCCCCTTTGTTCATGGGTGGTACCCCTAGCAGCATATTAAATGCATTGTTATGTTACAGGGGACTTTATATATTTTTCTCAATTGACCTACTTGTAACTCTGCATAAGCATTTAATGTTTCGCTACAATTAGGAAGAATGTTTGTGCCAGAGGCTGTACTCCCCAGACTTGATAAGCCTTCTATCTAAATTATGATGAAAGACGTATACAGCAGCTTAGATTATGAGTCATGGGTCTCTCTGCAATTGTCCTGGAAGGGCAGCCATCACATGTTATTCTGTGCCCTAATTTACATTACATTTTGTTCCCACCAAATGAAATGTGTCTACCACGTGAAGAAGTGATTGAAAAGGAAAGTGCCGCTATATTTTTGAATTTTTATTTGTGTTTGTACATATGAGATGCCAAGGTAGGAGTTGAGCCTTTTTGTTTAGTGTTGGCTGGCCCGCCGGGGGGGGGGGGGGGTTTAATGTCTCATCCAAATGACATATCCAACCTTGATTATGAGCATGGCTACCATTGGGGAAAGAATTGGTCAATGGTTTAATTAGGGAGTTCTTTGGATTTTTGTCCCCTTTCTACAATTGCTATGAGTAATGTAAAATTAAGGGACGGAGAGAATTCTTCCAAAAAATCTGTCAGTTTTGTACCTTTATGAAGTAAACGGTGATGTTCAGGGAAAAATACCTATTAAAGGTCATTTAATTGTAATTAAGGAGTTCGAAACAGTGTGCAATGGTTTAGTCACTGAGATCACATAATTTTGAATTTTCTGGTCATTGGTTACCTGGAATCCACCCCCTTTCTTTTTCATAGTGATACAGAATGGTACATGGACTTATGCTTGAACGCTGTCAGTTAAGGTTTTAATCTCTGTTGAGAACTCTTGACCGCTTCAAGTTTATCCCCTTTCTACAATTGCTATGAATATGAAACTCTATTGCAATCACATATGACCTAAAAGTCATATTTGAAGTTGGCATAGAGAGCTGAATTGAAGCTTACTGATGTTCTTTTTGCATATTGTAGGCTTCATTTGAAGCATTTATTGGAGTTCGTGATGACGATGCTACAGCTAAGCTTAAACTATTCAGTGATCATTTACTGGTAACTGTTACCATTTAACAATTGTGTCAACTCAAATGCAAATATTTCACTTCTCTCATATGTGAGAAAAATATGTAAAACTAACCAAAAAAAAAAAAAAAAGTGTATCTTTTGTTTATCCTCCCTCTGTTTTCCTGTCAGGCTTTAGAGCAGAATCTTCCAATGAATGATGTATTCAAGTCAAAACATGTTGCAGCTGCTCCTATCCGTGTCATTCAGCTTCTTTACAATGCTGGGGTATTTTATTCTTCTATTGTCGGGGAAGCTCATTGATTTTGTTTGGCACAACTTAATTTGCTACAGTCACAGGATCATTTCTTCTTTTTATTTTCAAAAAGTTCTTTTTGTTTTTATGCATTTTTTTCTCTGTATAAATTAGCTTTATTTGTCCCAAGATATATATTATGTACTAAAACAGAAACTTGACGCTAACTTTTAGCAATAATTTTTAGGGTTTTTGGCCACAAATAATTTGTACTGAGAGGCTTGTGACTGAGAATAATCCAAAGTGACTTTTCGGCCACTAACAGTCTGTACTTTTTCACTATTTTCTCATAGTAGTCCAGGATCCATTTCCGGCACCGGAAAGTTGACGTGGCGACCGAAAAGTATGTTTATTCATACTTCAAAAAGAAAATTTCCAGTCGCCACGTCTGCTTTCCGGTACCGGAAATGGATTCTGGATTGCTATGAGAAAATAGTGAAAAAGTACAGACTGCTAGTGACCGAAAAGTCAGTTTGGATTATTCTCAATCACAAGCCCCTCAGTACGGGTTATTTGTGGCCAAAAACCCTAATTTTTATTTCATTCTTTAATTATTTCTATTTCTTGATACTTGTTGTGCATGATTGTTTTCTGTGCGTGGGTGACAACACCAGAATCCGTAATCCTGGTCATGGTGCTATTATGCCGTTGTCATATGACCGACCCATGTATTTATCCAGCATCAGGCATGATGTGACAGCTGTGCTACTTAACATGGTTGTAGAGTTAGAGCTATTCTGGTAGCGCTGCGGCTGAAACTGCATTTTGAGTTGTGATTTTTTCTCTGAGATTATTGAGCTGCTGTTTGCATAACAATAATACAGGATGATGCATGTGTCCAAAATACAGCCTAAGCACAAAATATTATTAGGAAAATGGCTTACGATATATTTTCAATCAAGATAACATAAATGTCAATGTACAACATATTCCCAAATACTAAGGTAATAGGTATTTCATTTATTCTTGATGTTAATCTACTTAACTTTTCTGTCTCCTTCATTTAATCAACATATACTTTCTTGTGTAGTATGTCTATCTTTGCTGGAAGGATCATGATTCTAAGCCATAGTATTATTTCAGGATGTTAAGGGTCCTCAAACGGTAGCATTCAACTTACCAAATGATGAACGCATTGTGAAAGATCGTGGTACTTCAATGGTCATGCTTAAAAATGTGTCCGAGGCAAAGTAAGTTTTCAAATTATTAGATCTTCTGCCGTTAACATCTTTCTGTCTGTTGGTAATGATCTTTCATGTTTAATTTTTCCTTAGAATTCTGTGCCCTATATTAATCGGACTCGGGTATGGGTGTCCAATATGGACACGATTTCGACTGTGGTCGACTTGGTGGCGAGCTTACATGGCAGGCCGAGAAGATAAACTGGCTAAATAATATCTAAATTTATGACATGTCAGCTAATCTACACAATCAAGGTGATTTTATACAACTACAACAACGATGTCTTAGTGAAAACACGTTTAAGCAAACGTGATTTTATGTTTTTTCTACTCTTTTCAAAGTTGATTCCCTTTGCTTATGTGTGGATTAGCTGACATGTCATAAGTTCAAATATTTGTGGGTCAATTTATCTCCTCTACTGCTATATAGGATTACCACCGAGTCAGTCACTGACGGAATCGTTCCGGGTGCATTATTGTTCAACACTCCTTAAAGTTCAGTGCATTATTGTCCAAGGTCAAAGTTCAGTGCATTATTGTCCAATACCCCAAAAGTTAAGTATATTAGCATCCAAAAATCCTTTAAGAAATTTTGCACAATTCTGTTGACATTTCGCATATTTTCTTTGTTGTTTGAAATGTCGAGTGTCGTCCCTCTCTGGGGTTGAGAGTGCGACACGGGTACAATAGGAAAAATGAAGATTTGAAGTAACATAGATGTCCTTGGGAATGTACAGGTTCAAGCATATTCTACTTCCGATAGCCAAAACATGCTTATCAAAGGAGCAGCAGGAGCTCGTAGATTTTGACTCATTTTTCACTCATACAATCTGTCATGAGTGCTGCCATGGAATTGGTCCTCACAACTTAGTTCTTCCTGATGGTCGGAACTCGACTGTGAGATTGGTAAGTAAAATTTCTCCTCAAACACCAATTGTTTCTTTATAGGAGTTCTGTTCAAAAATTCTTGATGAACAAGGCACATGTTTCTTGTTTTGCTCTTTCTTTTAAAAAGTTGTAAGACAATAATAGGCTATCAGATAGACCTATATTTATTGGCATTTGCATAATGAACTCCTTGCATTTGTCCTGGTGCCATGATTTGTGAGATTAGCTGGGGATAAATCTGTTTGATGTTATTGATGGTTTCAGCTCATCCTTGTACCCCTAGTTCTTGATTGTCTCTGAGCTTGCTATGCTGATTTTGTATGGTTTACTTATTTATTTTATATATAGTTCTATTATTTTTTGCATCTTTGAAAACATGCCATGGGACTTGGCACAGCTTTGATTTCTTTTAGTGATCAAATCCTTTGAAAATAGACTGTGTGGTTCCGATTACTTTTCGCGATCAAATGTTGTACTTCCTTCATTACTTACCGCTTGGGGCTCCTTCTATATTAACCTTAACAATACTGTGTTAATAAACTTTTTCTAGTCAGAGATTTTCTGTGAATATTGTTGTGTGACTTGCTGTACTGCTTTATATGGACTGTCCCCTAACCCCAATCAACCCTGAAGAAAAGTATCGAACTTGAAGTTATAAAAGGTGTGAGATGCATGCTCATGAATGGAGGCGCACTTTTTTACAAGAAAAACCCTTGAATATCTTTTGAAAATATGTTTTAACTGCTAAGTGGTTTTCCCTCAGCATATCAGATTTAAGAAAAAAAAAAGTGCAGTTCTCACTAAACACCACATGCTGAGGAATTTCATGTAGTAGTGGATCAAATTATCAATGGCAGCCAACATGTATCTTGTGAATTGTGATGAATTCCCCCTGGATTACTGGCCCAACCAAGTCTAGCAAACTCCTTGAACTTTGAGCGCCTTCATCCATCAGTTGACCCTTTGGCCCTGGATCTGGTCTTTCCAACTAGCCGGTTTCCGGACAGCCTCAATTGCCTGGTCTGGGATGCAGTCATTAATGAGTCGCAGGCAGCTAATGTTCTGCAATGCTTTTTAGACAATAACTTTGTTCATCTTATTGTATATTTAAGAATACATTTCATAAAAACTACAGTTGCAGCACCAAGCAATAACTCTTAGGATATGAGCCTTTACTGCTTTTGAGGGTAGCAGCCACCTTTGGGGACGCTTGCTCAGTGATGCATACCTGAAAGCACATTATCTTGAAGGACTATACAGCTTTATTACAATTGACTTCTTGGGATACTAATTTGTTGTACTATATATGTCAAGAAAATGGCTACAAGCTATTTTAACGTGAAAAATGAGGGTCTTTTTGTTTGGTCTATATAGTTGTGACAAGCTAAAAGACGTGTCCACTGGTAAATTGTTTTCGGATTTTTGGACGTTAATATACTATACTTTGGGGGTACTGGACAATAATACACCGAAGTTTTTTCTTGGACGATAATATCTGTACTTTAGGAGGTGTTAAACTGAGATATTTAGGACAAGAGAGAGTAGATTACATCTTACTCTTCACTTTCTTCTCATTGTTTGCATGATGAATATGATCTTCAATTTGGAACCTACATATGTTCCAGATTCTGTCAGCGGTCAGTGTAGTCTAAATGGGATTCCCTTAAACTCGAAGAGGCATGGTGAAACTCTCATCAGTTTCCATAAACATGCTGAAGTGATCTTTCTCCTTTTCTGAGGCATTGTGCTGCCTTTGAAAGCTAACTGTTTGCTTCTGTCTTCCAGGAGCTTCAAGAACAACACTCGGCATTAGAAGAAGCAAAGGCTGATATAGTTGGCCTCTGGGCTCTGAATTTTTTTGTCAGCCAGGCGAGTGCATTAAATTACCGTTCTTATACTATACACTCTACGGTGTAGGAATACTCTATACTTTTAAATAAGCATAATGCTCATGAAACTTTTGCCTATGGTTCATAGAAAGAGGCTATCATGCACTCTCTTCTCTGGTAAGTTTTGATATTCGTATAAGAATAATTACATTCGTAAAAGATTTCCCTCTCTTCTCTGGTAAGTTTTGATATTTGTATGAGGTTGTATAGTATAATTTCCCATTATAAATGGAAGCCATTCATGCGCTCATTAGGCTTTCGCAACATTCTTATTTTCTTATGTAGTATTCACTTTATTTGACCCCTTTTTTTCTGCAATTTCTAGTCCCTGTGTTATGTTTTCTTCAAAGAAAGTTAATAGTAACTCGTTTGTGCTGCTTAAAAGTTCTCCCGTTATGTACAATTTTTAAAAATGTTAGGTTACCAGTTTTGGGTGATCGAGCCTTTCATACGGTAGCTGATGATAACTGGTGAGTCGGAGCTCTGTAGGGTGCTTTGTTTGATGTTGCTTAAAAATATAAGAGAACTGTAACTGGAAATTTGTAGAGTAATTTCAAGAAATCCTAGAATAAGTATGTTGCCTTTCTGGATAGCTGCTCCAAATCTTAAAGCATTATTTTCCCTTCACATATTTGTGCTTCACCAATTTCTACCCAAAGGCACATGCACCAAGTAGATACATAAAAGATGACTAATCTCCAGATTTTAGAGAGAGAAGCATCATGGTTTTGCCTGCATTAGTCATCATCCAAAGTCGAGGATATTTATGGCTTAGATAGCTGATTTCCCATACTATTGATCTAAGCAATGAAATTACAAGAGGATACTTATTGCTTAGATAGCTGATTTCCCGGACCATTAACCTGACCAATGAAATTACAAGGAATTTCATCCAATTAGGTTAGAGCATTTTTTCCAACCAATAGGGTCATTACAAAGTTTAGAGGAAAACAAAAACAAAGCAAAGGATCACCATGTGCTACTTTGGTGTGCTCAAATTTCCAAACTTGTACTTTGTGGAAACCACCCCTCCAATTCGGGAAACTGTTGATTCCATTAGGTTGTATTTTGGAGTGTGCTAATTTAGCCACAATCTATGATTCCCAGAATCCCCTAAATGGTTGACCCCTGTCATGACACGGGTACTGACAAAATTCATGGGTTCTCTTGGCAGTTTGGACTAGAATCTTCTTCTCTTTTTTTCCTTTTCTTTTTTACCTCAACCACCACTAGAATGTGCATATGCATTATACATAAGCAGCAGCGACTTCCAAAACATAAAGGTAGGTATCTTGGGGAGCAAGTTAAGGACCTTTCCATGCATCGGATTATAATCAATACAGTCCTAGTTGGTTACTTGCCTGTTTTTGTTCTCTCATAACTCATAAGATTGTTTCTCTTCCACTATGTCTCAGCCATCTCCTTTCATTGTATTCCGTTTGATCAGGGGCTACTTCCTCAAAGTTTGTCCAAATCCATGTATGTGTCCTTCCTTGCTGGATGCTTTCGCTCTGTGCGTTTTGGGTTGGAAGAAGCTCATGGGTAAGTGGGTCATATACAATGTATTTACAACTCACTTTATGGGCTAAGTAGGTGATTTTTTCCTTCCTTTGTTTTTTTTTTTTTTTTTTCTCAGCAAGGGACAAGCTTTGCAGTTTAACTGGTTATTTGAGAAAGAAGCAATTGTGATGCACTCGGATAGGAGATTTTCTATCAATTTTGACAAGGTTTTGCCTCACTTTCAGTTTCTTTACTCTCCTGTTTTCTATGTTTCTGTCTTTGTGCTGATGTTCTGACCCTTTCTTCATAATTAAAAGGTTGAAGATGCAGTTGAAAGCCTGAGCAGAGAGATTCTTACAATACAAGCCACTGGTGACAAAAGTGCTGCCTGTTCACTTCTTGAGAAGTATTGTAAATTAAGTGATCCACTCGTTATTGCACTACACAACTTGGAGGACCTTGAGGTACGGTGCTTCCTTATCCATTTAAGGAATCATGCGTAAAATTACTATATTGTTTGATCTTTTAGCTGGTAAGATATTGATAAAAGATTTGGGGACTGATATCGTATGAATCATTTGATTGATAAAAGATTTGGAGACTTTTTTTGGGTTACTTTTAACACTGAACTTGTTATCAAAGGTCAAAAATACCACTTAACCCGCTATCACCTGTTGACAGGGAAAATAATTAGAAAAGTTATTTTGAAAATTTGTGAATTTAAAAAAAAAAAAAAAGAAAAGAAAAGAATTAAAACTTACTCAGTACACTTGTTTCATTTCCCTCCATTGACAATGCACAACTCTTCTCAGCCCTAAAAGGTGAATGGAAATTGGCAATTGGGAAAGCAAAATTGAAAAACTTGACAGGATTATAGAGGTAGGTTTCAGGGTTTGATATAATTTTTGAATTTTCATAAGAAATTGGGAATTTGTGGATAGATTGTACAGAGGTGTGAAATACGAACAGAGAATAGCAACACCAATGACATTATTAAGGACATAGGTGAGGGGTTAATGTTAATAATTTCTTATTGTGGGAGCCCATGAATGATGAATGTGGTGTCAGTGCCCTGATTAACTAGCACTCAACTATACATGTATTGAGGGTTAGGGGGATGACAACCAGTTTGAGCTGTTCTCACCATTAACAATGAAAGAACAAGCTTGCAGGAAAAAAGAAGCAAGAGGTATTTTTTGTTTTTTTGGTGTGTGTGTGGTGGTGGTTAGGGGGGGGGGGGGGGTGTTATTATCTAGGGATTGAAAAAAAAAAGAATAATGAATTAACAGGTTAGCAATTACCAAAGTGATATTTTTGACCTTTGACAACAAGTTCAGCATAAAAAATAAAAAAAAAGAAAAGGTCTACAATGGTATTTTTAACATTTGTCAGATAGGTTACTGCTATCTTAATAGTTGAACTCGAATTATGGATACAAGTGCATCAAACGAGTCCAGAAAACACTATTTGTTTGTTCATCAATCCTTGCGTAATACCAATCTTGATGGTCGATCACAATTTCCGACATCATCTACTACAAGGTTCAATGCAATGGTTCTAGTATTCATCTTTATGATTTCTATATCATTGTTGCAGATTCGACCAGATAGCGACCCCCCCCCCCCCCCCCCTTCAACACACACACACACACTGGTGAGAAGGGTTTAGATCTCAGTTTTCCCCCTTCTCTAAAATGGTGGCTCTTTGTGGATGCTTTCCAGGTGCCTGTTGATGTTGCTCCATCATTTGTTGTTGCTGATAAGATATTGCAAGGAGAAACCTAAAAGCGTGGGATTATCACTACAAATGGCCTCTATTATAGTCCTTTGAAGTGTTTGGATGTAGTAATAAACTATGAAATAATTTTATTACAATATTTAATTGTTGAAAAGTAGACAAATCGTAAATGCAATAAATTGGTCATTATAGTCTTTTGAAGTGTTAAGAGAGAAGAATAGGTAGGTGTCAAAAGGAGAGTATCCGAGAGTGTACAATTGCAAATAGAGTCGGAGTACACAAATAATTAATGGGGGTCTCAAAATTTCAGTGTTACTAAATTTATTCGAATTATTTTAATTGATTTATGGTATAATGCTTTTGTTTTAAGAAAAGTAACTTATTGTTTAGTATAAAAATATAATTCATTCCTATTCTATTTATTGTAACTTTGCCTCTACCTTGACAATGTAATCAATTTAGTGCTACTTAGTAAATTATATGTTCTTTTGTTAGGTTGGTTCTAAATCTCCTAGTTTATCCCAACTTAACACAATTAACCAAAAAAAGCATCCACTTTAAAACACAATTCCCAAAAAAGCATCATAATTTATCGTCACTTATCCAAACGTAATTATTTTAACTTGAAAATAACTCATCCAAAGAACGTGAAATATTAGTAAAACAAACAAAAGTCTATGTACATAGAAATTTAGCCACAGAAAATGAGAAAATGACAAAATTGACAAATCATATTTTTTATTTTTGGGTTATTGGATTCTAATAATACGAACTTTTGGCCATATAAGTCTCAATAATACGAACTTTCGATTTGATTCTAAATAATATGAACTTTGACCCCCTGTTGCCCCCAATAACACGCCACCGAGTTAAGATTAGCTTAACTCGGTGGCGATCCTAGCTGGCAGCTGGAGGAGCATTGCCTTTGTATTTTGACCTAGCCACGTCATCTGTTGACTTAAAAAAAATGGCAGCTCACCCACCACTCCTCTTCTTCTTCCTCTCACCTATGTTGTAAAAGCCGGACCGGACCGGCCGGTTCAACCGGTCCGACCGGGAACCGGTCATTTATCCGGTCCGGCTCTGTGATCAGGCCGTTCAATTGGTTTGACCGCTCAAAAACCGTCAGATCCGGTTGAACCGGTTGAACCGGTTGACCCGGGTAAACCACGGTTAGACCGGAATTTTTTTTTTAAAAGACTAAACTTTTTCGATTTTTGGTTAGAATTTAGAAGCGAGAATTGAGAAACCCTAGCCTAAAGCCCTAAACTTGCGCCTCTGCCTCCATCTTCGCTGTTTCTCTCTTACTCTCTATGGTCTCCCTCATTCTCTGTCTCTTACTCTCTCTCGGTCTCTCATCGATCCTCCGTTCTGGTTCTGGCTTCTCCCTCTGCGTTAAGAGAGATCGAGATATTAGAGGAGGGGTGGGTTGCGATTCTTTCATCATCGGGTTGTTATTTGGGTTTACGACCGTAGTGATAGACCACCGGCGACGAAGAACTGAGCTTGGTGCTTGGATTTTCATGGCTGCGTTGCCATGGGAATGGGGAACGAGGAACAGGGTCTTAGACAGAGAGAGGGAGGGGCGGATGGCTAGTGAGAGAAGGATGAATGTAAGGGCCTAGGGTTTTTTTTGCTACTGGCCTTGTACTTATTACGTGGTAGCCCAATAATTTATTTGCTACTGGTCCTTTTGGCTCAAGCAAGGTTAGAAACCAATTAGGATTCTGATAAGTTATAATAGGCAACAAACACTTCTATAAGGGACAATTATTATTTGTAGCCTATTATAAGTTTATAACTTATAAGTTTACATGAAATTTTAGAAATTAATATTGTGAAGTACATGATTTTTTTTTTTAATTTGTGACCGGTTCATGCCGATTTTGACCGGTTCAACTGATGACCCGGGTCAACCGGCTCAACCCGGTCAAACCGGTCCGACCAGTTGAACCATTGACCCACTAGGCCAACCGGTTCGATGACCGGTCCAGTTCTGACAACATAGCCTCTCACGCCTCCCCCCCACCCCCACCCCTACCCCCACCCCCACCTGCTTGCCTTCTCTCAGCCACCCCACCATTCTTTCCGGCCACCTACTTGCCGGAAACCTCATCTACTCTTACCTCCTTTAACCCATCTCAAACCCAGTCTGAGTGGTAGCTACTGTTACCATTCCCCCCTCTTACCATTCCCCCTTCCATTTTCTCTCTCTACAACCACACCGAGAACACGAATCACTCCTCCAGAAACTCGCCGGAAAAAATGTCGGAAATCGGCGGCGGTCTTCTTCCATCTCTCTCTACATTCAATCCAGAGCTCCTCATACCTGCCTTCCAAATTTTTCAACTCAAAAATTTTCAAAACCAAACAAAAAAATTTCGATGGACACTCGAAGCTTCCGTCGCTGATTTCCGACATTTTTTCCGGCGAGTTTCAGAAAACAAGCATATAATCAAATCAAACAACCCTGTAAAACAAATTGAAGCCATACCAAGATTAATCTGCCGATTATCAGACAACAATGGCTGAATCAACTTCTTAACCTCAGCCCTCGACAATGGCTCCCCAAGAACCTCCTCTCTCCTACTCCTCTCCCTCTGAAACTCCCCCATCTGAAACGGGCCGGACATTTTGACCCGTTTCACCCCCTTCCCTTCCTCCTCCTCCTCCACCCCAAACAACCTAATCTTCTTCTTCATCTTCTCCTTCTTGGACTTCAATGGCGCTTTTCGGGTCTACGACCGGTCCATCGACGGCGGCGCAAAGGGCAAAAACGCTGGCTCTCTCATCGCCACCGGCCAAGCTCTGCGAGTCTCGGAGTAGTTGAACTGGAACTCGAACAGAGCTCCGGGGAGGAGGTAGGACACGCCGGAGTCTCCGATGAGGATGCTCCGGTCGTCGGAGGTTTGGATCTGGGACCCCGATTGGGAAATGGGTTTGTAGTATTTGGAGCGGTTGTGTGGGAGTTTGGTGAAGAAAGGGTGTTGGGGTTTGGATTTTGAAGGGGTTTTGAGTTTGGGTTTGGGTTTGGGTTTAGGAGGAGGGTATTTGGGGATGGCGATGGGCGGAGGAGGGTATTTGTGAGGGCGGTTGTGGGTGGCGGGAGCGACAGAGGAGGGTGGTTGTGAGGGCTGTTGTGGGTGGCGGGAGCGGCGGAGGGAACGGAGGAGAAGAGGTTGTGGCTGGAGAATGAATTTGAAGAAGAAGAAGAAGAAGTCAGCCATGGCCGACTGAAAGAAGAGGAGTGGGAGGAGAGAGAGAAAAGGGTTAGAGGAGAAGAAAAAGAAAAAAAGGGGAAATATGATGTGGAAGAGAGGAAAGAAGAAGTAAGTGCTGACTAGATACCTAATAATGTTAAAATAAACCCCTCCGGCTGCCAGCTAGGATCGCCACCGAGTTAAGTTAATCTTAACTCGGTGGCGTGTTATTGGGGGCAACAGGGGGTCAAAGTTCATATTATTTAGAATCAAATCGAAAGTTCGTATTATTGAGACTTATATGGCCAAAAGTTCGTATTATTAGAATCCAATAACCCTTTATTTTTTAATAAAGGATGTATCGTATTCTTTCCTTTCCCTTTGTGTTCATGTAAGTACTCCCCTTTCTATAGAGAGTCTTCAATCTTCATCAGCCTCTCCATATTTTTCCTTTTCCTTTTTCTTTTTCTTTTTGAAGGACCTCTCCGTATTTTTCACATAATTCTCTCTAGAGCTCTAGTTGGCTACTCTTTATGACATTGTGGTTTCAACATTAATAAATATTCTAAGTGCCTTTGCTTTTTGTTGGTTCTTGCCCTTCCAAAATTTCAGCTCACCAATAACATGGTTACATTCAAAGGAGAGTGGAAAGGTCTTGCTAGTACTCCACCTGAGCAACGCAAACATGGGCACCTAATTTTAACACAATTTACTGCTAAACCTTTTACAGTTTATATAAAACTAACTACTAATATTAAATACCAGCTCCAAGAAAAAAAAATAAAGGGAAAAGAATTAGTGTTAGTAACCAAATTCTCCTTTTATGGTTGCAAAAAAAGACAGAAACATTATTCAAACAATACTTTCCCCCTACTCTAGTCAAGAGATGAAACACATATTAAAGTTAAATTAATTAAAACCAACCCAAAGTTATCTGCCGTTATTGAACACTTCGTCATAAGTTTTTTTTTTTTCGTTTTCTTTTGGCGGCTAATTTAATGTCGAAGGATGACAATTTGTTACAAGGGAAGGAGGACTATGTTCTTACATTTAGGGAAGCGAGGAGGATTGGTTTGGGAAAGCATGGGTTAGGGTGGTGGAGTGGTCTTTCAAACAACAAATCAGGTGATAAATCCAATTCATGGAAGCGAGGGGCATTGGCCTGAGAAGATGAAAATAAGGGCATGGAGTTAATTAGGGTGGTGGCGTGGTCTCTCATGGAAGCTGGCGAGAGGACGCAGTGTTCACAAATACTATAATCAACATCCTTTATTAAATAAATATATAAAATGATGATGTGTAAATTCTGTGTAATTTTCTGTGGTTACGTGTCTGTGCATGTAGAACGATTGTTTCTGTAATATACTCATTAAGATATTAATGTAGTATTCATATAGAAAAAAGTTCAAAGGAAAAAAGCAAGAGGATAGTTGGAAATATTTAATTTTAGAATTATAATATTTGTTTAAAATCACAATGCAATTAGAAAAGAGAACTTAGAAACTTTAAATTTATATTTAAAAGGTGCTAGAAAGAAAAAAAAGTAAATATTTTATATGAGATGGTGCTACAATAATAGATAAGTTGTAGCCTAATTAAAAAAAATTAAAGGTGGAAGTACTAACTTATTAGGCTTCTTAAGTGAAACAAATGTTGATAAAAAAAAGTGTAAAACCAATAAAAGATAATTGAAATTAATACTAAAATTTTCACCATTGCTGCTATTTGCCACAATTTGAACCATAACCAATTCTAACCTTTAGTGGACAATTGCAAACTACAATATAAATGAGTTATGTGCTTCTTCCTTTCCAATGAGATACATTTTCTTCTTCAGGGCATGGAGTGTGTCGCGCCCCCCAACACGGCCCCCTCCCCCCAATTTGAGCTCCTGTTTAGTGATAACTGGCAATAGTGATTTTGGTTTTAGGTGAAATCATAATTACTTGATGAGTTTTATATGGTTGGCTCCAACTTTTGTTTATTTCTAATTGTCAATCACTTTGAAAAGTATTCCAACTGATAGACTTATTTTGAAAAGTTTTCCATCCCATATGATTCTTGGTGAACTGTCGTTAACTTGTGCGCAAAACTCACCCTCAGAAAACTCTTCTCTAGCAAAGACAATAAATTTTGTTCATCCTCTCATATTAAGAACAATAAGCACAATCAAGACAACACGCAACTGCCGCCCACCGTGGCATATGGGAGTGGACGGGAGGAATGATAGGCTATGTTGTAAAAACCGGACCTAACCGGTCGGTCCGACCGGTTCAACCAAGAATCGGAAAGTTGACCGATTCGGTTCCAAGTTTAACTCGGATGGCTGGTTCAACCCGGAAAAAAAAAATCGATTCAATCGGGTGAACCGGTTGCACCGGAAGGTTCACAGTTAGACTAGGATTTTGGTAATTTAATTTAAAAAATCCTGGTTTTTGACCGATTTAATTTGATTTTTTACTGGTTCAATCTGGTTTTTGACTGGTTCAATCTGAATTTGACTAATTCATGAAATGTTCATTTCGGTTTAAATATTTTGGTAGCTTAATTATTCTTGAAGTATATGAAATTTTTTTAACTTGTGACCGGTTCATGCCGGTTTTGACAGGTTCAACCGTCACTTGGGTCAATCGGTTTAATCCGGCCAAACCGGTCCGACCAGTTGTACCATTGACCCAATGGGTCAATCGATCCGGTTCTAACAACATAGATGACAGGTAGGGCGACTGGTTAGTCTGAGAGAGTTGTGCGCGGTGAGTTTGGAGCAAGTGAGAATGTGAATATTTTTCCCTGGCACACCATATTAAACCCTAAGAAGCCAATTAAATTCAGTTTTCAGTTTTTGTTCAGTTTTGAACTGAAAATTAAAAACCAAAGATTGAAAACCTTGAACCGAAAGTCGAAACGTTTATTTTGGATCTATTTCGGTTTGGTTTGATTTTTGGTTTTTTGGTTCAAAATCAAATTTCACATAACCCTATGCTCGTTATTTTGATAGCAAGTGTCCTTATAAATGCCCACACTAAAAAATCCTTGTTTAGGAAACTGTGTTTGTTCTGCTACTTTGAATTGAGCATCGAATGAGGTTACTTAAGACTTGATAAGTGCATTTTTTACTTAGAATTTTAGGGAGTTTTGATAGTGGATCAGTGATGATTTTGATTGAAAATGTTGATTTATATCCCCAGTTCCATATTACACTTGGTGTCGTTTTTGATGCAAATTTGTAGGTTTTGAGCCAAAATATCAAGACTCCCTCAATTTTTGGTGAAGGCAAGTGCACCACAGACCTCCTCCAAGTACTACCGAACCGCCACAAAAATTTCAAGAAAATTGGAGCAAGGAAAACCAAGACAGCACCTACTCTGGGCTGCCCGAGAGGTCTCTTCGGTCCATGGTGGTCGGCAGTTTCGCCCTAACTCTGCGGTTTTGGCCATTTTTGCGGGGGAGAAGAAAATTGCGTTTTTTTTTTTTGGTTTTTCATGACTATAAGGAGGTCATCAAGCTATGGCTCTTCATCCCTAAACCTCCCATACTCCATCTACCTCTCGCTCTCCTCCATATCAAATCAAGAAAAACAAAAGGCGAAGATCGAAGCGAAAATCGGACGAAATTTCTACTAGGATCGAAAGACTTGGCGAAATTCCCTTTGAAGATTGCTCCATCCTTTTCATCTCCTTTTCGTTTTGAGGTTTGATTACCATGTTTAGAAACTTTAGATATTTCATCATGTTTCCAATAATTATGAGTGAGTAGATTTTAGTTTTCTAGGGATTTGCAAACCGAAACAATGTTATTTGATTAGAATTTTCATAATTTGTGCTTGAAATCTTATTTTGAATCAATAGAAAGTTGTGTCCCTCATGTTCATGGGTATTATTTAAGCGCTTGAATATTAGTGATTTGAGATTAGCCTAAGAACTACTGAAAGGTGAATTAGAATAATTCGACTACCAACTTTTCTACCTAGTTTTACGAAATTTGAGAAAAGACTAGCAAATTAGGGAATCACTTTGATAATTGGATAATTGGAGATCTTCAACTTTGATCAACTTGAAAAGCATACGAAAGTTGTTAATTAGGTTAATTGAAGTAAGTCTATTAAGCATCGAAAGAGCGATAAAATTCTAATAATTATCGATTCTTGATTCGATTGAAAGAATAATTGCACAAACTAGGTTTTGATATTCCAATTCATTGCTAGGAAAGCATATCCCTAGAAGGTTTTCCCCGTTTGATAAAACCCTAGATTTATTTCCTGTTTTTTATTAGTCTCAATTAGTTACTAAAACCTTCAAAAAATCCAAAACCTGATTAACTTAGCAATCAAGTAGAGGGCTAGCTCACTGCGTTGCTAGACTGAGTACCTGTGGGATCGACCTTGACGTGTTACATTGTACCCTTGCGCTTACGGCCCTGTCAACTTTTTGGCGTCGTTACCGGGGACTATGTCCCTAGCAGCCATTAAATGGATACTCTTAGATTGGCTAAGTTTGATTTTTTTTCCAAAAAAAAAAAAATCAATAAGAAAAGAAAAAAAATCCCAAAAAAATGGCAATTCTTGATTTTCCCCAATTTGAGCAGGAATTATTTTGGCGCTATATTGAGCGATTACTTGCTTGTCTTGTTCCATGTGGTATTGTGTCTGCGAAATAAGATATTCTTGATATTGTTGTTGAGGGGGTGAATGGTGATACTCGTACTCTATTAGAGTATTTGGGTTTTTATACTAAAACTGTTGATGAAGCTTGGAGTTTGCTTGAATGGCTTGCACATGATACATTTGATTTTAAAAATTCTTCTTGTGCATCTGGGTACTCTTTCCCCAATCCTTGTGCATCTTATGCTACATCATATACTCAACCCCATTGTTTGCCTCCTTGTGGTTTATGTTGATCTTTTGACCATGTTGATTCTACATGCCCTAGTTTATCTAGATTTGAAATTTTGATGAGGACAATGCAAGAGCAACAAGATAAGACACTTGACATGATGCGAGGGTTTGGCCCATTACATAAATCTTACCATAGTTCTAGTTCTTTCAATTTGAATGTTGGACTACCGTCCCTTTAGAGGCTAACCTAGAGGAAATAGTTGACCCTTTTGAGGCATCCTTGACAATTGTTGCTCCTTCTCATCCTAGCTCACCTAGAGACACTACTGATGATGTCTTGACTTTTCATAATGCATCCTCACCTTATTCTCAGTCGACGAGGTTTGAGGTGAGTGAATCCCATGAGTTTGATGCTAGGTATGATGTTGATTTATGTCATGGGTCAATTGATACTATTGATGAGGAGTCTTGTGAGGGGTTTGTGGTGTTAGGTTTTAGGTTATCTATTTCCTAAACAGATACAAATTAATTGGCGAAATATTCATAACGATCATAAACAAATAATCACAATAATTGCAGAGGCTTCAATAATTATACCTGATCGCTAATTCTGGTTGAAGAAGAGGTTGACCTTCCAGATTCCAATGCTGAAATCCTCTACTGAAAGGTCCACGCAGCACTCCGGGAACCCGATTGCTAGATCGACTCGATCGAGACGAATCTCAATCTAAGATGTATGTATTTGGTATATGAGAATGTTCCCGCAAACAGAGAATGTTTCCGGAAACAAGAACTGGAAACTAAAAGAGAGAGGAACTCAGGAAATCATCTTGGTATCTCTCTAGGAGTCTCAGGTAGTTGGTGTGGAATAATCTCTCCCACATACCCCTTTATATAGTCTTTAGAAAACCTAGGGAGAGGGTTTAAAACCTTAAAGGGCTGACTTAACGCAACAACGCGCTTCTTAGGCCCAGCACGGTCCATTAACTCGGCTTATGGACACCACAGACCGTGGTGTCCCAACACGGTCTGTGTTGAATCCAGTTCGGTTTGTGTTGGGCTGATTTCTCATAGAAATCAGTTCCCAACTTTTCTAAACGTAATACAATATCACTTAGGTTACATACATTGTTCCAGGGCACTGACTTGTGTGACCCAGTAGGAGCAAATAATATAGTTGTAATTAAACATATTTAATTACTTATTATAGAGGTCTCTAGCAAGACATATAATTACTATACTACTTTGGTTTAATCTCCGTATACATCGAACATTGTCAGGACATTCCCAACAATCTCCCACTTGTCCCACAAGTGTTCGATTCCTTGAATTCCCTTATCACTTACTGTCTCTAGTTCGGATAAGGTAAGCTAAAGTCATCCTTATGTAAGACCCGAACGTTCCTCCATCTTCGAGTGTAACACTCCTAGGTTACTAACCACTAGATTGAGCTAATAATATACGTAACCCAATGATTAGCAGCGGATAAACACCTGGGAATATTACCGCCGTCCACGAAGGTGGACAAGGCTAAGATTAAAACCCAACAAAACAATCCAAAACATAAACAACTTCAAACTTTATCATCAAGACGTAACTTAACTGGAACCACCTCAAGACAACATAACACAACTCAATAAAACTTATACAAGCCAAACTATCACAAATTTCTCTTAAGTCCTTCATAAAGAGTCTTTAACCACCTTCAATATCCTTAAGAAGCTCTAGGGTTTCGTCCTTCTGGGGCTTTTCCCTTCTCTTTTGCCGAGACACCTAGAACGAAAACATAAAACTTCGAAAAGTAGTAAGTCATAAAGCTTAAATCATAACTTACATATAACATACAAAGCCATAGCATAAACCAAGACTTATAAAAATTTGGCATGTAAGTCATAAAGCTTTACTTTGGTTCAAAAGACTTGAGTAACTTAAGAAACTTAAACTTGGTTATCCTGATATTATCTTGAACGTTCCCTACTTGCGATGTAAGATCCGTGAGTTTTATTAAGGGTAATTACCCCAGTTAAGAATCTAATTTGGGTTTAGTTATTTAATTATAGGTTAATTATGTGACTTTCTATTTGATGTTATTATTTTCGATTTATTTATTTATTTATTAGACTAATTGTATAGTTCCTTATCTTATGTGATTATACTTTATTCTAAATTAGTTAATATATATTAGAAAAGAGGGGAGGAGTATTATATGACTTGCCACTTGGGATTAGAATGAAAAACTAAGACACGGGACTAATCCTTGTCATTTTGGACGGGTGAAACCGCACCAAAAAAAAGGGGGGGGAGCCTTCTTCTTCTTCCCTTCGCATAACAGAGAGAGAGAGAGAGGAGCAGCGACGGTGATGGCGGCACCGCTTGTTGTCGGTGGTCGTTCGCCCTCGGTGTGCGAGACAGAGAGGAACAGAGAAGGGGTCGGTTCAGCGGTGACCGAACCGTCGCCCGATTGCCGACGATAGAGGGTGCGGTGGTGATGGCTTGGTGACCGTTCGCGCACACCAAGACAGAAAGAAAGGATTGCTCGATGGTAGCGGTGATGGCGTGTACTGGGTACCGGGAATCGGACAACCAAAAGACCCCGGGTGGCAGTGGCGGAGGTCACGGCGGTTTGGCGCGAGACAGAGGAGGGGTCGAGGTGGTTCAAGTTAAGTTTCGGGGTGGTTTTTCAGGCCGAGTCCAACGCGTCTGGGTGCTTATGCCTCTCAGCTAACTCTAGCCCCGATAGAAACCCTAAGCTGCAAATTGGGAATCAAAGTGGGTAATCTCTGCCCCCTCTTAAAAACTTTTAAAGTTTCAGGTTTAATTAGTAGATTTTGAATAATGAGTTTATACTTGAAATTGTTAATTATATTGGAATGGTTGGATTGATATACGTAACTGAGTTGGAAGTTGGATGGTATTTGGGTTGAACATTGAGCGTCGAGGTTTGTTTGGGAGGGAGTCTGGGTTGAATTGTGAAACTGGTATACTTTGGGTTGATTGATGAAAATAATGGATTATTGATTGATTATGTTAGGAACTGTTCTTTTTGTGAGGTATGCGTAAATTAAGCTAATTTGTGATTTAAAGGAGATTTATATACGGGGACATGTGGTTAACATATTCAAAGGTTTGATTTAAGGCTCGAATGATATAGATTTGGTGGATTCTAAGTATAATGTGCATAGATAAGTGTCCTACGGGTTATATGTGTGTGTTAATTTAGTTATTTATAAGTGTACTATGCATACATGAATTATGGATGAGTTATATATACTTAAAGAATGAAATTTGGAGCTTATGGCTCGATGGTTGGGTCTCTAGTATGTGATTGTATGCTCTGGTCTAGCACGAATGGAAATTAAATTGCTTGTTAATCGTTATATGTGAATTTAAGCCTCTATGTACATACTTATATCCCTTTTATTCTGGGTTTGTGAGATTGAAAGGTGGCTGTAGGATATTTGGTTCGAAAGGAAGGATTTCAAGTAAATGTTTTAGGGCGTATTGAAAAGTATTTGCATTTCCAAGTCGTTAATACTTGTTAAATGGATTTAACGTAATTAAAGAAAACTTATTTGAGCTATTCGAGCTTTTGGACTTCTTAAATGGAAAAAGGTTGGAAAATTGGCCAGTTGAGCTATTTTGATTTGAATGAAATGTATTTTCCTACCTTATATACGATTTGGAAAGCTATTTGGATGGGAAGTGTATGGTATGGAATTGTTATGCGATTTACGAGTTTGAAATGGTTTTCGGGCTAGGTGTATTGCACTAGGTACTGTGGACTAATTGGAAAGCCGGAGTTACACCTGTAAAGGGGAACTGAATCGGCTACTGGAAAGCCGGAGTTACACCTGTAAAGGGGAACTAAATCGGCTAAGTGTATAAAGTCCATTGACGTTAGAACTCCCGGGAAGTTAAACTAACTGTCTTAAGGGGGAACCGGCCCCGACTGGAGAGTGCTGAAAGTACCCTACGCCCATGGTATCGATATTTTCGTATAATGAAATGAATGAAGGATTATATGAAACCGTTGGTTTATTGAAGCAGTATATACTATGGTTATGGAAAGTGGAAACGGAAATTTGAATAACTTTTAATACCTGTTTCAAAGTGCGTGAGTTATTCTTTATATGTTAAAAGTGTTATGTTCTTATTTAGAAGGGTTTGGAAAGATTTGGAGGTATGAATGGTATCCTACTTGAGAATTGCTAAGTTCTTGAATGTCGTTTACTACGTTCAAACTGAGTTTCGAAAAGAGCCTCATGATTTAAATAAAGAGCTTATTTTGTTATTAATGATTTATATATATGTGATATTGTAACTCTTTGTGTGTGTCTTTTAATTAGTTTGATGCATTACACGTGAACCTTGCCTTGATTGTTGACCTTTGGAGGCTAAATGGAAGGTATGAGCTATTTGAGGGATAACTAAGTTAGGATGTTGATATGTATTGAGTTGGTTGCGACCTACTAGAACACTAGAGTACTTGAGATGCTTCTTTGATGGCTTCCTGACTGTTTTCATGACAAAAAGGTTCTCCCATTCCCCTATAGTTGATTTGGAAGATGTGAGAGTGTTAGTGACCTCAAATGGGACATTTAAGTGCTTGAATGGAAACCTTATACCTAGCTTCCTACTTGATGGATTATAAAGTAACCAAGAGACGCGTTATGTTTTAATTGTACCTTTGTGAATGCAGAACCAGGGTGAGTCCCATTCTTAGGTTGCTTGAATCTTAATGGTTATTCCAGGGTACAAGTTACCCACTGAGCTGTGGTTTACTCATACCCCCTTTCCCCTCCCCCTTATAGGTAAATATGAAGATCCGGAGCTGACTGCTTGTGTAGAGATTTAGTATATCTAGCTGTTTATGTATAGGAAGTAATTGTCTTGTAATTTGAATCCAATTGTAAATATTGTTGGAATGCTTGGGTTGTTTGATATATTTAGATTGTTCTCCGAGCGTGTGGCTCGTGATATACTCCGGCGTGTGGCCTTTGAGTTTGTTTTTTGTTTATTTTGTTTATTTATAGAGATGTAAGGCTTTAAGCCTGGGAAACATCCATATTACAAAGGAAACTCTGCCGGATTATCCCCAGGAAATTATGGAAGTTCATTTCTAAGTACCTCTTTTTACCTTTCTAAACCTTAATTAGGTTGAGATTGACCTGAACAGCCCCTATTAGGGAGCGGGCTGTTACAGATGGTATCAGAGCAAGGATTCTGCGACCTTAGGTGGTGCATTCATTCATTGCATGCTTGTTTGCTTGAAAATATGTGACTTACATGAACTTTATGTGCCTTATGTTCTCAATATGGTAAAGCTAGATAGAATTGCAAGCCTACATCAGTATTTGTGTTCGAAGTGTCTAATTTTCGCTTCTTTTCTCTAACTAGATCTTGTGTTAGTTGCTCGATTAAGCAAGTTGGAGTTTAGAAACTGTACCTTGGTTCTCACTTGGGTGATGTAAGTTTCTTATCCCATAAGCAATTAGCGTAAATTATAGTATGACATTGCTATTGAGGTTGTTGGGCTAGCCTTTCAATTAGGAAGGTGAAATAAGAGTTTGTTTTCTTAATGTCCAGTATTAGTGGGAAATAGTTACATTGTCCCTGTTTTTCCCTCGGTTTATGTATTTAGGAGAGGGGTAAGCGGCTTTAATTATGTGTTGAGGAGGTGGGAGACAACGACACCTTAAACTGAAGTATTATGAGAATCTACAACATTTGGAGATGTTTGAGTTAAAGGAGTACTATTTCATACAATATGTTTGTTTATAGTAGTAGCCTAGAGTTCTCACGGCTTAAATCCATATCTTTGGTGGCTAATTTGGGGCCTAGATCGAATGGACATGTGTGATATGATATGGTCCATATCACTTGAGTAAATTTACGAAGTGTTTGAGGAACTAGAATCAGAGGTGTGTGTTATGTGAGTTATAGGTTCTTAAAGCCCTTAATTTAGGTGTAGCTTCGTAGATCTGCTAATGTTTTCTAGGAAGTACCTAAGCTTCCCTACTTTACTCTAGCTAGATCATGCTGAATAGATCTAGGAATAAGATCATTCTGGAGGGGCAATCTTGGTAATATCTCTTTTTGGAACACATGAGAAAATTTTCCCAACTGAGGGGCGACGAGAGGGTGGGTTTCTTCATGGCTAGGCCTTTTGTGGCTAGGGTTTGTGTTGAGGTCTGAGGGAATGATCTCCTTATGCTCACTAAACTTAGGGCGTTTAGTGGTCATAGAGGTGATGGGATTTGGATCACTCTCTTGAGGTGGGGACGGCTGGGAGACTTTTAGTGGAGCTAGGGTTATTCTCTTGTTTTTCATCACAAGAGTGTAGGTATTGGCTCTTCCGTCATGATTCTCACTCCTGTCAAATAACCATGGTCTTCCCAGCAGAATATGACAAGCATCCATAGGCAAAACGTCACTCCATAAAGATTCTTGAAAAGATTTGCCAATGGAAAAGCTTACCAAACATCGTAGAGTAACTTGTAAATCTTCATCCTGATTGAGCAACTGGATGGAGTATGGCTTAGGATGTGGACTCGTTTCCAGCTGAAGTTTGTCCACCATAGTAGTTGACGCCACATTGGTGCTGCTTCCTCCATCAATGATCAAAGAACAGACCTTTACTTTGTTTGTGCAACGAGATTGAAAGATGGCCTCTCGTTGTTGTTGATCTTCAGAAACGATTGAGTTACTAAGAACTCTCCTCATAAGGAACATCTCGTGAGCCATGGAGGGGGTTAGATTTGCGTTTGGGCGTGGAGGGGATTGTGTTTGGCCGTTTTGTGGGGTTAGGGTTGCACTCAAAGAAACCTGAGCTCTGATACCAAAATTATGATGTGTAATGGGATCAAAGAATAGATTGATCAATTACACATCATAGGGGTGGCATGCAACCAATCTGAATATGGGAGGCTTCACGTGAACTAAGGCAAAGGTGGGGATGCTTTACGTGAATTGGGAGGGAAGTTTGTAGAGTTTGGATGAATTGTGAGAGACTTTGTATGGATTAGGGAGTTGATGTTGGGAGAGGGATTTGAGAGAGAGGATTGCTTTGAGAGTTGGCGGGAGGAGGGAGAGTGTAAGAGAGAGGGTTGAATAGCCTTAGGGTTTGATTTATCTTACTCAAAGATAGAGAGATAAAAGACAAAAGTATCCCAGATAGATCTAGGGATCAAGCTTGATACAGAAACACCACAAGATGAAACCCTAGGGCTACTTGTTCTTCCACCTAGTTACTGAAACACCTTCTAGGTTTCAGAAACAAGCTCTTCTTCACCACTTGGTTGCCATACCAAGATACAATAGAAGAGATCAACGAGGTTCTCACGAAACACTCAAGGGGTTAAGCTGAAAGCTTGATTATATTCATAATTCAAAGTTGGATGCCTTTAAGTGGTACAAGCCTAGCTATTTATACTACCAAGTTCTAAACCTCCTAGGACTATCTAGATTGGCGTGCAAGCCAAGGAATCCTAATACTAGACGCCTAAAACAACCATCTCTTCCTTGGATTAGGACTCCTTATCCTAAGGGGAGTTAGTTACCAAAGATAGTAATCCTTTTAGGACTTGGCTTTTCTAAGCCAAGATGGATTAGTTACAAAATAAGCCAACCTTATCTAGGACTACAAGACTAACTTGGCGCCTAATCTAACTACGTCACACGCCACACACACACACCATACACATTTTAGATCATTCTAGAACATTCCAGATTATTCTAGACTAGTCTAGACTACTAAAACTTGACATCCAAGTTTATATATATTACTTGGCACCTCACACAACTGGAAATGTAAATAAAACCCTAGAAATGTTAAGATATACATCAAAAGGCCAAAACCGTGAGCTTCATCTTGAAATGGTCAGAAATGTGAAGTTCATCTTGAAATGGTCAGAACTACCAAATAACGCCATCCCTGGCAACGACGCCATTTTTCGATTCTAGTATTTTTGTGGTTTTAGTGGGGATGTCGAATCACAAGGATGGGTTGTTAGGCTTGTTTAGGCTATCAGTTTGCTAAAGAGTCCCAATGCAGAAAACAGTAAAATATGTAAATTAAGCTATTAAACGAATCATAATCTTGCAACAAAGACATAACCATAAAGTAACTATCACAAAACTTATCAATAGCAATCAATACCAAGGATAACTATCACACTAGCAAGAAATGCATTCAATAGCACTTAAACACTATCACACTAAGCAAGGAAGCAATTAATTGCAAGTAATTAAGCAATAAACTAACAAATAATGAAATTAGGTACTAAGTCCATACCCTTGAAGATTCAACATATTCTCCAATCTTCAATCTCCATCTTTGATCTTCATTTTGGAACTTTCCCTAAACAAATAAGAAAGTGTGAATCAAGTTACTAAGAACCCTCAAATCCTCACTTGAAAGTAGGATTTGTGATCCTTAATCCCCCTTTTCACTAAAATGGATTGATTTTGTGGCTAACCTAGAAAGCTTTCAATAACAATCTCAATGAAATCAAAGGAAAACAAGGGAAATGAAAGGGAAATTTGCTGAAATTACTTCAAAGCAATGTTGATTACAACCAAAAACTTGAGAACTTGAAGAACAAGCAACTTGAAAACCCTAAGAAAAAGAATAACAATTGCATAAACTTGAAATGAAATGTAAAGAAAAACTAAGTAAAAACAATGCTAAAACAGAAGCTGCTACTAATTTCGTCACTGAGGGTATATATACAAAGCCAAATTTGTTACACAAAACGCAACATTTCACCCAGAGAAATGGCGCGGAAAATTAGAGTGCCGCAGGCGAGTCACGTCCCATCGCGGGCGTGACTGGCTTCTGGCCATCGGAGAGTCCCTTGCCTTGGCAGTTTTCTCGGTCTCACAGGAACTGGTCGCGACCGAGTCATTAGACGACTCGGGCGTGACATCTGTTTGGTCTTCCCTGCCTTAGTGGTTTCTTTGGCTTCAGTGATGATGCTACAGATGCTGGTCGCGGGTGAGTCATCAGATGACTCTGGCGTGACTACCTGCTGGACTTTCTCCTGCTTAGCTGAAATTTGCACGCCACATAGGTTACAGAAACAGGTCACGCCCGTGACTAAGGATGACTCGGGCGTGACTCTCCGTTGTCCGCCACTTCTACTGCTGCTCTCCATACTTTGTGAAATTTTACTTCGTTTTTGCCTTTTTCGCTCGGTTTTGGCTCAACATGTTATTAACCTACAAAACTAAAGAAAACATCATATCTACATATAATAACGGGGCTAAAACAAGCAAAACTCCCTATGAAAGATATAAAATTCAGCTCAGAATGAGACTGAACAGAGATAAACTCAGTACGCTAAGCACTATAATGTAAGAAACCATTTCATGATTGATTTTAGGTTTTAGCGCGGTTCCAAAACATTTAGAGACAATATAAAAGACATATAATAACAATAAACAGTACATTACTTACCTAACAAAGCCATAACTTAAATTGTTCATGAAAAACCATGACTTAAACGAGACCATACCTGAGAGTTCTTTCATTTAAACACAACATAAACATAGTTTAGAAGAAACCTAAATCATACATAAACTTGACATAAATCACACCTCGATTTATAACATAAACTTGACCTTGAATTCCATAAATCAAGACTTGAAAAACTTGGTATGTACTTCATAAAACTTTACTTTAATCCAAAAAAGACTTGGACACTTGAGATATTTTAAAACTTGTTATGGTGTTATTATCTTGAAGCTCTCTACTTGCGATCATCGGCTAAGCCTCCGTATGCGCATACCCGGACCGATCAGGAGATCTGGATGGTGGATATTATCCTATACCGGCTAATTTCCATGGGGTGCACTTATGGCACGAACTATCCTGGTGTGCACTAAGACACGGTTATCCTAGGGTGCACTAAGGCACGGTTAACATGGGCGGGACCTTTATTTACGTGGGAAAAACATGAAAACCTTGCTAGTTTAAACCTTGTCATAAATGGGTTCTTATATGACTTATCCATAACTTAATTTATCCATAACCTATTCTGGATCAAACTTGCAGTTATAAAGGAAATTACACATGAAAACCTTTAATTACAAAAGTACTTGTTGACCCTAAATTACCTAACCAAAAGTACTTAATTGACATAGATGTTTTATCATGAAAGATATATAGCATAAATACTTAAGGTAAGATTATTTACTTAATAAACCATACTTTGATTCCTAAAACTACATAAAACTTACTTATACTTGAACATGATACATAAAATTTGTATAAATGACAAGAACCTTACGATAAACATATTATTTATATGGCACAAATAAATCATACGATTAAACTTAAAAGGTTACAGGCAATCTACGTACCTGGACAACTGCAATCTTACACATACATAAACCCTCAGGGACTTGAACAGCTGAGCGCAACGGCTTCTTGAGGACACTTAAGAAAGAAATAGAATCATAAATTAGAACCCAACTTGGATGAGAGTAATGAATAATATCCTAGTAGAATTCTAGGATTACTTGATAATTAAACTTGCTTCCTAAGGTTCACTCGAAAGACCATATCTTCTTCCACAAGTATCGTATCATTATGCATAAGGACTTTCTGGAAAGCTAAGATCATGTACTCCAGTTCTCTAGTTTATCATGAAGGTAAAAAACTTGGTTAAGGAGGGTAAAAATCCCCAACTCACTAGGTTGTCAAGAAAGTATGGGTATGAACGTCGGTTTTTCGGAGAGTCATAACTCGAGTTATAAACATCGGTTTGGAACACACAAGCTATCTATGGAATGTTGGAAGAACATACTAAAACTTTCATGTTGATCACAAATTGATTTGGACATGGGAAAGGGCCGGAGTTTGGCCATGAACATATGGCAATCACATTAATTTTCTGGGTAAACTCAATTGACTGACCAAGGTTCGTTGAATCATAACTTCAACTCCCGATATCCTATGGTTATGAAATTTACCTTTCTGGAAATATTGATAAACCCTCTACAACTTTCATGTTAAACACTTAAATCAAAGAGATCTCTAACTAGACGAAAAACATGTATTTTAGTTTGTCCTCAGAAATCGTTTATACTTGCATCCCTTTATGGTTTTGGTCATAACTTAAGATATACACATCAGAATTATGAATTTCAAAAGCCGGGTGTTAGCTAAAATCTTAAGCTACCTAATCAAGCCATAAATTGGGTCAAATTCACATTTTACACTTCCTGGAATTTTCAGATTGCAACCAGACTTGAAGATCCCCTTTCATTTGGGCTTGCATGCACCTTAATCTTAAAAATCTTACACTAATCTTCCCCAAATCACTTCTCAAGCATAACTACTCAATTTTCAGCACTAAAAACATCAGAAATCTTCCATCCACGATCATGTTTCACACATACAAAGCATAATTTCAACACATATCAACACTATAATCAAAATCTTTATGAACCCACCACCAAACTTCACATTATTCACTAACATACCTTATAATCTTCACTAACCAACCCTTAAACTCACGATGGAGACCATCCAGCAAGTCCAACAACAGTTCAAGCATCACCAGCAAGTTCAGACCAGGAGGTGGGAGATGATTCAGCCACACCAGCAGAACGAGCAGTTTCTACATCATCTTCAACACCCAAGGAGGCTACACCAGCAACTTCAACACCAACACTGTCAGCAACAAGTCATGCTATGCCAAACTCAACAGATGTGCGAGCAATTCCAGCAGAAACAACAGGCTTCCATCTTCAGCAGTAGATCAAGGATACTTCAGCAACCACCAACCCACCAACATCATCCATTCAGGCTTGCTACACATTAGTAAGGCAAGGCTTGGACAACACAACCATCCATTCCACCACCATTGGCCATTTAGGTCAAATCCAATTCCCAGCAAAACCAGTCCAAGCAGGCCTCTTTCTTCAGTATCTCTAGATTGAATGAGATTCAGCCAAGGGTCTATAGACACTGGGATTTTGACGCATATAACCATATAAAAAGAAGAGCGGAAGAAATAAAAAAGATTTGATAAATGCATGCATTTTACATGTATTTGTTCACCTAAAGTCACATGCATAATCACATGTGATCCATCCAAGCTACATGCACATTTTTTTATATAAGAATGGAGCCATGCAAACCATACAAACAAGATCCGGAGGCCGCGAGATCAAATCCTCACGAAAGCATTCAAAAACACCTAAAAAGTTAGCTAAACACATACTCATTTCGTCCAGTCTGAATGGAAGCCTCCCCCCTACCGTAGTGGCCGACCGACCTACACACACCAACCACACGTGGTCAATTGACCACGCGTTGCCGTCCATCCTCATGCATCTCCCCTATTGCCAAGTGAAGTATAGAGCTACGGAGACTACGAGGTGTATGTATATGTATGCATGCATCTCCTATCCTCCATCCTACTCCAAGTCATTTTCACTCATCAACTCACCAATTCATTCATCATCTCTCCCTCTCTACTCATTCTCTTACTCTCTTACTCATTCTCTCTAATCCCTCCTACAATCTTTATCTCCATTACATTCTTCACCACCATCTCCCATCCTATCCATCCTCTATTCTATCTTACTATCCATCCATAATCTTCATCTCTTATCCCACAAAACGCCTAAATACACATCTTATCTCATTCTTCCTAAACTCCACAAAAAACCCTAGCCTAAACACATCCAAAACCACAAAAAGAGTTTTATTATTCCCCTCTTATCACCCTTTTCTTATTATCCTTTCACAACCTTTTTTCTATCATCCCTTTGGCACTTGGAGAGGAAGGTTTTAAGGCATCAAGGAGGATTCAACAAGCATTCAAAGGCTAGGCAAGGCTTTCCCCAACAAAGTACCAATGTAAACTTTTAAGTGTTCTTGTTTTGTACATAATTGTTTGTATTCTTCTTCTTGTATATTAGATTCTTGATGCATGATTCAATGAAGTAATTCTATAAAGTATTCATTCATTTCCCTTCCAAACATTATCAAAAGCACATTCTTAAACTTTTAGTAGAGTCTTTTCTTTTGTGAGAGGCGAACTCTTAATGTTTACTTTTCGAGTTCCTAAGCTTACCCCCGGATCCTTTCTTGGGTTTCGCAGGCGGAGTCTTTCTTTCTTTTATTTTTGGTTTTGTCTTGGCTTTTCCTTAAAATGGCGGGTGGCGAATCCCATTTCGAACTAAAATACATCGAGGATTGCATAAACTATGGTTAACATGGTTTTACAACATATCGATGCAACTTTAGGGTTTTTCTCTCTTATATTTTTAAATAATAGTTGGATAAATCACTCTCTTCTGAGCCTAACATTTAAATGAGCAAATTTGGTTAAATTTAGAAGAGTTTGGAATAAGTGGATGTTCACTCTTAAAGGTTTAATCCAATAACTCATAAAAGGCATAAGTAAAGGGAAAGTGATTTTACAAAATATTATTCATGAAATGTAAGGTTGATTTCCTTAAAGAGTTTTCAAAGGTTAAACCCCAGCACAAATCACCGAATCACACCCCAATCCAAACGTGGACGTTCGGAAGCCCGAACAGCGAGGAAAAATGTCCACAGGATTTTTGGCGACTCCAACTGGGGAGTTTTTCTTAAAGTGTGTAAAACTTGAAAAAAGTTTGTGTGCTTTAAATCTTTTGGAAGGAAAATGAATTTTTACTTTGTATTATTAAATCATTCTTTTTAGGCATAATGCATTGCATATAACGGGGCACTCCCTTGACATGTAATATGTCATAAGAGCACATAAATCGGCGGTATTAGGTTTTTTCTCTTTAAACCACAAAAAATAACCCATGGGATGCCGGACCGACCATAATCAATTGGCGCACTTACACCGAGAGAGCCTTGGTCACCACATCCACTCATGCATCACTCTACGAGGTCTCCACACGAGCCTCCAAGGGCAACACCCCAGACATTCATGTTGCCTTTACAACAAGAATGAACCAGGGCGAGTACATGAGCCGCTAAGCCTTATCCAGCCAATAAACCCTTTTGTACATAGAGCCTTGGTTTAGGATACCCCTTGTGTATGCTATGTGCTGTGTGTTTAAATTCGTTGTAAAAGAGTCGACCCAAGTTTAGGGATGTTGTTCTAGTCCATATAGTAGTCATTGGGCTGAGAAGAGTCATGTTTACCAACTAAGAAGTGCTAACCTTAAAAGTTATGGTTAACCCAGTGGTTGGGCCCATTTATCCATAAAGGTTGATCCTCTTGGTTCATAAAGTGATTCAACATGGCCCTTTACAACATTTTCTCAACAAAGGTCCAATAAATCTGCTGAAAAGTCCAACAAAAGAAAATGGGTCAAGTAAATTAATTTATCAAGTTAATTTTTGAATCCATCACACTCATGGTCGGCCCGTGGTTAGGCCCAACCATATTAGATTTATTAATTAAATCCATAAATTAATTATCCAGTCCTTTACGATATCCATTTTCCCAAACAAATAGATTTAAAATGAAAATAAAATTGAAAGGCGTCATGCAGTTAGTCTTGTTGATCATCATTCTAGTCCGTATAATAATCAATACAGCTTGAGTTAGCCCAAGTATGGTGTTCAAGCTACGGATTCTCTTTAAAACAGTCAGCCTGTGGATGGGGCTTATCCGAATTGAGAAACACTAACTTGAACTCCTTTACTCGGTCTTGACTTGCTGTGTTTGGTTTTATTCGGCCCTTTATGATGATCAATGGTCTTTAGGGTCATGTATAGTTATGGTCATGCTAGTCACCTTGTCCAGTCAGCCCGTAGATTGTGCATATTAGGAAGTCCTATGTAGGTACATTAGGTCATGCATTCATCAGGTCGGGTTTTGGGGTCAATAAAAGGTCAATCTCTGAGCTATGTGTGGTTTTGCTGTATTCAACATAGGAGACCCGAGTCTAGCTTGGATCCCCGACCCAACAGGTCGCTTGATCCGTAACCTGGTCTTCGTTCCGTCAGCACCCAGGTCCAAAACCTCTCGTCGTCTGCAATTCCACATGTCTGCCGAAGAGAACCACGAGGGCAACCAAGTCCAAGAGGCCTTAGTCAAACTTCTTGAGGAGAAGTTCAAGCAAGTTGAGGGTTCAATCACTTTTGCTGTCTTACAGTAAGAGAAGAAAACCGATGAGCACATCGCTCGGCAGCGAGAACTCATCCAAAGGCAAGATACTCGCATAGAGCAACAGCGGGAAACTCTTAATGGTGTTTTGGAGGCTGTGCAGCGCCTCAACATGCGAATAGGAATGGCGGACAATGATGAGATGGAGGTTCTTCCTAACCCTACGAGTGACAAAGGTAGAGGGAAGATAGGCGAAAGTTCCAACGCTAGAGTGATCATAGAAGTGCCTGATGACCTAACACCAAGGCCACCACCGTCGGTGACTGTTCCTCAAACTGTCCCATTCAAGGATGAGTTACGTGATGACCCTGTCATCCTAGACATAAAAGATCAACTGAACGTGTTCAAGGATGCTGTGAGTCAGATGCCAACCTTCACCAATCAGTTCGTCGAGTTTGAACCACCTCCTGACATCAATGCTAATATAGTGGGAAAGATGGACATTCCGCTGAAGAAGTTCTACCCATCCGAGAATCGAACCCATCACATGTGGGAGTTCAACCGGGTGATGCAACTTCAAGGTGTCACTAATGAGCATTACAAGCAAGTCTTCCCATCATCACTAAATGATGAAGCATTGAACTGGTATTACACTCTTCCTCTGGAGGTACGAGAAGATTGGACTTCTTTGCGTAGGGCATTTATCGAGCATTACAGTAAGATCCAAAAAGATAAGGTGACCCTGACAGACATCATGGCTATCCGACAAGGAGAAAATGAGTTGTTCACGACCTACTACGAGAGGTGGCATGCTAAGGTATCTGAGGTGACTAGCATCATTCCCACAGAAATGCAGTTGGACACATGATGTATATAAGCTCGCTAAAGGCACTGAATTCAACAAGCTTATAACACCACAAGGACACTAATCTCTCGGACAACAATTAACCACAACAATTGTGATGCAATAAGCATCAAGGAGCGAAAAACAAATGAAAGAAAAGATAGATCAAGTATTATCTCACTTGTTACAGTACTTAAACACCTTCAAGTGAAATGAATACCCGGGCAGCTTGAAGGACCTTCGTTTGGTTACAGAACTTAATCACCTTCCAAACAAGATCACAACAAGTCCACACAACACCACTAGGCTGCCAAACCTAGATACTGGAGTGGAAAACGATAGTTTGAGAAACTCACAAACGAGGAAGCTCAAAGCTTTCTTTGGGTTTTGTATTTCGTAAGATATGAAATGAAGTGGCTAATACAAAGATACATATACTCGGCTGAAACAAAGGAAAAGGCAGCCAAGCAAGCAAGCAAGGAGCTCAACTAACTAGAGTGGGGTTTCCTAATCATGAAGAAACCTCCTAAACGTGGTTAATTAAGCTAATTACAAATGATTAAAGCTAATACATGTCTTCACTATGAAGTACTCGACCATCATTGGACCACCCATTGGACGATCACAGCCCTCCACTGGGCACTTCCTCATTGGAGGATCTTCATTCACTTAGACTCCAATCCATGCAAGACAAGTAAAGAAACACAAGTGGTTTTGTTCCAAAATGGCGGGAACTCAGCAAGGACCTTCAAGAGTATATGGGAAAACCGGACCTCCTGAGAGAAGACCAAAATGCCCCGGAAAGATCGCCAAAGTATCAAATCTGCTTAAGGTAAAGGACCTTTACCGCTGTCCAGATAAAAGGACCTTACCGCAAGTCAAAAATAGAACAGCCAGGCAGAACACCGAATGACCTTCACAGTTGAGATAGGGAGACAAGTAGCGAGGACATCACATGGGGTGAATGTCCTTGACCTCCTCCTGCACAAATGCCCTTCTTAAGTATGCCCACCAAGTGATAACACTCCTGAATCAACTGTATTTGTGGAGGCTGATTCCCATCAACACATTTGTCCATGGTTTAAAACCAAGAGTGGCACAACAATTAGACTTTCATGTGGTTGAGAGTTTTCAGTACTTGAAGAAGTTATGTCCTAAGTTGGAGGCACACAAGGAAATGACCACTGCGTCCCAGAATTGGAAGGGCAACAGCTTGGGAAGAAGGACCACCAATGCTCCTAAGGTGGCCGAGACAAGCTTTGTAAAAAATGTGAATCGTGGTCCGCCTCCGAAGACGACTAACTTCCAATATGATCCATATACCCCACTTGACATGACTTATGCTGAAGCGTTGGACCGATTGCTAAAAACAAACAAGATCCAGTTGCCAGTACCTAGACCTGAACCTGAGACTAAGGGACGAGGATGGAACAACAATGCTTACTGCAAGTACCACCCGACCAGAGGTCATGACACTGAGCGATGCTGGATGCTTAAGAATCAGATTGAGAAGATGATCCGTTCTGGAGCACTACCGATACCTAAAGCTGCAAATAAACTGAATAACAAAAACAATCCTCTCCCAAATCATGCCATCTTCGTAGGAGAGGACACTTTTGATCCGTCCGAATATATCACCAACGAAGGAGCACCGACACCCGTTCCTGAAGATTTGACAGCCTTTACTGTCAACGGTATTTGGGTTAGTGACGAAGAGGATCTATATGAAGAAGGTCCTGATGATGACTTTGGTCCGATAAGGAAGAAGAGATTCCACCTAGTGCTGCATTCTTATTTAGGTCGGGAAGGCACAATCAGGCAAGGGCTGAACCTGTGGCTCCTTCATCAAATCCAAGTCTTACGAGAACAGAAGTGCCTGCCACTCTTGAGGATGTTGTTCTTACACAAATGAAAAAGACTGTAGCAAATGTGTCAATTTGGCAACTGATATGCGCTTCTAAGCCGCATAGAGAGCTTGTACTAGGGGCTCTCCAGAATGCCATTATTCCTACCTCCACAACTCCAGAGGCTTTGGTCTCACATGTCGTTGCTAGCCAGGGTGCCATTACCTTTAGTGATGAGGATCTACCTGTGTCTGGAATGAATCAGAATAAAGCTTTGTACTTAACCGCACTTTTCTCTAATAAAGTGATTCCATTAATTTTGGTGGATAATGGCTCTGCTGTGAATGTTTGTTCTTGGCGAACTGCTGCCAAGTTAGGGGTCCAAAAGAGTCAACTAGCTCAAGATGTTGTGTTACTTCAGGCATATGATAATACCCCTCGAAAGTCGTTAGGAACGGTAACATTGCCTATCACCTTTGACCACATCGCTCAGAATGTGGAATTCATGGTTTTGGATATTCCTGCTGCTTTTAACCTGCTGTTGGGACGCCTATGGCTACACAACCGTAACGTCGTGGCTTCAACACTACATCAGAAGGTGAAGATGGTTTTACACAATCAGGTGGTCACCCTTTCGGGAGGAGCAATCTCTTGGACTTTCGAACCCAAACAACCGGTATTGGAAGTAGAGCACACCTCTACTGATGTAGAACTTCACAACTTTGAAACGGTCGCAGTTATACAAGACAAAGCACCCTTTGATTTCGCTCCTTACTCTAACCTGAAGATTCATGCTATTATGAGAAGATAGGGGTATTTCCCGGGAATGTATTTAGGGAAGAGACCAGAAAGGGTTGTGCCACAGTTTTCTACTTCTACTTACTCTTGTCGCTTTGATCAGGAGGTTCATATTGCCAAGATTGCATTAGCTCATCAAAGAAACCAGTTCGATTCTCCTACACTGATGGAGATTGAGCCATATCCATTAACCTTGAATGGACAGTTCATAAGGCAGGGTGATGATTTCCCTTGGTATGGTTTCCCTGAACCTTGATACGTTAATGGCATTCGTTTTCCCGGATTAAGGTTTTCAACGACTGCGATGTCTCGTCGAAGAAAGTTGTCAAGCCTAAGACAAATGAGCAGTCACCTCTTGAGTGGACTCTTCTTTTTGGAGGGAATATGTTCGGTCTACTATTCGGTCAAGAAACTGCTAAGGAGGAAAAAGAGGTGGACTCGTTTGTTGCTGTGTTGTCCAAGTCTAAATTTGATCCAAGCGGCATGATCTCTGCTGATGGAGGCTTCCACAAAGTGACATGGGTTGATGCTAGTAACAATAAATGTACCCTAGTGTTAGGAGAACCTTGTAAGGTCCAGTCTGAGTCGAGCACTAGTGAGTCCGTAATCGAGTCTGAGTCAGCGTGGATTAACCCCAAGTGTTATGAGTTTGTATCCGTTTTTGCATTCAATAAAGTGAACGTTTCTGAGTATCTTTGTTCTTCTTCCCTTCTCCCTAATTTCTGTGCTAATAACTATGAATTTGATGCTGAACCTTTAAAATACTTTAATGAATTAACACAAACCATGAATGACCACGAGAATCACATGGCACATGTCGAAGAAACCATCGCCATCAATGTGGGGACGCCTGAAACTCCCCGGGAATTGAAAATTGGCAAATCATTAACCCTGTAGGAGCAATAGGAGTTCACCTCGCTTCTAAGAGAGTTTGTAGATGTCTTCGCTTTGTCTTACGAAGACATGTCTGGAATCGACAAGGAGATTGCTGAACATGTCATTCCGCTCTACCCAGATGCTAAGCCAGTACAGCAACGACCTCGCAGAATTAAGAATGAGTGGTCGGAAAAAATTTGCGGTGACATTAAGAAGCAGTTTGAAGCTAAGTTCATGAGGGCAGTAGAATTCCCGGAGTGGGTAGCTAATATTGCGCCAATGCCGAAAAAGGATTGAAAGGTTCGAATGTGTGTTGATTTCCGAGATCTGAACAAAGCTAGCCCAAAGGATTGCTTTCCTTTGCCATGTATTGACGTTTTGGTTGATCACACCTGTGGACATGAGCTGTTGTCATTCATGGATGGGTATGCTGGTTACAACCCGATCAAAATGGCTGAAGAAGATATGGAGAAAACGTCATTCATCACTCCGTGGGGAACTTTCTGTTACACTGTCATGCCTTTCGGACTGAAGAACGCTGGTGCTACTTACCAATGCACCGCCACTATCCTGCTGCATGACATGATCCATGTAGAAGTTGAGGTATATGTGGACGACATGATTGTCAAGTCGAAGAAGCGTGAGGATCACATAACAAACTTACGCAAGTTCTTCATTAGGCTCCGCAAGTACAACATGAGATTGAATCCACAGAAAGGTGTGTTTGAAGTAACTTTGGGAAAGTTGCTGGATTATATCGTCACTCAACGCGGGATAGAGGTTGATCCATCCAAGATCAAAGCAATTCAAGACATGCCTCCGCCTCAGACGGAAAAGGATTCGTGGTTTTCTAAGGCGAGTACAGTATTTGAGCAGATTCATTTCCAAACTCACAATGACCTGTGAACCATTATTCAAGAAGCTGAAGAAAGGAGCGACAATCGACAGGGATGACCAGTGTCGGGCAGCATTTGAGAAGGTTAAAACTGACTTAACCAATCCACCAGTACTAGTCCCACCTATCTCTGGGAAACCATTATTGCTTTACCTGACCATCAATTCAAGCGCTATGGGTGCTATGCTAGCACAAGAAAGTGATGGTCTTGAGCGAGCTATCAATTACATCAGCAAGAAGTTTCTGGGGTGTAAGTCTTGCTATTTGGAGATTGAGAATATAACCTTGGCATTAGTATGGTGTACAAAGAAGCTTCATCACTATATGCTCTCACATACTGTATATGTGATCGCAGCATGTAATATGGTCAAGTATATCATGGAACAACCTACTATCAACAGCAGGATTGCTCGATGGGTGGTCATGCGGTCCGAGTTTGATCTGCACTTTCGACCACAGAAGTCCGTAAAGGGGCGAGTGGTCTCTAATTTTCTGGCAGATTTTCCTACTGGAAGTCCTGACATTGGGGGCTTGGAGTTTAGTGATGAACGAATATTTCAAGTTGAAGAGGAAACTTGGAAGCTATACTTTGATGGTGCTGCTAATCAGATGGGATGCGGGGCCGGAGCTCTTTTGGTTTCCCTCGAAGACATACACTTTCCTTTGGCAGTCAAACTTGATTTCGAGGCTACCACTAACGCTGCTGAGTATGAAGCTTGCATTTTGGGCTTACGTGTGGCCCTGGAGATGGGAATTAAAAGGCTACGAGTGTTTGGGGACTCCAGTATGATTGTCAATAAAGCTACTAGTATATGGAAGGTGAAGAGTGAAACTTTGGCACTCTACCAGCAACATTTGTCCAAACTAGCCGAGAAGTTTAACCATATTGATTTCAAATATCTACCATAGGGTATTTCTGGTCGACTATGGAGTCTGATTGTCTCCAATTTGTGAGGAAATGTCAGAAATGTCAAGAGTATGCTGATCTCAAGCATCAACCATGCTCTTTTTTGACCACTTTGGCCTGACCTTGGCCATTTTCAGTATGGGGAATCAACATTATAGGGAAGATTTCACCCCAAGGTACAGGAGGACATGAATATGTGTTGGTAGCCGTGGAGTACTTTACTAAATGGGTAGAAGCTGCCTCATAGTAAAAAAATCACTTCGAAGCATGTGGCCAAGTTCATGTTGAGGAACATCATTTGTAGATACGGGGTGCCACATGAGGTGATCAGTGACAACGGGAGCTATTTCATGGGCGAATTCGCAACTCTTTTGACCAAGTACGAAGTCCGACAACATCACGTTTCTCCTTATCCGCCAAAAACCAATGGAGCGGTAGAGGCTGCTAATAAAACTCTGGTCAAAATCATCAAGAAGATGGCCGTCATTTACAAAGACTGGCCCGACAAGCTTCCTTTTGCACTATGGGGATATTGAACGTCAATTCAGACTGTAACTGGAGCTACGCCATACTCTTGGTGTACAGGATGGAAGCGGTTTTGCCGATGGATCTTGTCGTTCCTTCTTTAAGGATCATTGTTGAAAGTCAAATCCTTGAGACTGAGTGGGCCCGAGCTAGATATGAAGAGTTGGTTTTGTTGGATGAAAGACGACTCCGTGTTCTATATAATATCCAGCTTTATCAGAGCCGGATTTCCCGAGCGTTCAATAAGAAAGTCAAAGATCGAGATTTAGTAAAAGAGAATCTAGTATTGCAAGAAATAAGAGCAGCACGTCAGGATCCTCGAGGCAAGTTTGCCCCGAACTGGAAGGGTCCCTACGCCATTATTTCTGTTACTCCGGGAGGCGCCGACCGATTAGCCACGCTCGAGGGAGAAGAGCTCACCCAGCCGGTGAATTTGGATCAGTTGAAAAGTTATTATGGTTAAGCCTCTAAGGGTTGGTATCCTTAGGCACTTAGACATGCGCCATCTTATAAAAGCAAGCAACCGAACTGCCAACAGGCCACTTGCTTCTGAAAAAAAAGAAAGAAAAAGAAAGAGGCTGACTTGAAAACCTTTTTGAGGCAGGTCAGGCAAAAGGAGAGTAAAAGACAAAAGAGAAAATAAAAATGAGAGACTAGCTCGAAAATTCTTTGGGACGAGTTAGGTAAAAGGAGAGAATAAAAGTATTGCCGCCGAAGTTGTGCTTTCGAGGGCCGAGAGGAAGAAGAACATTGCTTGTGTTAATTCTTGCAAAACATAAATGTAATACTTTACTTCTTATATCAATAAAAGGAGTACATCTTTTTAATACATTTTTGTCTTATTAATTTTCTAGAGGAAAAGCATCAAATAAATAAAGATATATAGCACACGCATTTCTTTCATTTCATTTCTTTTTCTCAACCCTACTATTAGTATTAAGTCTAGTCCTAGTTGAGTTGGAGTCGATATAGGCTCATTAGTTCTCATTCGATCGGATTTTCTTGTTTTTCCTTGCTTGGGTGTGTTTCTTCTTTAGATCCCGACCCAGGATCGTTAGCCACGATGATGTTCTTCAGTTTCGGGGTATCTCGAAGAGGTAAACGTGGCATTCTTTCAGGCCAATTTATAACGCCGAAAGTAGTAGCGAGCCAACTATGATAGGCATCCGTCGAAGTAGTGGAAATACGGTTAGGAGTAGGTGCTTCCTTTCCAGCCCGTTTCTTCTAATATTTGACCCACGATTCAATCACTAACCCTTGGAGATGGGTAAATTCGGGAATCTCGCACGGAGGAAGGGGAATGTCCTGAGAATGCCCCATTTGCCGCATGACTTGATCGGGGAAGTAATAGGTAAGCTTCATAAGGCCAAGTAAAGTGATGTGGGCTGCCTTACGAGAGTGGCTCGAGAAGCATGGAAGTTTCCACCATTGAACCCCCCAACAGATTTCCTTGTGATTCTTGAGAAAAATGACCCACTCATCAAAATTGCGGCAGGTATCGAACTTCCTTTTGTGTTGGCAAAAGTTCACTAGTTCCGAAGAGGTGATGGGAGAGAAGACCATGTCTAAATACTCAATAAGCCACATCTACAGGTGTAAGAAGGAAAGTGAGAATTTTGGTTGCACAAAAAAAAAAAAAATTACAACCACTCGGACGATCCATGCAAAATCAGAAAAAATATAAAAGAAAAAAAGAAAAGTGTCGATACTCACTTGAAGAGCGAGGGGACTTCTGCGAAAAGTCTGCGTTGTAGCCCATGAATCGAGGCCGAGGAGGGTCTCAACAATCATCATTGGAGCAAGATTATAACCCTGGGACATCTTATCTACGACATGGATGAGAGAGATAGGTGCAAAACCCGAACCGGCATGATAAAATAAAAATTCGGAAAGAATGCAAAAGACCAAACCTCGCAGTCGCAACGCGGGGTTGAGTCTAAGCGCCTCGGGTGATTGGAAGAATTCCACTAGAGCTTGCAAATTAACCTTGTTGCCAATGAAGATGTGTCCTAATGCTCGATGATTGAAGTTCGTTAATTCCTCGAATTTTTCACGATGGTTGTGAGCAAGGGAAAGAGTTGTTAGCGAGCATAAAGATCAAACTTGAACATGCAAGCCCACTCTCTAGAAAGAGGGCTCAATTCATTCCAGGAGAAGCAAAAGACATGGAACATAAGGTCCGAAAAAGTCAAGGCCGCTTTGAGGAACACCCAATCAATTTTCACTTGCTTTAGGCTCGAAATCAAGGATAAGTTGTAGTAAGTAAGGAGCCGCTTTTCAGGTTTGGTAAGTGTGTTCATCCATGAGTTGAGTTTTCTTTCAAAGGCCATGATTGCAAGCAAGAGAAGAAAGTTTGAGAGAAAACAAGAATGGGGTAAAAACTCAAGATGACAAAGCAAGCTTATATAGTCATGATTCTGCCTAGTACACAGTTGCTCAGTTGGAGGAAGGGGGATGTACATAATGTCCGGCAACACGCATTCGGATGAACCACGGTGGCTGTCACCGCGTGTAGGCCGACCGACCCCTACACAGAGGGAATGAACTCGTTTTGTGAGTTCACACCCCTACGTCCATGCATCTAGAAGAGAAAAACGCGTTTGTGCATGGTTTCTACATGTTTGCATAATATTTTATTTTTCCTTTATTTCTTAGTGTAAAAATGTAATTTTATTTCTTCCCCTTTTTAGTTTTAGAAATTGTGTTAAATGTAATTTCTTTTGTACATTATTCTTTTTCTTATCTCTTCCTTGTAAAAAGTTAGAGGTAAACCTAAAAAATAAATAAAAATGGGAGCTTGCATGTCGCATCATTAGAGAGTCCAAGTCACATAAAATTGAGTCTGCCTGATTGCATTTAACTGAGCATTTCTTTACTACATGGCACTTCTTTTACATTGCATTAAAAGAAAAAAAAAGAGAAAAGAAGGGAAAGCCTTGCCGCAATGCCTAAAAGTTCCCACTGAAGCTGCTGCTGCCAAACAAGCTCCTGACAGTCACATCAGCAAAAGAGTCCGGCTGTGGATCATCCTGAGTACCAGAAGGACCGGACAGGAATCGGCTGGAAGGCATACCATGAAAACCAGAACCTGGATAATCCTGACTGAAGCCAGGGGGTTGACTGTAAGGGACAATAGATTGAGCATGATACTGAGGCGCCCAAGGACTAGGCACTCTCTCCATTGAACCTTGCAATCCACTAGATTCCGAACAGTGTTCCATGATGAACTCCGGGATATCAGGAGACCTTCGCCGCGAAGAGCTGGCATAGGGATCGCGTGTCACACTCATCAAATCTTGATCCTTGTGCCTAGATGGTCCTGCCCCTGGATCTCCGCGAAAACCTCTACTACCTGTTTCTCCTGCTGAAGAATGTCGAGGAGGACGTGTTGAGGAGCTTTCCGAACGTGGCAAACTCAAATGGGAGTGAGCCTCATTATCTTCATTACCAGCAGCCGGCATCGGACCCCGATATTGACCATTTTCGAAGTTCTGATCAATGAACTCCCGAGCTGCGATGCCTTCCCGTAACAAAACGCGGATGTGGGCATACGCTTGCTGCACGAAAGGAAGATCCATAAGAACCAATAGTGCAAGATAAGGGGTGGTCAAATGTGCAACTTACCGGGTTTGCATCAAAGAACTGCAGTACTTCATGATCGTTAGGCACGAGCGGGATGAACCCGAACAATATATCTTCATCTCCCGCCTGCTCAGGCACCTCTGCATGCTGGTCCAGAAGAGGGTCATAACTACAGAAGGGAAAATATCGTTAGGATGACAGAAGTCCACAATGTTAATGCAAAAACAGAAAGGGATTATACTTGAGCAAAAGCAAGGTGTCCTCTATGCTGAAGGGCCGCTTCTTCTAAGTCATCCGTCGGTATCACAAAATTGATCGCTGGTTCGCCAGCCATCTGCCGAGCTATTTCATCCACCGCCAAGGCTTGCCTATCAAAGATAAGCTCTGGAGGATCCATGGGGACTCTTGGAGGCCATTCCCCGGTACGTTGAAAAAAGAAGCGTTCCCCCAAAAAGAAGGTGAGACCAGAAGGTCCTTCCAACAACAAGCGATGCTCGCTTGCTTCCCTTGCAAGGCGTATATCACAACGAAGGTCCTTCACATTATATCCATTCCATGGGAATTGGACAATGTCCTCCTGTAGCGACAACCATCACCAAAGACTCGAAAAGAGAAAAAGGCAAATAAGAAAAGATGCGAGACGTACCAGTCTGAGGTTGTCAATAATCCTTCTAAGCCCATTCAAATCCTTGAAATGAAATTTTGACTGATGGTAGCCAGATGCTTCTGACCATCGTCGAGCAGCTGGGACGTGCATATCACCGTTGTTAGTTCCACCAACGATAGGAAAGAAATAGGCCATAACCCACACCTGCACTCCAGGAAGGGTTCTTAGTAAAAAAGAAATTTGCACCTTACAAATTTCTAAATGGAAAAATCTTGGAACATACCTCCAAGACTCGCCAAAGGCTACTCCCTAAGATGTGCCTCTTAGCCTCGGTTGCCCTTATCCATGCCACTGTGTTACAATCGGTGGGCCGGCAGGCAACCCGCATTCCCCTGACCAAATGGGACTTAAGCAGCAGCCGCCCAGTTGAAAAATCTCACCTCGCCAAAATTCAGGAGGTGTTGCGTCGAGGAGAGAGTGATTGTGTCTTCGCGGTTTGCAAAGATTGTTGCATTGATAAAATGCACCAGCACAAGGAATTGACGCTGAGGAATAGGAAGGTTCCCAAATCCTTCACTTTTTATAACGACCGCCAGATGTGCGTACCGTAGGCCGCCAATTCGTCCCGCCAACGCAACTACAGGTTGCAAAAGCACATGAAATCGAGGGTCGACATCCTTTTAAAACTCCAGTAGTTGGTCACCCTAGTTAAGACCTGTAATCATCAGAAAGTCAAAAGGAGTGTGCATCATCTCCCCAACTGGGAGGTGAAACGAGTTCGTTGTATCCCAGAAGCGCTCCACGATAGCTCGACCATATGTCCTCTTGTTACTGCGGATCTTCCATGCCCTTAGGCAGTCTAGAAAAAGGTCCAAAACCAGCATCCCTCACGACGCTTGAATAAAATGCGCCCACCTTCGCATGAAAGGATAAGGTTATTACACCCTGAATACTCCCACATGCCTTGAAGGAGTCTTCCTACAATAAGGACAAAAGAAGAATCTAAGGTGTAAAGTACTTCAAGCAAAATTTATGGTAACTAAGGTTACTTTAGGATTCAACTTAAAGTACTGTAGTAAATAGCATGCAAAGCGACTACAAAGATGAAACATGCTATATGAAGTTAGAAGGAGCATACCGAGTCATGAGAACGAAAGAACCATGCGTGCTCATCTTGGCGAAAGACCAACTGAGCCGGAACGAAGTCTCTACTAGGATACTCCCGCTACTCTGTCCTTACGTACAGACGCTCTTGAACCGCTGGTTGAGTAGCACGTCTTCGTCCCCTCCGAAAGAAATTCATACTCTTGTGAAGAAATTCAAAACACTCAAAAGGATTTCTTTGGAGAGAGAATGGGAAGCTAAGATGCAAAGCTCAGATTTGGAATGATGAAGTAGCGCCGAGCTTGAGCCTCATTTATAGGCAAATAGAGTGAGCCCCTGCCGCCACGTGTTAGTTAACCACTGGTTCCCAGTAGAGGCCGATCGGCCTACAAGACCAAACACAATAATTGCGTTGAATGGTCTCCTGCATGGCCTGCAAAAGCTGCAGCGTACGAGCCAAAAGATTCCTTCTGAAGTGTGTAGGCCGATTGGCCTATGAGAGGAGGAGCCTTTGTCTTCTTCATCCTTTGTCATCTTCCCAATAGCATGCATCTTCCCACAACCATGCATGGTCAAGCGCAAGGCGTGCCCAACAAGAAGAGTCTGTCCTTTTCAAGGATTAAAACGTCCATTCCCCAAAAGGGAACAATTCCCAATGGCTATACAGCCGCAACCCGAGGTAAGTTTCCCGGATCAAAATTTAAAATTCATCGGAAGTGACGAAAACTATTTTTGCATTTTGCAAGAAAATAAGGGCCACGATCAGTGAAGTCCCTCGACATCGAATTGTCATCATCATCATCATCATTATTCCTGAGCCATCGGCAGAGTTTCGGTGAAGTCTCGACAACCAGGGCCATCGGCAGAGTTTCGATGCAGTCCCAATCCTGAGCTATCGGCAGAGTTTCAATGAAGTATCAATCCCCAGGCCATCGACATCACGATCGATGAAGTCCTTCGGCATTGAACATGTCAATAATCATCAACATCGACACCGGGAAAGACTGGAACCGACACTGAGAAAGACCAGAAAATCAATCCCAAGAGCCATCGGCATCATGACCGATGAAGTCTCTCCAGGGAGAAGAGCATCATTCTTGCTCAAGATCACCGATCGGCGCAAGTTCGCCAACCGCGACACAGGACCTAGCTTCCATGTATCAGCTCACTTCTTCAAGTAGGACATCTCAAACGTTTGAGATCACTTCAAGTAGAGCATCATTCTTCCTCGAGATCACCGATCGGCGCAAGTTCGCCAACCGCAATGCAGGACTTAGCTTCCAAGCATCACTTCAGGTTTTGCATTCCAACGTCATATCCTCAACCGGTGTGCATCAAATCAAGACTACTTTGATTCTCGTCCTATCTTCGAACTCAATCAAAGTGGGGACTCCTGTAGACAGCGGGATTTTGACGCATAAAACCATATAAAAAGAACAGCGGAAGAAATAAAAAAGATTTGATAAATGCATGCATTTTACATGTATTTGTTCACCTAAAGTCACATGCATAATCACATGTGATCCATCCTAGCTACATGCACATTTTTTGTATAAGAATAGAGCCATGCAAACCTATAAACAAGAGCCAGAGGTAGCGAGATCAAATCCTCACAAAAGCACTCAAAAACATCGAAAAAGTTAGCTAAACACATGCTCATTTCGTCTAGTTTGAATGGCAGCATCCCTATGTAGGTTGACTTCACAGTCCACCGTCCATGCATGCATGGACGAAGCTGATCCCTCCCCCCTAGCGTAGTGGTCGACCAGCCTACACACACCAACCACACGTGGTCAATTGACCACGTGTTACCGTCCATCCTCATGCATCTCCCCTACTGCCTAGTGAAATGTAGATCTACGGAGACTACGAGGTGTATGTATATGTATGTATGCATCTCCTATCCTCCATCCTCCTATAAATACCATCCTACTCCAAGTCATTTTTACTAATCAACTCACAAATTCATTCATCATCTCTCCCTCTCTACTCATTCTCTTACTCTGTTACTCATTCTCTCTAATCTCTCCTACAATCTTTATCTCCATTACAATCTTCACCACCATCTCCCATCCTATCCATCCTCTATTCTATCTTACTATCCATCAATAATCTTCATCTCTTATCCCACAAAAAGCCTAAATACAGATCTTATCTTATTTGTCGTAAACTCCACAAAAAACCCTAGCCTAAACACATTCAAAACCTCAAAAAGAGCTTTATTATTCCCCTGTTATCACCCTTTTCTTATTATCTTTTCATCACCTTTTTTCTATCATCCCTTTGGCACTTGGAGAGGAAGGTTTTAAGGCATCAAGGAGGATTCAACAAGCATTCAAAGGCTAGGCAAGGCTTTCCCCAACAAAGTAGCAATGTAAGCTTTTAAGTGTTCTTGTTTTGTACATAATTGTTTATATTCTTCTTCTTGTATATTACATTTTTGTTGTATGATTCAATGAAGTAATTATATAAAGTATTCATTCATTTCCCTTCCAAATTTTATGAAAAGCACATTCTTAAACTTTTAGTAGAGTCTTTCCTTTTGTGAGAGACGAACTCTTAAAGTTTACTTTTCAAGTTCATAGCCTTACCCCCGGATTCATTCTTGGGTTTCGCAGGCGGAGTCTTTCTTTCTTTTATTTTTAGTTTTGTCTTAGCATTTTCCTTAAAAAGTCGGGTGGCGACTCTCATTTCGAAATAAAATACATCGAGGATTGCATAAACTATGGTTAACATGGTTTTACAATGTATCGATGCAACTTTAGGGTTTTTTCTCTCTTATATTTCTAAATAATAATTGCATAAATCACTCTCTTCCGAGCCTAACATTTAAATGAGCAAATTGGGTTAAATTTTGAAGAGTTTGGAACAAGTGGATGTTCACTCTTAAAGGTTTAATCCAATAACTTATAAAATGCATAAGTAAAGGGTAAGTGATTTTACAAAATATTATTCGTGAAATGTAAAGTTGATTTCCTTAAAGAGTTTCCAAAGGTTAAACCCAGCACAAATCACCGAATCATATCCCAATCCAAACGTGGACGTTCGGATGCCTGAACGGCGAGGAAAAATGTCCACAGGGTCCTTAGGAGTTTTTTGTTCCTTGACATGCAATTTTCAAGTTCCAAGCAAGTTCCAGCATGATCAAACAAGGAGACTTTATGTTACAAGCACCAGAACAAGCAACCTTGCAATGGTTGTTTGTTATTAGTTTTTCCAGAATTTCAATTCTGAGGCTAAGTATTTTGTTCAGCTACAATGAGGTTTATTTAAGTCTTTCCCTACCTTCCTTAAAGCTGTTGAGATTACATCTAGCTTAGAAAGGCCCGAGAAAGTTACCATAGTAACTTCAGTTTTACCCTCCCAGCTAAGAAAGGTTTTGATTGGCTGGAATTACCAACCTTTGGGATTTTGGTCCAATCAAAAGCCAGCAGTAATTTCCTTTTACTTTTCAAATGTATCCGGATTGTATTAGTTAGTATAAGTTGTAATATGATGTATTTGATTTAGTTCAGCAGTTAGATTAGAAGGGAGATTAGCAGATTACTTTAATTAAGTGCACTAATCAAACTGTTTAGGATTAACTATATATAGGTATGTATTCAGCAGCTCGCAAACGAATCAGTGATATTTTCAATAGCATTCTGAGTGCCTTAGATGAGCCTCTCGTTTGTGAGTGTCAGCAAACTCTCAATTGGGTTGAATCTACTTCAGTATCTAAGAGTGGGCATTCCTAGTGGTGTGTGTAGAGCTTACTTGCTTAAGTGGTGGTGTGTCTGTATCTGCTGAGGTAACTAACTCCTTGCCCTTGTGTTTATTATGTGGTGTGCCTGTATCATTGTGTGTGAGTTCATGTGTGGTGTATTGTGAGGTCAGACTCTGATCTTTGCGACCTTGCATACATCATCATGGTATCAGAGTTGTGTTCTATCTTGGGGTGTGTTGTTTGTGATAATTAGAGATGGTTGGAACTAGTAAAACACCTTAGGAAGTCTTAGAACAAACCTTGAAAGAAAAAGAAAAAATGGAGCAAAAAATGAACTTCTTAAGTGAACAGCTGTAGGAGACTGATGAAGAGTTGGAAGAAGGAGAAGGTGAAAATCCTTTTGGTAGGACAGGAAGAGGAGGTTGAGGTCCTAGGCCTACACACAGAAGGAGGAGATATGTTAGGAGAGCACCTAGGATTTGTGAGCCAGAGGAAAATGGTGAGAGTGAGAGGGAGAAAAGGAGGGAAGACAAGAGGATAGAGAATCTAGATTTCAAGATTGATATACCTGAATATGCAGGGAAGTTAGATCCCGATGTTTTCTTAGATTGGTTACAGACTGTGGAGAGGGTTTTTGATTTGAAAGAAGTTTTAGCGGAGAACAAGGTGAAGTTAGTTGCCTTAAAATTGAAAAAGTTTTCTTCTACTTGGTGGACTAACATGCACAGGAGATGGATAGAGATTGGTAAAGATAGGGTGAGCACTTGGGTTGAAATGAGACAGAAGCTGAATGAGAAGTTCCTTCCACACAACTATATGAAGGAAAATTATTTTAAGTTACAACATATGGGTCAGGGGAGCAAATCTGTGGAGGAATATAGCAAGGAGTTTGAGCACTTGCTTTGGAAGTGAAATATGCAGGAGAATGAGGTGCAAACTTATGTTAGGTACCTTGCAGGTTTGAATGATAGTATCAAGAATGTTGTGGAGTTGCAGGTCTATGATTCACTTGATGATATACCTGTTATTAGGGACACCATGGATGTATGACAGGTCTGTTAGCCATAATGGGAGAGCAAACACATATTCCCTTCGCCTAAGCAGTAAGAAAATCACCCTTACCCCTCTTAGACCATCCTTGCTCACAAAAAGACCCAAAAACCTTATTGTTGAGCCAACTCTTGATGTCCTTTTGCCAGCTGAACATCATGAGTTCAGTGAGCAAAGTGGTATCATCTTACTTGACATTGAGGACGACCTATCCCCACAAAATGATCACCCCCTATTTCACCCTATCCTAAACCAGTACCTACATGTCTTTCTAGAAGAGGTGCCCCCAAGCCTGCCCCCTAAGAGAGACATACAACACAAGATAGATCTTATCCCAGGATCTGTCTTGCCAAACAAACCTGCCTACAGAATGACCCAAGCTAAGACAAATGAGATACAAAGGCAAGTTCATGAGCTACTGAAGAACGGTATAATAAGGGAGAGTTTGAGCCCCTGTGCAGTGCCAGCCTTATTGGTGCCTAAGAAGGATGGCAGTCAAAGAATGTGTATTGACTGTAGAGCAATTAACAAAATCACTATTAAGTACAGGTACCCAATCCCAAGGCTTGAAGATATGCTAGATGAACTGTATGGCTCAATGGTGTTTTCCAAGATTGATCTGAGAAGTGGTTACTACCAGATCAGAATTTGTGAAGGGGACGAATGGAAGACAACTCATAAGACTAAAGGAGGGTTGTTTGAGTGGTTAGTCATGCCTTTTGGCCTGACAAATGCACCATCCACATTCATGAGGCTGATGAACCAGGTTCTAAAGCCATTGATTGGTAAGTGTGTTGTTGCCTATTTGGATGACAAACTTATTTACAGTCAATCTGAGATGGAGCATATTGACCACCTAAAGAGTGTGATGGAGATATTGAGCAGAGAGCAGTTGTATGGGAATCTAAAGAAGTGCCAGTTCTTAGCAAGTCAAGTCTCTTTTCTTGGCTATATTGTAGTAGCAGCAAGAATTCAGGTTGATGAGGAAAAGGTCAAGGCAATAAGGGAATGGCATATTCCTAGTTCAATTCAGCAGATTAGAAGTTTTCATTGTTTAGCTTCATTCAACAGGAGGTTTGAGAGAAATTTTAGCACCATCCTAGCACCTATGACAGAGCTAGTGAAGGGCAAAAGTTTCTCTTGGACACACACAACACAAAAGTGATTGAGACCATCATGAACAACAACCAGCAGCAACAGCTTCATCAGCAAAGGAGACATCTATAGGAGCTTCACCAGCACTTTTAGTAACAACACAAGAAGGAGACCATGCTGATTTACCAAACTCAGCAGCTCAGGAAGAATTTCTAGGAGAACAGTAGGCTTCCAAATCCCAGCACAGACAACATGCTATTCAGCATGTCCCTCAACAGTTCAGATATCCAGCAAGATGTTTACAGCCTCACCAGCAGTCACCAACCCACCAACAACATCCATCCAGGCTTGTTACACACTTGTAAAGCAAGTCTTGGCACCTACAGCCACTCAGCCCATCAGCGTTGGTCATTCAGACCAACTCGAGTTCCCAGCAACAACGGTCCAAGCAGTAGTCTTTCTCAATGTCATATCTATTAATTGAGGAAGATTCAGCAAAGGTTCCCTAAGGAGTTTTTTGTTCCTTGTCATGCCATTTTCAAGTCCAAGCCAAGTCCCAACATGTTCGAGCATGGCATCAGCAAGTTTCACAAGCCAGAACAAGCAATCCCAGCAGGATTGTTTGTTATCAGTTTTTCCAGAACCCTAGTGTTGTGGCTAAGTCCTGTGCCATTTTGTCCATAGGGGTCGTTTTGGTCTTTCCAGCATAATATTGACCTGTTGAGATTACTTCCAGGTTAACATTGGCACGGGAATTACCTCAGTAAATCAATATTTACCCCCTAGAGAGGAAAGCCTCTCATTGGTCCATTTTGCCACTCTTTTGGCATTTGGTCCAATCAGAGCTTAGCTAAGTATTTTGCTTTTATTTTCTTATCTAATGTACTCGAGATAGTTAGTATGTAATCACTTGTATTAGTTTAAAGCTTTGTAGCTCAGATTAGATCAGGGAGATTAGACAGAAGCTTATGCTTAAGCAACTGTTAATCAAACTATTAGTTTTTCTTTATATTCTGAAATTTTCCATCAATGGAAGGCATCTCATTGTTCATTCAATAGTATTCTCGAGTGTCTTAGTACCTCTGAAAGTTCGTGAGTGTCCTATAACTCTCAGTCTTGGTTAAAACAGCTCCTGTCACTGGATTTTGGCAAACATCCAGCAAGTGTCAGCTTTGCTTGATAATCCATGCTTTGATGTGTCTGTAGAGGCATGAATGTGAGAGTCCTTTGCCCTTGAATGCAGCTGAAGGTGTGTGTGTAACAGTTGTAAGCAAGCCTATCTTTTATGTTATGTCTTGGGTTGTCTTCTATTCCAGCTAATTGCTTTCAAACAGTTCTTGTGTTTTAACCATTCAACTGTGTTTGTCTTAGGTTGTATGGTGTATTCTAGTTCAATACTCTGATCATTGTGAGCTAGCATACATCATCTTGGTATCAGAGCATTGTGTTCTACATTGGAGTGTGTTGCTTGTTTTAGTTGAGATGGCCGGAACTAGTAAAACACCCCAGGAAGTCTTAGAACAGACTTTAAAAGAAAAGGAAGAAGTAGAACAGAAAATTAAGTTTTTAAGTGAGCAGTTGCAGTATTACATGAGATTGCATAGAAATGAGTTGAATAGGGAGCCTGATGAAGAAATGGAGGAGGGAGTAGGTGAGAATCCTTTTAGTGGGATAGGAAGAGGAGGTCGAGGTCCTAGGCTTACACACAGAAGGAGAAGAAGGGTTAGAAGATCACCTAGAATTAGTGAACCTGAGGAAAACAGTGAGAGTGAAAGAGAAGTAAGGAGGGAAGATAGGAGGATAGAGAAGTTAGATTTCATGATTGATATACCTGAGTATGTAGGGGAGTTAGATCCTGATGTTTTCCTAGATTGGTTGCAGACAGTAGAAAGATTCTTTGATTTAAAGGAGGTTTCAGAAGAGCACAAGGTGAAGTTAGTAGCCTTAAAATTAAAGAAATATGCTTCTACTTGGTGGACTAATCTACAGAGGAGGAGAATGGAGATTGGGGAAGCCATGGTCAGCACCTGGATTGAGATGACACAGAAGTTGAAGGAGAAATTCCTTCAAGATAACTACAGGTTGGAGAACTACTTCAAGTTGCAGCATTTTGTGTAGGGAAACAAGTCAGTAGAAGAATATACAAAGGAGTTTAAGCACTTACTTTGGAAGTGTAATATGCAAGAGAATGAGGTACAAAATTATATTAGGTACCTTGTAGGCTTGAATGAAGGGATCAAGAATGTTGTGGAGTTACAGGTCTATGATTCACTTGATGAGTTAAGCTCTTTAGCTCACAAAGTGGAGCAGCAGAAGAAGGCCAGGGTGAAGGAGTACAGCAATAGATACTCAGCCAAACCTTATGCACCAGCCAAGCCAAACCCTTACAAGCCTTACAATCCCTCACAAAGAACCTATCCACCCCCACCCCCACCCCCACCTCAAGCCAGAAATCAAGCCCCAAGACCCCCACAAAATCAGCAACAAAACCCCCCACAAAGAACCGCAGCCCCTATCAACAGAACCTATTCAGAAAGAAGATGTTTCAGGTGTCAAGGACTAGGGCACATTGCCTTGGAATGTCCAAACAAGAGAATGGTTACTCTTGTTGAGTACGAGGCAACTTTATTTATTGATCCTAAACATGTGCAGGGAGAAGAACAGGATTATGAAGAGCCTGAACATGATCCTATCTATGATGATGATGTTATAGAAGAAGGTCCAGATGAGGGAGAAATGCTTGCGATAAGGAGAGTTCTCAGCAGCTCAGCAGTAGAGGAAGCAGAAGAGCAGAGGGAGAATATCTTTCACACAAGGTGTTCCATAGGAGGGAAGGTGTGCTCCGTGATTGTAGACAGTGGGAGCTGTACCAATGCAGCCTCCAACACCATGGTGTAGAAGTTAAGCCTGGCAACCAAGCCCCACCCAGCTCCATACAACATACAGTTGCTCAACTCAGGGAAAGGTATCCAAATTTCTACTAGATGCCTTGTTGCCTTTTCAATTGGTCAATCATACAAAGATGAGGTCTGGTGTGATGTTTTACCTATGGATGCATGTCATTTGCTTTTGGGTCGACCTTGGTTGTATGATATATCAGTGAGCCATTGTGGTAGAGTTAATAGCTATACCTTGACCCTAAACCACAGAAAGATCATTCTTACCTCCATGAAACCCTCACATTTAGCCAAAAAATCTAAGAGCCTATGTCTTGAACCTAGCCTTGATGTGTTGCTTTTATCTGATCAACATGAATTTAACAGACAGAAGGACTTGATCCTATTAGACCTTAAAGAACCCTTAGCTCCACAAAATGACCACCCTTTATTTTTACCTTTACTCTAGTAGTTTCAGCATGTATTTCCTGAGGAAATGCCACCTGGTTTGCCACCTAAAAGAGATATACATCACAAAATTGACTTAGTGCCTGGATCAGTGTTGCCTAATAAGCCAGCTTATAGGATGACACCAGCAGATACCAATGAAATACAGTGGCAGGCGGATGAGTTATTGGAGAAGGGAATTATTAGGGAAAGTTTGAGTCCATGTGCAGTGCCAGCCTTGTTAGTCCCTAAGAAAGACGGAATTCAGAGAATGTGTATTGATAGTAGGGCCATTAAAAAGATCACAATCAAGTATAGGTACCCTATACCTAGGCTTGAAGACACGTTGGATGAGTTACATGGGTCAGCAGTCTTTCCTAAGATTGATTTGAGGAGTGGATACTACTAGATAAGGATCTGTGAGGGAGATGAATGGAAAACAACATTCAAGACCAAGGGAGGTTTGTTTGAATGGTTGGTCATGCCTTTTGGTCTGACTAATGCCCCATCTACATTCATGAGACTCATGAACCAGGTCCTTAAGCCACTCATAGGCAAGAGTGTTGTGGTATACTTTGATGATATTCTTGCCTATGGTAGGTCTGAACAAGAGCATGTCAAGCATTTGCAGGAGGTTTTAACTATTCTGAGCAGGGAAGAGTTATTTGGCAACCTCAAGAAGTGTCACTTCTTTACAGCCCAAGTGAACTTCTTGGGATACATTGTCAGAACAACAGGTATCCAGGTTGATGAGGAGAAGATCAAGGCAATTAGGGAGTGGCTTGTGCCCACTTCTATTCAGCAAGTTAGGAGTTTCCATGGCCTGGCTTCATTTTACAGAATATTTGTCAAGAATTTCAGCACTATTTTGGCCCCAATGACTGAAGTAGCGAAGGGAAAGTCCTTTATTTGAAAAACAGCAGCCAAGAAAGCCTTTGAAGAAGTCAAGGAGAGGCTTACTTCAGCATCAGTTCTAGCATTGCCCAGCTTCAGCAAAGTGTTTGAGGTGGAATGTGATGCACCAGGAGTTGGCATAGGACCAGTACTGACCCAGGAGGGCAAGCTAGTTGCCTATTTCAGTGAGAAGTTGAATGATGCAAAGAGGAAGTACAACACCTATGACAAAGAGTTCTATGCCATCATTAGAGCTCTTCAACACTGGAGGCACTACCTTATTGGGGCAGAATTCATCCTACACAGTGATCATGAGGCCTTGAAGTTCATTCAAGGGCAGCACAAGCTCAACACCAGGCATGCTGCTTGGGTCGAGTACATGCAGCAATTCCAGTTCATGATTCATCACAAATCAGGAGAGCTAAACAAAGGAGCAGATGCATTGAGTGGGAGGTATATGTTGCTTCATATACTTGATTCTAGAATTGTTGGTTTTGAGCATTTAAAAGCCCTGTATCAGGAGGATGGAGACTTTAAGCAGGTGCACCAGAAGTGCCAGCAGCAGCCGCACGGTCTGTATCATATAGACTAGGGTTATTTGTTCAAACGGAGAAGATAATGTGTCCCTAAAAGGAGTTTCAGGGAGCTTTTGATCTCATAGGTCCATGGAGGAAGCCTAGCAGGCCATTTTTCAGTAGAAAAAACATTGTTGATGTTGAAAGAGCACTACAGTTGGCCAAAGATAACGAAAGATGTGGAGCATCTATTGAAGAGGTGAAATATTTGTCAATTGGCAAAGTCACACAGCCTACCCCAAGGCTTGTACACACCATTACCAGTTCCCAACAGCCCTTGGGAAGATGTCAGCCTTGATTTTATTGTGGGTTTGCCAAGAACTCAAAGAGGGAAGGATTCAATCATGGTGGTGGTTGATAGATTTTCAAAGATGGCACATTTCAAACCATGCCACACCACTTTTGATGCCACAAGAGTTGCTGAAATATTCTTCCAGGAGATTGTCAGGTTGTATGGAGTGCCAAAAACTATGGTTTTTGACAGAGACACTAAGTTTTTGAGCCACTTCTGGGCTACTTTATGGAAGAAATTGGACACCCAGCTCAAGTACAACACCACTTGCCACCCACAGACTGATGGACAGACAGAGGTTACTAATAGAACACTTGGAGTCCTATTGAGAGCACTGATCCACAAAAATAAAGCATGATGGGATACTCTCTTACCCCATGCTGAGTTTGCTTACAACAAAGAACCATCCAAGGCCACATGCTACTCTCCGATCCAAGTAGTCTATGGTAAAAATCCAATTTCCCCTTTGGATTTAGTTCCACTAACTACTTTTGTCAAATATAGTTTTGAAGCAGGTAAAAGAGCAAATCAAATCAGGGAGCTTCATCAGCAAGTGAAGGAGAAAATTGCCAAATATATTGAGCAGGTGTCTACCTCAGCCAACAAACATAGGAAGAAGGTCACTTTCCAGCCAAGAAATCTAGTTTGGATCCACCTAATGAAAGACAGGTTCCCCAACAAGAGAAAATGCAAGCTACTACCAAGAGCAGATAGCCCCTTTGAAGTGCTTGAGAAAATTGGAGATAATGCCTATAGGTTGGACCTAACTGAAGAGTATGGATGCTCAGCCACATTCAATGTAGCAGATCTTTGACCATACTATCCAGCATATGAAGACCTTCCAAGTTTGAGGATAAACCTTCCTCAACCTAGGGAGGATGATGGAGACCGTCATGAACAACAACCGGCAGCAACAACTTCATCAGCAAAGGAGACATCTATAAGAGCTTCACCAGCACTTTCAGCAACAGCGCAAGAAGGAGGCCATGCTGATTTACCAAACTCAGCAGCTCAGGAAGCATTTCCAATAGAAACAGCAGGCTTCCAAAACCCAAAGAGCATAACAAAGCTATTGAGCATGTCCTCAAGATTCAGATATCCGAAAGGAGGTTTGACCTCACTAGCGATACCAACCCACCAACAACATCCATCTAGGCTTGCTACACACTTGTAAAGCAAGTCCTGGCTCCTACAGCCACTCAGCCCATCAGCATTGGTCATTCAGAGCAACTCCAGTTCCCAGCAACAATAGTCCAAGCAACAGTCTTTCTTAATGTCATATCTGTTGATTGAGGAAGATTTAGCCAAGGTTCCCTAGGAATTTTTTGTTCCTTGTCATGCCATTTTCAAGTCCAAGCCAAGTCCCAACATGTTCGAGCATGGCATCAGCAAGTTTCACAAGCCAGAACAAGCAATCCCAGCAGGATTGTTTGTTATCAGTTTTTCCAGAACCCTAGTGTTGTGGCTAAGTCCTGTGCCTTTTTGTCCATAGGGGTCGTTTTGATCTTTCCAGAATAATATTAACTGTTGAGATTACTTCCAGGTTAACATTGGCGCGGGAATCACCTCAGTAAATCAATATTTACCCCTCTAGAGAAGGAAAGCCTCTCATTGGTCCATTTTGCCACTCTTTTGGCATTTGGTCTAATCAGAGCTTAGCTAAGTATTTTGCTTCTATTTTCTTATCAAATGTACTCGAGATAGTTAGTATGTAATCAATTGTATTAGTTTAAAGCATTGTAGCTCAGATTAGATCAGACAGAAGCTTATGCTTAAGCAACTGGTAATCAAACTATTAGTTTTTTCTTTATATTTTGAAGTTTTCCATCAATGAAAGGCATCTCAGTGTTCATTCAATAGTATTCTCGAGTGTCTTAGTACCTCTGAAAGTTTGTGAGTGTCCCATAACTCTTAGTCTTGGTTAAAACAACTCTTGTCACTGGATTTTGGCAAACATCCAGCAAGTGTCAGCTGTGCTTGATCATCCATGCTTTGGTGTGTCTGTAGAGGCATGAATGTGAGAGTCCTTTTCCCTTGATTGAAGCTGAAGGTGTGTCTGTAACAGTTGTAAGCAAGCCTATCCGTTATGTTATGTCTTGGGTTGTCTTCTATTCCAGCTAATTGCTTAAGAATAGTTCTTGTGTTATAAGCATTTAATTGTGTTTATGTGAGGTTGTATAGTGTAATCTAGTTCAATACTCTAATCATTGTGAGCTAGCATACATTAAAAAGCCATTTGAAGAGATCAAGAGGTAGCTTACATCAGCACCAGTCCTGGCTTTACCAAGTTTCTCTAAAGTTTTTGAAGTGTAGTGTGATGCTTTAGGTGTTGGCATAGGAGCATTTCTGACATAGGAAGGCAAACCTGTTGCCTATTTCATTGAAAAATTGAATGATGCCAAGAGAAAATACAACACCTATGATAAAGAGTTCTATGCCTTCATTAGAGCTCTTCAACACTGGAGGCATTACCTGATTGGAGCAGAGTTTATATTGCATAGTGATCATGAAGCCTTGAAGTTCATTCAAGGGCAGCACAAACTTAACACCAGGCATGCTGCTTGGGTAGAGTTCATGCAGCAATTCCATTTCATGATCCACCACAAGTCAGGGAAGATGAACAAGGGAGCTGATGCTCTATCAAGGAGATATTTTTTGTTGCAGGTCTTAGATGCAAGGGTACATGGCTTTGAGCAATTGAAAGCCTTATATAAGGAAGATGACGATTTTAATGAGATTTTTCAGAAGTGCCAGGGACACCCAAAGTGTTTGTATCATATAGACTAAGGGTTTCTTTTCAAGGGAGCAAGATTGTGCATACCTAAGAGTAGTTTCAAGGAGCTATTATTATTAAAAGTCCATGCAGAATGATTAAAAGGTCACTTTGGCATTGAGAAAACTCTTCTCATGCTTAAAGAGCATTACTGTTGGCCTAGAATGAGAAAAGATGTGTAGCATTGGGTGAAAAGGTGTGCAATCTGTCAAGTAGCAAAGAGTCATAACCTACCTCAGGGGCTATACACACCATTGCCAGTCCCTACAAGTCCATGGGAAGATGTAAGCTTGGATTTTATTGTTGGTCTGCCAAGATCATAGAGGGGAAACGACTCAGCGATGGTGGTGGTAGACAGATTCAACAAGATGGCCCATTTTATTCAATACCACACTACAAATGATGCAGTAAAAGTGGCAGAACTATACTTTCAAGAGGTAGTACGCCTTCATGGAGTCCATAAGAGCATGGTATCTGATAGGGATGCCAAATTTTTGAGTCATTTCTTAGTGACTCTATGGACAAAGCTAGGGACAAGGCTCAAATACAGCACATCATGCCATCGACATACTGATGGGCAGACAGAGGTGACCAACAGGACACTTGGAACTCTATTGAGATCACTGATAAACACAAATAAAACAGGATGAGACACTCTTTTGCCCCATGCTGAATTTGCATTCAATAGAGCCTCTTCAAAGGCAACTGGCCTTTCCTCATTTCTGGTGGTATATAGGAGAAATCCTATCATTCCTTTGGATTTATCTCCACTAACAAATTTTGTGAAGTTCAGTTATGAAGCAGGTACACATGCAGAGATGATCAAGAAGCTTCATCAGTAGGTTAGAGAGAAAATCATCAAGTAATTTAAACAAACAGCTACTTCAGCAAACAAGCACAAGAGAAAGATGACTTTCCAGTCAGGAAATCTTGTGTGGACACACCTAAGGAAGGACACGTTCCCAGCAAAGAGGTGAGGCAAGTTAGTTCCAAGGGCAGATGGCCCATTTGAAGTCTTAGAAAAAATAGGAGACAATGCCTACATGTTGGATCTTTCAGAGGACTATGGAGGGAGTGCCACCTTCAACATTGCAGATTTAAGGCCCTATTTTCTAGAGCATGAAGACCTTCCAAGTTTGAGGATAAACTTTCCTCAACTTGGGGAGGATGATAGAGACCATCCAGCAAGTCCAGCAGCAGTTCAAGCATCACCAGCAAGTTCAGACCGGGAGGTGGTAGATGATTCAGCCACAGCAGCAGCACGAGCAGTTTCTACATCATCTTCAACACCCAAGGAGGCTACACCAGCAACTTCAGCACCAGCATTGTCAGCAGCAAGCCATGCTATGCCAAACTCGTGTCATTGGAGCAATTCCAAAGCAGAACATGAGGCTTCCATCCTCAAGAATGATCAAGGATACTTCAAAGAACCACCACCAACATCATCCATCCAAGCTTGCTACACATTAGTATGGCAAGTCCTGGACAACACAACCTTCCATTCCACCAGCATTGGCCATTTAGGTCAAATCCAGTTCCCAGCAAAAGCAATCCAAGCAGGCCTCTTTCTCAATTCTGTATCTCTGGATTGAGTGAGATTCAGCCAAGGGTCCCTAGGAGTTTTTTGTTCCTTAACATGCAATTTTCAAGTTCCAAGCAAGTTCTAGCATGATCAAACAAGGAGACTTTAAGTTACAAGCACTAGAACAAGCAGCCTTGCAATGGTTGTTTGTTATAAGTTTTTCCCGAACTTCAGTTCTGAGGCTAAGTATTTTGTTCACCTACAAAGAGGGTTATTTAAGTCTTTCCCTACCTTCTTTAAAGCTGTTGAGATTACATCCAGCTTAGAAAGGCCCGGGAGAGTTACCATAGTAACTAAAGTTTTACTCTCCCAGCTAGGAAAGGTTCTGATTGGTTGGAATTGCCAACCTTTGGGATTTTGGTCCAATCAGAAGCCAATAGTGATTTCCTTTTACTTTTCAAATGTATCCGGATTGTATTAGTTAGTATAAGTTGTAATATGATGTAATTGATTTAGTTCAACAGTTAGATTAGAAAGGAGATCAGCAGGTTACTTTAGTTAAGTGCCTCTAATCAAACTGTTTAGGATTAGCTATATATAGGCATGTATTCAGCAGCTTGCAAACCAATCAGTGATATTTTCAATAGCATTATGAGTGCCTTAGATGAGCCTTTCGTTTGTGAGTGTCAGCAAACTCTCGACTGGGTTGAATCTACTTCAGTATCTAGGAGTTGGCATACCTAGTGATGCGTGTAGATTTTACTTGCTTTAGTAGTGGACTGCCTGTATCTGCTGAGGTAACTAAGTCCTTGCCCTTGTGCTTATTCTGCGGTGTGCCTGTATCAGAGTGAATACAAGTCTATCCTTTTATTTCCTTATTGGGTTATCATCTATTCCAGCTAATTGTTTTTAATTAGCTTTGTTTTAATCCATCAGCATTGTGTGTGAGTTCCTGTGTGGTTTATTGTGAGGTCAGACTTTGATCTTTGTGACCTTACATACATCAACTTATCTCCAACAAAATTATCATCGGTAAACACATGGAAATTTACAACCAAATTAGATTGCATGCATGAATTAATACTTGAAGGATAGAGTGTGAATGATAGGAGTGATTACCACACAAGAGAAATGGAAGGAGGAAGAAGAATGTGGCACGAGATAAATGAAAAAGCCCTAGAGAGAAAGTTCAATGGGGCGAAAGCGGAACCGGAAAAAAGTCACGAAATTAGGTTGGAAGTCCGCCGGTAAATGTCTTTACGCAAAATCAGGTCGGAATCCCAAGAAAGGAAGCATATGGGAACCACTAGCGGTGGATGATGTCTTTACGGGTTCCGATGCTATCTCTTGTACAAAATCGGAGGCTCCTTTCTTGGATAATCACTCTCCTTGTTACTGACCTATAGAGAGACTGAAGATGTGATGGAAGATTCAACACCATTGTCCACTTAGTCTTCCCCTTCTTTTAATGAAGTTGAGAATGTAGAAGCAAAGGATGTAGATCAACATTCTGGTACCAAAAACTCTTTCAAACTTTCTTATGTCCCTCCTCTTGCTATTAATGGTGTTCAAACCCATCAATTCACGAGTGAGGATATCTCATGGGAAGTGGATTTCTAGGAATCATCCACACTAGCTTTTGTTTTGGGTGGTCATCCTCTGATTATTTTTGAGAAATTTGCTATTCGTGTGTGGGGTTCGAAGGGATTGGACAAAGTTCTTTAGTAACCAGAAGGATCTTTCATTATCCGTTTTCATTCTTTGGCTGAGCGTGACGTGGTACTGAATAAGAGGGTGGTGTATTTTGACAAAAAACCGGTTATTCTCAAGGGTTGGAGACTGGGTCAATCTACAAAACCAGATGATGTTGTTAGGGTGCCTATATGAGTGAAATTGAGAGATTTAGATTGGAAGTGTTGTAGTGCGTTTGGCCTGAGTAAGATTGGGAGTCTTCTTGGTAAACCTTTAGATGCAGACTTATATACTCAAGAGAAAACGATGATGAAGTATGCTCGTATTCTGGTTAACAGAGACATTCACACCCCTTTTCCTGAATTAGTGGCTTTAATTGATGAAGATGGTTTCGTCTACACTCAGGCTGTTGAATTTAATGGATTCCTATCCGATGTGTTGATTGCAAGATGTTTGGTCATAGAACAGAGGATTGTAAAAAGAATAAATCAAAGAAGCAATGGTCCAAGAAGTCACAAGTGAGAGAAGTAGTTAGTGACAGTGTTCTCTAATACCAAGATGATGTATGCAAGGTCACAATGATCAGAGTGATGACCTAGTAGACACCACACAGACACACTGCGCTGGATATTTAGGACCTCACAATAGATGACTGATGCGATTAACTCAAATAGGGTACAAACCAGTGAGGATCACATGGATATGTTATAACATATGATCGGATGAACAAGAACAATCTAACAAATAGAAATGCGAGATAGACCTGTGCTCGAGCTGATACAGACAAACCACAACAAGAACAACAAGGGCAATGGACTGGATTACCTCAATGGATACAGGCACACCACCATCAAAATCACCAAGCTATATACGCACCACTAGGATTGCCAAATCCTAGACAATGAAGTAGAATTAACCGATTGAGAGTTTAACGTCACTCACAAACAAGAGGTGCAACAAGAAACTCAAAATGCTATTGATATAACTGATTAGTTAATTTTTCACAAACTACCCAATACAAGATATATATACCTAGGGTTGAGCTTACTTATTAGAGCTTTCCTAATGTCCAAGCAACCTCCTAATTAAGCATTAAGCTACTTAACTATCTTAATGAGCTGCTTAAGGATCATAACTTGCTGGATTACATCAAGTAACTTTTAAATAAAAGGGAAATAAAAGGCTACAAAAAGCGCCCTCATTATTATAAGACTGTTGAATCACCTCATGTGCTGGAAGGACCTCAACAGCTCGAAAATGAAGTCTTCATAGAGGACCTCAAAATTGGAAAATGGGAAATGTCTTCACAGAGCTGGAAGGACATCAACAGCTCGAAAGGGAAGTCTTCAAAATAGCTTGTGAACCCTCAATCCAAAGGTATGGAATTGAGAAATAATCTCACTGGCTGGCTGCTCCTGATGTTGTTGCTTTTGTTGTTGGATGTCCTCATGATCTGCTGAACTATCATAAAACACTCCTGGATGTCAATGTTGGATGTTGCTGATGATGGCTTTGATGCTAATGTTGGTGAGGTCAATGTTGCTCCTTACACTGGACCTTGATCACTTGGCTCTGGACTTTGGAAATTTGATGGAGGACCTCCATCATCCTCCCTAGGTTGAGGAAAGTATGGCCTCAAATCTGCAACATTGAATGGGGCACTTCCTCCACAGTCTTCTGAGAGGTCTAACTTGTAAGCATTATCTCCAATCCTCTCAAGTACTTCAAAAGGACCATTGCACTTTGTCCTTCCTTAGATGAATCCACACTAGATCTCCTGGCTGGAAAACCACCTTTCTCCTATGCTTGTTTGCAGATGTAGAAACTTACTCAGAATACTTGATGACCTTCTCTCTAACTTGTTGGTAAAGCTTCTTGATCTTCTCTACACGTGTACCTGCTTCATAACTAAACCTCACAAAATTTGTTAGTGGGGATACATCCAATAGAGTTATAGGTTTTCTTCCATAGACAACCTGGAATGGGGAAAGGCCAGTTGCTTTTGATGGTGCTCTATTAAAAGCAAATTCAGCATGAACAAAAGGGTGTCCCATCCTGTGTTGTTTGTATTTATCACTGATCTCAATAGAGTTACAAGTGTCTCGTTTGTGCCCTTTGTTTGTCCATCTGGTTGAGGATGGCAAGTTGTGCTATACTTCAATTGAGTCCCTATCTTCTTCCAAAGAGTTACCCAAAAATGACTTAGGAACTTGACATCCCTATCTGAAACCATGCTCATGGGAATTCCATGAAGTCTCACTACCTCCTGGAAATATAATTCATCCACTCTTACAGCATCATAAATGGTATGGCATGCAATGAAGTGAGCCATTTTACTGAATCTTTCCACAGCTACCATGATTGAATCTTTCCCTCTTTGAGTTCTTGGTAAACCAACAATGAAGTCTAGGCTGATGTCCTCCCAAGGACTTTTTGGGACTGTCAAAGGTGTGTATAGCCCTTGAGGTAGGCTATGACTCTTGGCCAATTGACATGTAGCACACCTCCTAACCCAATGCTCAACATCTCTCCTCATCTTAGGCCAACAATAATGTTCTTTCAACATGAGAAGGGTTTTCTCAATGCCAAAATGACCTGTTAAGCAACCTCCATGAACTTCAAAAAGAAGCAACTCCCTAAAATTGCTCTTTAGTATACATAACCTAGTTCCCATGAAGAGAAACCCTTGGTGTATATGGTATAGACTTTGAGGGTGTCCCTGGCGCATCTAGTACAACTCTCCAAAATCTTCATCATTTTTTAACAAGGTTTTCAACTATTCAAAACCAAATACTGTTGCCTCTAGAACTAGCATTAACAAGTACCTTCTGGAAAATGCATCGGCTCCTTTGTTGAGTTTCCCAAACTTGTGATGGATCACAAAATGGAATTGCTGCATGAACTCCACCTAAGTAGCATGCTTGGTGTTGAGTTTGTGATGCCCCTAAGTGAATTTGAGGGCCTCATGGTCACTGTGTAAAATAAACGCAGCTCTAATAAGATAATGCCTCCAATGTTGTAGAGCTCTAATGATCGCATAGAACTCCTTATCATATGTGTTCTACTTCCTCTTAGTATAATTAAGTTTCTCACTGAAATAAACAATATGCTTGCCTTCTTGAGTCAACACTGCTCCAATGCCCACGCCCCAGGCATTACACTCGACTTCAAAAACTTTTGCAAAACAGGGTAATGCCAGAACTGGTGTTGAGGTTAACTGCCTCTTGATTTCCTCAAAAACTTTCTGTGCAGCTCGTGTCCAAGAAAAACTCTTCCCATTCACTAACTCTGTCATAGGGGCTAGAACGGTGCTGAAATTTCTCACAAACGTCCTGTAGAAAGAAGCTAATCCAAGAAAACTCTTGATCTACTGGATAGATGTAGGAACAGACCACTCTCTAATTGCTTTGATCTTATCCTCATCTACTTGAATTCCTGCTGATGTCACAATATAGCCAAGAAATGTGACCTGGCTGGTGAAGAATTGACACTTTTTGAGGTTCTCATACAACTGCTCTATACTCAAGATCTCTATAACACTCCTCAAGTGACTAACATGCTCAATTTCAGACTAGTTATAGATGAGTATGTCATTAAAATAAACAACAACACTCTTCCCAATCAAAGGCTTTAGGACCCGGTTCATAAGTCTCATGAAAGGCATTGAGAGCTCTATGGCTCGGTTGTTTGCTCTTGAGATTAAGGTCATCTAGATGATGCTTTTCACAAAAGAATGAGGAATTGTCTTGCAAGCTTCAGAATAGATTTGGGGTAAGTTCATGGTGGGGTTGGTGGCCTTTATGGTGGTAATTTTGGTTTAGCAAGCTCCCTTAGATATTTGTTCAGCTTAATAACACATGTTGCTGATACACATGGTGGGTTTTGTCCTTGGTCTATCAGCTGGGTTGGATTCCACTCAATCTCAGTGGGCTATCTTGTAAGGATTGCTCATCTTGCATTGTTCGATGAGCTGCTTATAGTTTGACCTTATGTTTCAGGTGTTGGTTCTCTTCGCTGGGTTTTCCCTTCTATTGTAGAGGAATTTCTAGTTGTTATGTATCGGTTGTTCTTGTTGTCTGCCGTTTGCCTTAGTTTTAAGGCCCAACTTTTCTTTTGATTAAAAGGGTCTTTTGGCCGCAAATTATAAAAAAAAAAGTCTCATGAATGTGGATAGGGCATTTATAAAACCAAAAGGCATGACAAGCCACTCATATTGACCTTCCTTAGTCTTGAATGTTGTCTTCCACTCATCTCCCTCATAAATCATTATCTGATAGTAACCACTCCTTATATCAATCTTTGAAAACACAGTCGAGCCATGTATTCCATTAAACATATCCTCAAGTCTTGGAATAGGATATCTATACTTAATGGTAATCTTATTGATGGCCCTACAATCAATACACATCCTCGGACTTTCATCTTTCTTAGGGACCAACAATGTTGGCACTGCACAAGGGCTCAAACTCTCTCTAATCATTCCTTTCTCCAACAAGTCATCAACCTATCTCTGGATCTCATTGGTTTCTACATGGGTCATTCTATAGGCAGGTTTATTGGGTAAGATTGACCCTGGAACAAGGTCAATCTTATGTTGGATGTCTCTCTTAGGGGGTAAACCTGATGGCATTTCCTCTGGAAAAACATGCTGGTACTGATTTAGGATGTGTTGGAATAAAGGATGGTCATTTTGTGAGGCTGATTCATCCTCAATATCAAGCAAAAGAAGCTCTCTCTATTCACTAAACTCATGATATTCAGCTGACAGAATCACATCACGGGATGGTTCAACAATGAAGTTTTTGGTTCTTTTGTGAGCTGGGATGGTTTAAGTGGGGTAAGGACAATCTTTTTGAGGTTAAGGTTAAGGGAATAGGTATTGGCTCTTCCATTGTAGTTAACAGATCTATCATACAACCAAGGTCTTCCCAATAACAAATGACAGACATCCATAGGTATAACATCACACCAAACTTCATCTTTATAAACTGGACCAATGGAAAAATTCACAAGGCATTTAGATGAGATTTTGATACCTTTGATTTGACTCAACCACTGGATGGTGTAAGGTGTTGGGTGAGGGCTGGATGGCAAATTGAGCTTTTGCACCATAGTTTCTGAGGCTGCATTAGTACAACTTCATCCGTCAATAATCAAGGAACATATGTTCCCATGAACTGTGCACCGAGTGTGAAAAATATTCTCCCTCTGTTGAGCTTCCTCATCAAATGTGGAACTACTGAGGATCCTCCTTATCACTAGCATTTCACCCTCATCTGGTCTGGCCTCAACTTCCTCTTCATCATACACAGGATCTCATTAAGGTTCATCAAACTGCTCCTCGTCTAAAACTGACTCAGGATCAATAAATAGTGCTGCTTGAAATTCTGCCGAAGTAACCACTCTTCTATTAGGACATTCAAATGCTAGATGTCCAAGACCTTGACATCAAAAACACCTCCTCTCAGGGAATGCTCGGCTAGTAGGGACTAGGATTCTTTTTGGAGTGTTTTGGGATTGTGTTTGAGGTGGTTTAGGGGCTGGATATCTGGTTTGAGGTTGTGGGGATGGATAAGTTCTTTGAGGTGAACCTGAATAGAAAATTTTTTTTTATCAATTGTAGCATTATGATGTAGCTAATGATTGGTGGATTATAGGATTTGTTGTAAGGGTCTAGCTTGGTTTGAGGATAGGTTTTGGCTGGGTACTTGCTTCCATACTCCTTCCTTTGGGCCTTCTTTTGTTGTTCCACTTTATGAGCTAAGGAGCTCAGCTCATGAAATGAATTATACACCTGCAACTCAACAACATACTTGATGTTATCATTCAATCCTGCAAGATATCTCACATAGGTTTAAAATTCATTCTCCTTCATGTTGCAGCTCCAGAGAAGATGCTTAAACTCCTTGGTGTAGTTCTCAACAGGTTGGCTACCCTGGACCAAGTGTTGAAGCTTCGAATAATTCTCCTTCATGTAATTTCCAGGCAAGAACTTCTCCTAGAGCTTCTACCTCAATTCAACCTAAGTATTGACCTTAGCTTTATCTATCTCCTCTCTCCTCCTCTGCAAGTTATTCCACCAGGTAGATGCATACTTCTTCAAATTCAAAGCTACCAATTTCACTTTATTCTCCTCAGACAATTCCTTCAAATCAAACACTCTTTTCAAAGTTTGTAACCAATCCAAAAATACATCAGGATCCAACTTTATCTCCTCCATACTCAGAGATATATATCTTGAAATCCAACTTCTCAACTCTTCTATCTTCCCTCCTTTCTTCTCTATCACTTCTACTACTAGCTTCATCTCCACTAAACCTAGGTGATCTCCTAACAGGCCTCCTTGTTCTGTAATTTCTAGGACTTCTACCTCCTCGCCCGAATCCACTAAAGGGATTTTTCTCTTCTTCTTCGTCATACTCCTCATCAGTTTCTCTATTGATCTTACGCCTATGCAACCGCATATAACATTGCAAATTATCACTCACAAGCTTCATTTTCCTCTCCAATTCCTCCGTATCTTTCAAAGCGTACTCCACTACTTTTTGAGGTGCTCTACTACTGCCCGACATCATGTACAACACAAATAAACTCCCTCCAAGATAGAACACAACTATGATACCAAGATAATGTATGCAAGGTCGCAATGATCAGAGTGATGACTTCGCAGACACCACACAGACACAGTACGTTGGATATTTAGGACCTCACAATAGATGATTGATGTGATTAACTCAAATAGGGTTCAAACCAATAAGGACCAAATGGATGATGTTGTAACATATGAGGATGAACAAGAAAAATCAAACAAACAGAAATGCAAGATAAACTTGTGCTCGAGCTGATACAGGCACACCACAGCGAGAACAACAAGAGAAATGAAGTTGATTACCTCAATGGATACAGGCACACCACCATCGATATCACCAAGCTCTACACGCACCACTAGGATTGCCAAATCCTAGATACTGAAGTAGAATTAACAGATTGAGAGTTTAACGTCACTAACAAATAAGAGGCACAACAAGGCACTCAAAATGCTATTGATATCACTGATTAGTTAATTCCTAACAAACTCCCTAGAGCGTATCAGGCTAGGATCCGATTCCCAAAATCCATGGCCTTCGAGTCTTTCCGCGCCCCCTCCAAAGAAAACTAGAGAAACAACTCCAATATCGGGTGTGTGGTCCATTTCAAGGTGGACCCGGGACCTTTGGGGCGTATTCGAATCATCAACAAGTGTGGAATCCACTATTAGTGGGATCCCAGCCTTCGGGACAGTACTAGGTTGACCCAAGAACGAAGAGCGAGGTGGAACCAAGATTCGGAAGTGACCCGAGCCAAAACTTGCAAGATGGGAGGCTTTGGAGCAAAGGAACATGCAAAGGCAAGCGTAACACCCGCAACGGTGTCTGTAGCACCTGCTATGCGCGACACCCACCACTTGAGCAAAGCGGTAAGGCCCGCTACCTCACATGTACCACCCACGAACGTGGCAGCCGAATCTCCAGGAAAGCACTCCCAGACCGTGGCCGCGCTCGCGACATCATGCCGTCGAACCCACGACGCCCAGAAGGCCAACATAGGGAGTTTGGACAGAACGAGTTCGCCCCCGCGACCTAATCTATCGCGCTCGCGAAGTCTGTGTGTCGCACCCGCGAAAACTGTGTGTTTCACCCGCGACACCCTGGTATAGCGCCCGCTATGTCGCGCACTGCCGAATCGCCCAGGAAGATTTCGCTCGGTCGCGCCCACGACCCTTTCTGTCGTGCCCCCGACCCATTCAGTCCAAAACAATTGTGTTTTGTTGCTTAATTTCCCCCTTGTATAGATACCCCCTTTTCACTCTTTTCTAAGTAGAGCTTTTGATGATTATGAACATGCCTATGCATTTGTTAGGGTTTCCCCTAGTTTTCTCCCAAAAATCTTGATTACTTCGTCCAAGTTATTTTGGTGGTGTTTCAAGTCATCTCTTTATTGATCCTTTTGTGGATGTTTCCTTTATGATGGTTATGGTGGTGTTTTAGGCCATTGGTGGCCGTTCTACCTTTATCCAAGGGTCATATCCAATCGTTTTGGTGCTCAAGCTTGTGGTTGATTGATTTGGTTCTTCTACATTGTTATTGATCTCGTTTATAGATATTATTGTGATATCAAGCATGGATGATTGAATTTTACTTCATTCTCAACTCTATGGTCATGTTTGTTCAATGGGTTTGTCTCCTCTCACCCATCTCCAACTCAAGCTATCATTATCTCCCTCCACGCACACGCTCCATTTGGTATCAGAGCTCAAGGTTTGTTCTACCTTGAGTTTGTTCATTGTTCTTGCTATTATACTTCTCTATTGTTGGATTTTGGTGTATTGTATGCAAATATTGGTGTTCCCCATCCCTTGTGTCTCTAAGTGTGTTGGAGAACCTTTTCTTGTGTTGTGTTTGTGATTTTTGAAGCATTTTGGAGCTTTGAGGATAAGCTGGAAAATAGTGCACGGAAGGAAGGTGTTCGATGAAATGTCTAAGTGAGAAAAACACAAAGAACCTTTATCCAAACACTAGCCAACTACAAGAAAACCCCCAAACTCCACAAAAATATCCCAAACGCATATTGTCCTTCACTCTTTCTTCGATATGGATGGCGAAGATAGCTCCAATCGAGAGAAATAAAGCCGACGCCGAAGTTCTCGAGCTCAAACTATCTAGAACCGACTCTCCGCCTGCGAGAATCGATTCTCCAACATCGAGCGAACTCTTGACAACCTTAAGGTCCAAGTGAAGAACCTAGCCCAAGAGTGTCAAAGACAACCCCGAGATGAACGACGGAGACTCGCACAACATCCTATTCGTCCTCCTCCCTCCTACGAGTCGAGTGATGATGATAGAGGCTCCTTTCGACACCATCATCGTCGAGAAATGGTTGAGAAGCCCCCACGGGATGAGTTCCATGATATCAAGAACAAAATTTTGGAATTCAATGGCTATACCAGCCCCGATGATTATCGTGAATCGGTCCAAATTTAGGAGAGATTTTTTGAAGCTAAGGAGTATAGCGATGAATTGGTCTTGAAAATTGAACATTGAAACTCACTAAGTTTGTACCTCTTTGGTTTGAGAGCGTCCAATTGCAAAGGACTATGGAGGGTCGATCAGAAATCGTTTCATGGACGAGGCTAAAGCGATTAATGGATCGACAATTCTTGCCTAACATTTGCAAGCTTGAGGTTAACCATGAATCCATTTCATCACTTGACGGGAAAGAAGAATTAAGTAAGCAAAGGTCGATCTCATGCGCAACGAGGGAGCTTCCCCAGATCCTTGTGAGCTCCTTGACAATATTGTTGAAGCTTCTTTCCAAGAGGGGGATGAGAACATCGACCTTGCCCTTCCTCTTTTCCATGTTGAAGAATCCCAATAAGAAGCTTCGATGATCATCTCAACATCGCTTTTTGAGGAGCCAAGCAACAACAAAGTTGTCACCAACACCTCTCACGGCTTGGTCATTTATGATCTTCTCAATGAGAACGATGAGGTAACCCAAGACTCTCTAATTAAAATCAATGATGGATGTACTTTAGAGTCTTTGATTGAATCGCGTATGTTATTTGGAAGATATTGGTTGTTTGAGAGTGTTTGTTGGCATCATAAGTTGTATGATGAGTATGTGATGCCCACGATTGAAAATTCTCTATATTTGAGGGGCATTCTAGGAATCTTGATGTTCATTTGGTGTCTAGTGGCAAACTTGGGTTTGATGATAACTTGATTCTAGTTCCATCGATGTGTATGTGCTCTTTATTTGTGTCATCATTCGGTGAATATTCTTTGAATGATGGTCGTGTTGACATGAACTCTTTGAATGAGTCATACATGTTATTTGGTCGTCATTGATTGTTCGAGGTGTCTATTGGCATGTCGAATCTGTCTTTGTTCATTACACTCTTGATGCTTTCACTAGCCCGAGCCATATTGATGCTCCTATGCCTTTGAAACCATCGTTAACCCACAAAAACAAAACCTGGGTGGGAAGTGAGTTGAGGAACCTCCTTTTGAATGAAACGCGGGCTGAGTGTGCTCTTGGTGAGGACAATCGATCCATAGTTTTGTCTTTATCGAGTGGCAAGCTTAGTGAAGTTGAGCGTTCCCTAACTCCACAAAATTTTCCTACTTCCGTCCATTGACCTTCACCCCCAAACCTCTTCAAGAATTCCTATTTCTTCAAACAGGGTGGAGTTCATAGCATGAGATAATTACATTTACCCTACCATATATATGTGGTAATCATTTTTGCACACCGTACCCGACATTTGAGAAATAATTTTCAGCCTACCTAACATTTAAGAGGTCGTAAATTTAAACCACCTAGGATATATTATAATGGTTTGTTGTGGGATTTTCCGGCAAGTAATAAAAAAAATGAATAAGAAGTGACATATTTACCCTTGCTATTAATTCATAGTATTTTCAATTAAAAACAAAATTACCTATTTACCCTTATAGAAGACGACAGTGAGAAGAGCGGAGTGATATATTTCTTTTTTAGATCGTCAGTCTTTTGCCCCTTTTCCTACACAAAACAATTGAAGGGTCAGTATTGTCATTTCAAATCTTAAGGGCAGTTTGGTACTTTCACATAATTATATAGGGGTATTATTATATTTTCATATCTCCGATGACAAGTTACCGGAATTTGACACAAAAAAAACACTTTCACTAAATGTTAGGTAGGGTGAAAATTATTTCTCAAATGTCGGGTGTGCAAAAATTATTACCACATACGTCACGTAGGGTAAATGTAATTATCTCTTCATAGCATGATCATGAATGGTTTATTAGAGGGTTGATGCAACGGTTGTCCTGGCCATGGACCGCGCATTCATTTTAACTCCCGGGGCAACTCTTTTTCAAGAACGGGAGTATGGAGCCTATTGGGCTGTGACCCGATTCCCAAAATCCATGGCCTTCAAGTCTTTCCGCACCCCCTCCCAAGAAGACGAAAGAAACAACTCCAAGATCGGGTGTGGAGTCCATTTCAAGGTGGACCCGGGACCTTTGGGGTGTATTCGAACCATCATCGGGTGTGGCATCCACTATAAGTGGGATCCCGGCCCTCAGGATACTACTGGGTCGTCCTGTGAATGAAGAGCGAGGTGGAACCAAGATTCGGAAGTGACCCGAGCCATGGCTTACAAGATGGGAGGCTTTGGAGCAGAGGAATATGCAGAGGCAAGCGTAACACCCGCAACAGTGTCTGCAGCACCCGCTACGCCTAACAGCCACCACCTGAGCAGAGCCGTAACACCCGCTACCTCACATGTAGCACCCGAACGTGGCAGCCAAATCTCTAAGAAAGCACTCCAGGACAATGGTCGCGTCCGTGACGTCATGTCATCTTACCTGCGACGCCTAGAACAAGTTTGGACAGAACGAGTTCGCCCCCGCGACCTACTCCGTCGCGCCCACGACGTCTGTATTTCGCGCCCAAGACTCCCTGGTGTAGCGCCCGCTACGTCGCGAGCAGCCGAATCGCTTAGAAAGATTTCACTCGGTCGCGCCCACAACCATTTCTGTCGCGCCCGCGACGCCTCTGTTTGACGCGTGTTTTCAGCCCAAAACGATTGTGTTTTGTTGCTTAATTTCCGCCTTGTATAAATACCCCCTTTTCACTATCTTCTAGGTAGAGCTTTTGATGATTATGAACATGCTTATGCAATTGTTAGGGTTTCCCCTAGTTTTCTCCCAAAAATGTTGATTACTTCATCCAAGTTATTTTGGTGGTGTTTCAAGTCATATCTTTATTGATCATTTTGTGGATTTTTACTTTATGATGGTTATGGTGGGGTGTTAGGCCATTGATGGTGGTTCTACCTTTATCCAAGGGTTATATTGAATCCTTTTGGTGCTCAAGCTTGTGGTTGCTTTACTTTGTTCTTCTTCATTATTATTGATCTCTTTCATGGATGTTATTGTGATATCAAGCATGGATGACTGTGTTCTACATTATTATCAACTCTATGGTATGGGTGTTCATTGGATTTGTCTCCTCTAATACATCTCCAACTCAAGCTATCATTATCTCCCTCTACGCACACACTCCACTACCCAATACAAGACATATATACCTAGGGTTGAGCTAGCTGATTAGAGCTTTCCTAATGCCCAAGCAACCTCCTAATTAAGCATTAAGCTACTTAAATATATTAATGAGATGCTTAAGGATCATAACTTGTTGGATTACACCAAGTAACTTTTAAATAAAAGGGAGATAAAAGACTAAGAAAGGCGTCCTCATTATTATAAGACTGTTGAATCATCTCACGAGCTGGAAGGACCTCAACAGCTTGAAAATGAAGTCTTCATAGAGGACCTCAAAACTGGAAAATGAGAAATGTCTTCACTGAACAGGAAGGACCTGAACAGCTCAGAAGTGAAGTCTTCAAAATAGCTTGTGAACCCCTCAATCCAAAGATATAGAATTGAGAAATAACCTCAATGGCTGGCTGTTGCTGATGTTGTTGCTGCTGTTGTTGGATGTCCTCATGATCTGCTGAACTATTATAAAACACTCCTGGATATCAGTGTTGGATGTTGCTAATGATGGCTTTGATGCTGATGTTGGTGAGGTCATTGTTGCTCCATACACTAGACCTTGATCACTTGGCTCTAGACTTAAGACATTTGATGGAGGACCTCCATCACAACTTTTATAGCCCCGACAGTGCCAAATAGGGGGACCTCTAGGCCAGATACTCCTATTTCTCAAATGATGGTGGGTTCTATGCCGGTTTGTTTGACTCCCATACTGGAAGAGAGTATGGTGGAGTCGAGTGAATTGGGTCCTTGCACTTCTTTAGTTTCTCAAAATTCCCAATGGAAAGCTTCATTGTTAGGAATGTTAGGGGCCTAAATGGTCGTAAGAAGCAGGAAGGTGTGAAAGATTTCTTGACTATGTAAAAATCTAATATTGTTTGCCTTATTGAAACAAAGGTATCAACTGACAAACATATAGATATTCGAAAATATATTGTTCCTGGTTATGAGCTGATTCACAACAAAAATTCAATTGTAAGAAGTCGCATTTGGGTGTTATGGAGCCCTATTGTTATTTGCTTGGACTGTATTGTGATTTTGGAACAAGTGATTGTTTGTAGATTGTCAGATGGTAAAGGTTCCTTGTTGGTGGCATTTATCTATGGTGACAATGATAATCTAAAGTGTAAAGAACATTGGGATATTCTTGATTCTTTTGCCATCCAAGTTTCTGAGACTTAGGTGATTATTGGTGACTTCAATCATGTCTTGGAGATGGATGACAGAGAAGGAGGTAATGATATCACGGTTGAGGAGGTTGAAGAGTTTTAGTCTTTTTTGAACAAACACCTATTCTCTGAAATAAGAAAGACTGGTAGCAGATACACTTGGAATAATGGTACTATTTTTTGGTGTATTGATCGGGGTATTATGAACTCTGCTTGTCTGAATAAGTTTACCAATATTTTATATCAAGTATTAATATCTGGGATATCAGACCATTCTCCTTTTTTGGTAATACTTGTTGATTCTGTGATTCATCCTAAAAGGCGATTCAAATTCTGAAATATGTGGTCATCAAATCATGACTTCTTAAAGATTGTAGAAGAAAATTGGTGTTGTTCAATTCCTGGCTCTCCTATGTTTTCTCTTGTTCACAAGCTTAAAAGTTTCAAAGACCCCTTTCTCTTTTGCACAGAACATATTATCGGGGAGCTTTTTGAGGAAGCTCAAGTAAGATACGTGAAGCTATGTGAATGGCAAGAATTGTACCAGCATAATAGTTCTAATGATAATATCAAGAAGCATATGGAGGAGGCTAAGACTCAATATTACAATACCCTATCAGATGCTATTAGTTTGCTCAAGCAGAAATCAAAGGTTGACTGGTTAAAACAAGGTGATACCAACTCTGCATTTTTCTACTCCTCTTTGAAAGTTCAACAATATCATAAACGCATATTGGGGCTTTATGACTTAATGGGAAACTGGCTTGTTGATTATGATGAAATTCGGGAGTATGTTGCTAAACATTTTGAGGCGTTTTTTTGGTAAAAGAGTGTACTGGGAAGGTTCGGTGGTCTAGTATCATGAATAGCAATTTACTATCTGATGAACTTGCGATGAGTTTGATGACTCCTGTGACTAACAAAGAAATTAAAGAAGTTGTCTTTGTTATGGATGGTCAAAAGAGTCCTGGTCCTAATGGATTTAATGCGACTTTTTAAAAAACAAATCATGGCATATCATTGGTAAGGATGTATGTGTTGCAATTCATTCATTCTTTCATTCTGGTAAACTTCTCAAGGAGGTTAATGAGACTTTTCTTAGTCTTATACCTAAGACTACAAATCCTGAAAAGATTAGTGACCTCCGTCCCATCTTGTGCTGCAACATTTTATATATGATTATTACCAAATTACTCTGTTCTCGCTTAAGGAAGGTACTTCCTGTATTGGTTGATATGGAGCAGTCGACATTCATTTTGGGGAGATCTAATATCCACAACATACTCATTGCGGATGATTTGGTAAGATTTTATAACAGAAAGGGTGTGCAACCTAGTTGCCTTTTGAAATTTGACATTCAAAAGGCATATGATACTGTAGATTAGGGTTTTTTGGAGCATCTTCTTCTAGCCCTGAACTTTCCTAACCATTTTGTTAGCTGGATAATGGCTTCTGTAAGTTCTACTTCTTTTTCCATTGCTTTTAATGGAACAACTTTTGGTCATTTCCAAAGTGGTCGTGGGCTTCGACAAGGAGACCCGATTTCTCCTCTTCTTTTTGTAATCGTTATGGATTACTTAGGGAGAGCTTTTAAGGAAGTTGCCTATAATCCTAACTTCAAGTTTCATCAGTTTTGCAAGAACCTTCGGTTGAACCATCTATGTTTTGCGGATGATCTTCTATTATTTTGCAATGGGGATATAACGAGTATTAAGCTCTTATTGGCTGCCCTTCAACATTTCTCAGAATGCTCTGGTTTGTATCCTAACCCTACTGAATCTGATATTACCTTTGCGGGAGTTTATAAAGATTCCTTAATCAGTCTATGGTGTTAACTGGATTCACTAAGGGTTCTTTACCATTTAGATATCTTGGTGTTCCAGTGAAACCGACAAGACTTAATCGTCATGATTGTGCTTTGTTGCTTGTGAAAATGACCAAAAGGCTTCAGGGCTGGGAGGTTAATAAACTTACCTATGATGGAAGAGTCAAGTTGGTTAATAGTATTCTCATGGCGATTCATACATATTGGTCACAAATTTTCATTATTTCTGTGAATGTAATTAATTCTATCAGCTAGCTGTGTCGTGTTTTCTTATGGGGTGGTAACAAGTCTGGTTCCCCACCTATTGCCTGGAAAATTTGCTGCTATGGTAAGAAAGACGGTGGGAGTAATGTTCGAGATGCCTACAATTGGAAGAAGGCTGCTCATGGAAGCTTATTGTGGCAAAATGTGATGAATAAGGAAGCATTATGGGTAAAATGGCTCAATTACTTGTATTTGAAAAAACAATCTATCCGGGATTGAGAGATTAAGCAGAATGTCAGTTGGTATTGGCGAAGATTGATTGGTATTAGAGACTATTTGAAATCTTTATTCCAGGATTTATATTCGAGGAATACAAGTTATAAAATCACGGACGGATATCAGTCCTTAAAAGATCATAATGAGGAGGTAAGTTGGCATTCTCTTGTATGGAACAAGAGATTAGTTCTGAAATTCTCCTTTATTTTTTGGATGTTGCTTTTGAAGAGATTACTATCATTAGATCGAATACAAAAATTCGGAACTACTTTGGCAAATAGATTTTTTTTTGTAAGGTGTAAGAGGAAACAAATACCCATCTTTTGTTTCATTGCTCCTATGTGCATCAAGTTTTCTCTGAAGTCTATGGAAGATTGAACCTTCAGCAACAAGACACACTTGAGGACCTATGCTAGTTCTCAAGTTTAGGAAGGAAGAAGAGAGACTGTCACGCACTGATAACGGCAGCAGTGATTTATCTTGTGTGGCATGAAAGAAATCGCAGAGTATTTAGTAATTTGGAAAGAGATTACTGTTGTGTTGCTTTAGTAATCTCAAATGATGTTTCTTTTAAACTCTGCTGAGTTTTAGGTTTTGAGCCATTGTTTTTTGATGTTTGTGTTTGTAAAACCTCGATTTTAGGAAGGACGAAATAATTGGGATTATTACCAAACCGTTAGGTCTAAGTTTAAGTTTCGAGGACGAAACTTCTTTTAAGGAGGTAATGATGTAAAACCCCAAAAACTCCAAAGGTGTTGACTAGTAGGACGTTAGTAAATTAGGTTTGAATCTGTTAATTGTTAAATGTTCGTTTGTGAAATTTATTTTGGTAACACTTGACCTCGTAGGATCATTGAGAGACTAACAAGAGTATATCGGTAATTTCTTGGGTTATTATTATTACTAGTATTACTCCTATTATTATTAGTATTACTATTAGTATTATTGTGATTATTTTAATTGTTATACGAATAATTATGTGAATATTATTTGTTACGTAAATACTAATTAATATTGTTATTATTATTATTATTATTATTATTATTATTATTATTAGTATTTTTGTTGTTGTTGTTGTTGTTGTTGCTGCTGCTGCTGCTGCTGTTAGTATTATTCTTATTATCATTATTTTATTGATTATGTGCTTTTATTGTTATTATTATTGTTTATTACAATTTATATTATTATTAGTATTATTCTAGAAAATCTGATTTCATTTATGATGGAGTTGGGTCGGATTAGGATTAGGAGTAATATTAGTTGGGTCTTATTAGATTAATATAAAAGCTAATCTTCCTCTCAAAACCCTAACCCTTCCTCATTCTCTCTCTCTCTCTCTCTCTCTCTCTCTCTCTCTCTCTCTCTCTCTCTTTGCAACCGCCCAACCCTACTGTCGCCTAGACCGCCGCTAGCCACCGCTGTAGTGTCGTCGGAGATTGGCCCAACCACCACTGACGGGCGCACCTTTTTCTCTCTTTCTTTTTTTTCTCTCTTTCTTCCCTGCATATGCATCGCGCTTTGCCCACGCTTGCCGCCAAAACAACCTCCACTGTCGTCGTCGACGCCCCGCCGCCCAGACGCCGCCGTGACACCCTCAGACCACCCAACGTCGACTCCAACGTGCTCGGATGCGAGGAGGCTCAACTCACCTCTGTCACTAATTTCGTGACCTAGGCTGGTGACCACCGGCTTCCCTCCGACCGTTCGACCACCCTACCTTCGTCGTCGTGCCCTCGTCACGCCGTCGTACCACCGTCGGACCCGACAGAAACCACCAGCGCCAAACCCCTTACATAAATTATAACTTAATTTTATATAGTATTTTTAGGTATTTAACTTGTATATTTTAGTCAATTTTCTAATATAATTTAGTCTTTTTATATCAAATTTATGTGATATTCTTCACTTGGTCGGGAATTGGTTTGTTTTGCAGAATCTAATGAAATTCCCCTAAAAATCAAGAAAAATGAAGAAAATACAGAAGAAATTAAAGAGGAAGAGAATTAAAGAAATTGAAGAAAAGAAAGAGAATTCAAGAATTGGAAATAAATTGAAGACGAGAAATGGAAAAAAAGGAAATTAAAGAGGAGAATTAAAGAAGGGATGAAGAAAATAAAGAGGGGCCCAAGATGAGTTGAAGCTCGGCGCAGCTATGGTACCATGCATCCAGCAGCTATTCACGTGCATCAGCCCACCAACAGCTAATCATCACAGCTAATTATCACACGTTGGGAACCTAGCAGCAGCCTTCATCCAGCGCCCAACTGCAGCACATCACAGCCTTCAATCTCAGCGGTTGATCATCCTCACGCCCAGCCTGATCATCACACCATGACAGCATGTCATCAGCAAGCAACAGGCAGTACCGTGCATCATCACAAGCATCACAAGTCCAGCGCTTCACATCCCCTCGACAGCACCCAACTCACGACAGAACTCCAATAGACCCCCAGCAGCGTGCACATCACACAACCAGAAACAAATGCTGGCAATGGACATCCAGCTCCACCAGCGCCCTTGACAATTCTCAGCCTCAACGCAAACTGCTGGCAGCGCCAAATACCCGCTGGCAGCGCCCGGGACAGAACCGACGTCCACGAGCAACGCTGGCAGCGTTTGTCCCCGCTGACCGCGTCTCCATCTTCCGTCTTGCATAAAATCCAAGAGTTGCCGCTTCATATTGGAGATTATCTCAATTTAGGGTTTAGTTAATTCTCTCCTTCGGAAAGAGAATAAAAACCCTATCCCTCCATTATCAAACTACTTAATCAATTAACATTTTAGTTTAGGTTGTACTTTTCAGTTCTCTCCTTTCGGGGAGAAGAAAGCGAATAATTTACAGTTTTATTCCTCCATTTAGTACAGAGTTTCCTTTGTATTTTCCTCCCTTCTGGGAGCCGTTCTAGTAGATTAGGAACAAAAGAGGAGAAGAAGGAGATCGAATCGAGTGACACGAAGAGATCGAATTCGACGACTCGGACGTTCGGTTTAATTTCTCTTTACTTTATTCTTTGTTATTCAGTTTTTACTATTGTTTTCTTAGTTATTATCATGAACACTTAGATTCCTCGTTTGGGCGATAAACTCGATGTCGTTTGGTTGATTTTTTAATATAGTCTCGATGTTAAGTTATCCTTTTATTCATTTGATCTTCGTATATTGTCTATCATAGTAAAATTTGGCTAACCGCCTTTTACTTAGTATTAGATTCTTGATAACATGACGAAAGTTTGAGTCTTGAATTGGAAAGACGTAGATCGAATAGGTTTAGAAAATATTTAGAAATAATGATTCTTGCCTAGGGTCGGTTATAATCAGTTCTTTATCTTTGATTGGATTAAATAGTTAGAAACAGTGCTTAGTTTAATCACTGTAACTCACTTCGAATCGAAAGATTGTTGTGAAAGGGCCTAGAAAGATTATAGACTCAGAATTATCCTTTTATCAATTTACACCAAGATTGTTAACTAGTTAATTGATTGACTAGAGTAGACTTGCAGTACACAGACACCTTATTAGTTTTAGGTCTTTCAAAGTTTTTGGCGCCGTTGTCGGGGACTTGTTTCCCTAACTGGCATTAGACGAACGCACTCTAGTTGACTAGGTTTTTACAAAAAATTACTTAGAGGTACCCTAACTTTTGAAGAAACAATGTTTTGGTACCCTAACTTTTCAAAACTAATTTTATAGTACCCTTACTTTTAGGATTAGAAATTACTAGGTGAATTTCCGGCGAAACTCCGATTGATTCAAATCATTTCCGTCCACGAAAACAAAGGGTATTTTCATCCACAAAAACACTTAATCAATTCCCCGCCTAAAACTCACCGGTGAATTCAAATCATTGGCCGGAAATTCACCTAATTATTTCTAATTCTAAAAGTTAGGGTACCCCAAAATTAGTTTTTCAAAGTTGGGGTACCAGAAAAACATTTCGCCAAAAGTTAAGGTACCCTTAAGTATGTTTTTGAGGTTTTTATTGCTTTCCTTTAAACCCTAAAATCAAATAAAAATAAAAAAAATTTAAAATTGAAAAATGTGTCACCTTTTTATTCTCCTCAGCTTGAACGTGAATTATATTGGAGTTATTATGAGCGTTTATTTGCTTTTCTTGTTGAAAGTGAGAGTATGATTGGAAAACGTGAAATTCTTGATGTTATTTTTGAAGGTGTGAATACGGAGACCCATAATATTTTGAATTCTTTTGGTTTTCGTGAAAAATCTGTTGATGAAGCTTGGAAGTTACTTAAATCGCTCGAACGTGACACATATGATTTTGAAACTTCTAATGATGTAACTGAGTACTTTAATTCATGTGCGTTTCATGCTAGATCCTACATCCGATCTCGTGATTTAGTTACTAATGTTTCATGTCGTTCTTCTAAATAGGATGATTCTACTTGCCCTAATATTACCTTATTTAATTCTTTATTGAGGGCAAGGTTAGAAAAACAAATAAATACAACTGAATTATCGGAGAGGTGTGCCTTATTGCTTGACATTAACCATAGTTCTAATTCTTCCAATTTTAATGATGGAATATATGATGATAGTAAGTCCACTGTCCCTTTAGAGGCTAGTTTAGATTATCCTTTATATCCTAGTTTACCTGAAAACACTACTGATGGTGTTTCTGATTTACATGATAACCCCTTACCTTTTTCTCAGTCGACGGAGTTCGAGGTGAGTGAACCTTCTGGGTTAGATACTAGGCGTGAAGATGAATTTCATCAAGAGTCGGTTGATTTTATTTATGAGGAACCTAAGGCAGATAATGAATTAAATTTCTCGAACAAGGATCCTGAAAATATAGTACTCCTTGACCCCAGTGATTTATTTTATGGTTCAATTCCTTTTTCACTACCTTCAGTTTCACTAGAAATCAATAAGGAATCCATACCTGATGAAAAGACCTTTGATGTTCAAGTTATAAATATCTTTGACGAGGTTAATTCTAGTGAAACTAACAATGTCAGTGATGAGTTGTCCTTAGGAAAATTTAGAGGTTACGAACCCTCCCTTGATCCGTATTGGGTATATCTAGAGGACATTCCTTGAAAATTCTTGTGGACCACATATTTTGAATATTTTGATGTTTCTAGTGAATTTGATTTATTATTGAGAACTTTACTAATGTTTTATTTCATGAGTTTTCAGTTGCTCTCTTATCCATTAGCTTGCGAACCGCATGCAGAAGAGTTTGACAAGCTACTAATGGCGTTGACGCCATCCAGAACGAAGACCCGGATCTTGACATTTTGACTGAGTTTATTTTTAATTCCTCTATAGTTTTTCTCAATTTAATTTTCAATTTTAATTTGAGTACTTGGCCCTAATTTCGTTAGTATTGTTGGTTGAGTTTAGGTGAAATAAAAAAAATCAAAGAAAGACGGCAGACGCGAGGAAAACACCAGCGATAAAGCTCAAGTACAACACGCTGACTGCGCCTCATGGGGCGCTGGCCGCATCTCACTCAAGAAGTCTGAATATTTGCAACATTCGAAACGTTGGTCGTGCCTGAAAGTTCCCCCAACGCTTCGTATTCTCACGGCTTTATATGCTCGAATTTCTTTCTCTTCTCGATAAGATTTTTGAATTCCCTAAATTTTTCTAATTCTTCTCAAATTATTATTTATTTATTTTTTATTATTTATTTATTTTTTTCTCTTTTACTTCCCCAACCCCTTTTTTTAACTATCTTTCTCCCAGACTACAACCTATAAATAATTTCTCAATCTGAAAATTTCCAAATTTCTTTCAATTTCTACTCCTACCTGTGTTTAAGCAACTTCAAGGTACGATTCTTATTTACTTCTACAACTTCATTATTACCTGCTAGTATTTTTGGTTTGTTTTTGCATATTTCATACTTGAATATGTTTCTCCAATTCACCATGTTCATGCTCATAGTTTGGTGTGCACATTGCTTGAGCAGTTTTTGATACTAGCTAGTATATTTAGGTTATTTAATTTGAAAAGCTGGTACCTTTGTCGTTTTCACACATGATTTAGAGTTGAATTTATTAAGTATTTGTTTTGGAAACATGTTAAATTGGTTAAACTATGTTCTTGAATGGTAAAATTGAGAAATCTTGAATCTTGCATGCTAGATAATTAATGTGCAAGCATGGGGGAGTATGGGGCATCCTAATTTGGTGACAAGTTTGTTATGAGTTAGTTATACATTGTTAACAACCTTTCCCCTCTTACCTTTTTCATTTGCATTGAGGACAATGCTATGTTTAAGCATCGGGGGTGTATATTTTATTTTTCTTTATTTTCGTTTTTTTTTTCTTTCAAATTTTTCTTTTCTTAGTTTAGTTTTCGTTTTTCTTTCTTTTCTGAGTTTAGTTGATTTCTTTTTCTTTATCTTGAGTCTTTAGGTTTTTAGTATGTTTGTGTGAGTTTTTCTTTCTAGTTTTTTTTTTTTTTTTTTAGATTAGGTAGACCTGCATTCACCTAGGTTGCATTAGTTAGATCATGCTAGATTTTCTTTCCTTTTCTTTCTTTTCTTTTTAGTTTTTCTTTTCTTAGTTTTTCATCCACCAAAATTAGAAAAAGACAAAAAAAAAAATCAAAAAATTAGAAAAGACAAAAAAATATAGGATTAGGATTAGCCTGTCCAGAACACCTTCGGTGATGATTTGTAAATCAATTAGATTTTCAGTTTGTCTTGATTCTCCTTAGAAAAGTTTGGTTGAGAGTTTAAAAGTTTTTGAAACCGTTTTCTTTAAATTTTCTGATTTTGAGTCAAGTTATGAAAAGTGTGCTTAACTGCTTTGACTATCTTAAAAGATATAAATATGCGTACCGCAAATCTTTGGGCTAGGTTTAGTTGATTGAGCCCTATCCCGTGAGTTCACATAGCCTCAAATTATGAATTAATTATTTTATCAATTCTTTTATTTCCTGAGTGACTCCACCACTAGTTGCACCTTTAGAACTTGTTTTGCATCTTGTTTGAAACTGCATTTTTGCATTGCATATTGTGACAAAGTGATTGAGACATTCTTTTCTATATTAATTAAACTACATAGCCAAATAGCCTCCCTATAATATTATTACCGTTCTTTAGCCCTGCGTAGCCTTTGATTACCTTTCTTTTTGTGATGAAACCCTTACAATACAAGCCTTGGCCTATATTAATTCATACCCTTTGCCTTGCTTGGATGTGTGGGAGTTCATTATTCCGGGAGCGAAAATTGGTTCGACGATACTAAGAATGGAGTGAGATGTTGGGGTATGAATTTTGATTTTTATTAAGTTGGGATGTATTATATTTCCCAATTATTATGAGTTAGCCAATTGGTTATGAAGTTCTTTTGATATATATTGAGGTCGAAGCTATAGTTTTTATACTTCTTCTCTCTTGATCACCCACTAAAGAGATAAGTAGAAAAAGAGAATCAGAAAAAAAGAAAAAAAATGACAAAAGAGTTCAAAAGAAAAGGGGTGATTAGGGAGATTTGTTTGAGAGTTCTGAAAGCTTTTGACCTGGTTAAAGAATGAGATGAGATATTTCGTTATCAATGAGGGAGAAAAGTGAGTTCCTTGCACACAATAAGCAAGAAGTGTGAGTTGAGAGCGGTTCTTTGTTGAAAATCAATCCAAGCATGGCTCTTTAACTCCTCATACCCAAATATTACAACTCCTTTCCCCTAACCTAAGCCTCGTTACAACCCTGAATGTCCTCTTGATTGTCACTTGTGTATTTGCATATTAGCAGTGGAGAACGAGATTCTTACCAAGCCTATGGTAGGATGTTTCTTTTGGTCTGAGTATGAGAAAAACCTACATATACATTTAAATTAGAGTGTTTAAGCATTCAATTTTTATCCTAGAAGTGAGGTTTGCTCTTTTGACTAGCCTGCGTCCATAACCAACTGCGCATATTTGCTTTTATCTTAAGATAGTTGTTGTTTTTCCCATTTGAAATACTTGTTCTCTTTACTTAATTTCGAAAACTTCATCCTGTCTATTTGTCACTGATTTTGTTCTCTTCCTGAATAATCTTGGTGTTGTTCGATGAAGTGATGTGTCTGATTGGTTAGACTGAGTTGGTGTTTAGTTGTATTTGTAACGCTTGCGCTAACCCTCTTTGTTTCTTTTTCTGTTTCCCCGTTTTCGTTTTTATTTCTGGAGTCTTTTCCTATTTAATTTGAGTCTTTCTTCTCTTCCTACTGTTCTTAAGTCAGACTTGCTTGAGGACAAGCAAGGGCTAAGCATGGGGGGATTTGATAATTGAATTTTATATAAAAACTATAGCTTCATCACACCATCACATTATATCACAAGCATGGGTGATACATATTATATCACAAGAAAATTATATCACAAGCATCACATGCCCAGCGCTTCACATCCCCTCGACAACACCCAACTCACCACAGAACTCCAATAGACCCCCAGCAACGTGCACATCACACAGCCAGCAACAAACGTTGGCAGCGGACATCCAGCTCCACCAGGGCCCTTGACAATTGTCAGCCTCGACGCAAACCGCTGGCAGCGCCCGGGGCAAAACCGACGTCCACGAGCAACGCTGGCAGCGTTTGTCCCCGCTGGCTGCGTCTCCATCTTCCGTCTCGCATAAAAGCCTAGAGTCGCCGCTTCATATTGAAGATTATCTCAGTTTAGGGTTTAGTTAATTCTCTCCTTCGGGGAGAGAATAAAAACCCTATCCCTCCATTATCAAATTATTCAATCAATTAACATTTTAGTTTAGGTTGTACTTTTCAGTTCTCTCCCTTCGGGGAGAGGAGAATGAACAATATACAGTTTTATTCCGCCGTTTAGTATAGAGTTTCCTTTGTATTTTCCTCCCTTCTAGGCGCCGCTCCAGTAGATTAGGAACAAAAGAGGAGGAGAAGGAGATCGAATCGAGTGAGATGGAATACGATGACTCAGACGTTCGGTTTAATTTCTCTTTACTTTATGCTTCGTTATTCAATTTTAACTATTGTTTTCTTAGTTATTATCATGAGCATGTAGATTCCTCGTTTGGGGGATAAACTCGATGTCGTTTGGTTGATTTTTGAATACAGTCTCGATGTTAAGTTATCCTTTTATTCGTTTGATCTTCGTATATTGTCTGTCATTGTAAAATTTGGCTAACAGCCTTGTACTTGGTATTAGATTCTTGATAACATGACGAAAGTTTGAGTCTTTAATTGGAAAGACGTAAATCGAATAGGCTTAGGAAATATTTTGAAATAATGATTCTTGCCTAGGGTTGGTTATAATCAGTTCTTTATCTTTGATTGGATTAACTAGTTAGAAATAATGTTTAGTTTAATCACTGTAACTCACTTCGAATCAAAATATTTTTGTGACAGGGCCTAAAAAGATTATAGACTCTGAATTATCCTTTTATCAATTTACACCAAGATTGCTGATTAGTTACTTGATTGACTAGAGTGGACTCCTCTGAACACTTTTAATTACTTGGTCAGAATCTTTTAATTTCCTGCTTTCTTAGTTAATTATCTTAACCGTTACCCACAACCCCTTGATTGACCTAGCATCCTTTGTAGTGAACTAGTTTTGTGCGTAGTTGAACACAAGTCCCTGAGAGAGAATGATATTTTTATCATTACACAGACCCGTACACTTGCGGTACACAGGCACCTTATTAGATTTAGGTCTGTCAGTAAACCCTAATTCCAGTTTTGAGTTTTCTTTCCTTTTATTTCTGTTTTAATTGTTATTTATCTTTATCATTATTATTATTCATATTAAATCATGTAATATGAGTTAAGTGTGTAAATTATTAAGTTGTTAATTCTGGTTGTAATTAAATTTGTTCTTGTTTTGTATTATTATTAACTTTTCATGATATTTTCCTTGTATTCTAAATTTATATGTGTAAATTTTATGTTGAAATTTGGTGTAGTAAGTATGTAATTATTGTAGTTTAAATTACTAATGTTATATTATACATGATGTATGTTGATTTCCATGTAAATCATGTTTAGGGTTCTAGACAGTACTATTCTTTTTATGCATGAATTAGGATGTGTAATTATCAAGAATAATTCTTGTTTGTTAAGTTAAGTGTTTACATGTTTTCTTTGATTCTCTTATGTGTTTCATCATGTTTAATTTTGTGTTTAACCATGCTAAATTAATTTAGATTGATTATATTATTAAAGTATGATTTTTGATTATTAGTTTAATTAATTTCATGCTCTTGATTAAATCTTGAAAGAAAGAATTAGCTGTGGTGTTCTTGGATCTTTCTTGTGCCTTGATTAAGAATTTCATGTTCTTTGATCATTCATGATGTTATTGTAGAATCTTGAAAGAGTATGTTATAGAACTCATGTTTAGGGTGATGTTAATGTTATTTCATGCATGCTTTTAGGGTTAGAGAAAGTACTAAAGTTGATTTCATGTTTTACAATTTAATTTTGATGGTAGGAAGTTTGATGTTTGGACCTTAGTTGGATTATATTAAAAACTTTTAACCTTAGTAACTGTTTTAGGCCCAAATTAGAACCCCGGGATCGAATGGTGAAAGTTAAAACCGAAATTACCAACTATATGGGAACCGGGAACGGGACAGTTTTGATAGGGTGTAAAGAACGGATCACCATAATAGGTATAGTCATCTTTTGATCAAACCCTTTGAATTGAGGGTTCCCTCCGATGTTAGATTTCATAGGAATTTTACGGATCGTACTTTGGAGTTGTCTAAGTCGAGTCATACCCCGATTACCAGACCTAGGTTAGATCTGGACAGTTTGGATTGATGACCATTTTTTAGGACTTTAGAGCGTGTCTTGGGTCTCATGTTCACATAAGACTTTTAGTATACATCCCGAGGTTTCCGAAAAGTTCAAAACCAGATCCATATGATGTCGAGAAGTCAAGTTATGACCCTTTTTATGTGAATGTTGTAATCTGTCTTGTAGATATTAATTATTAGTGAATGTGTTGTTGAGTGAAAAGGTTGTTTTGGTTTTATTATGTGATTATTTGGAATATGTTGAGTAATTCAAGGTGTAAATTCATGAATGATGGGAACCTTATAGCGTTCCTAGGGGAGGGTTAGATAGAAGGTCGTTAATACTAACTTCGAAAGGCGCGTTTTGATTAGAGAAATTATTTCATTTTATGCCCGAGCTAGTTCGCATCGTTAGTGAGCTCAAGTGTTGGTTATTTGAAGTGAATGAAGCTAATCAGGTAATGTCTATGACCTAATCCTCACTGGGATGCACTTTAAATGTGTTTTTGTTGATTTCTAATCTGTTTTTGGAATTTACATCCTGAATGGGACTTTATGTGGAAAATGTGACCCTCTATTTTGGATAATTGTTTATGATTCTTGATTTAGTGAGGTGAGAAATGACGGTGGTATTTTATAAGTAGTTTTGATACTAGTTTTGATAACGTGGGTTGGGTTTGACGTGAGAGCTAGGAGCTGAGTTTTGCATAAGATACTAATAATTCAAAGTGAAATATTAAGCGAGTTTATTTTGTTGATACCTTTGGTAGGCGGTTACTTTGATGCCTTTGGTAGGCGATTGTTGATGGCTTTGGTAGGCGATTATTGATGGCTTTGGTAGGCGATTATTATATTTATGCCTTTGGTAGGCGATTATCTTTGATGCCTTTGGTAGGCGATGTTACTTTAAGGGATTTGGTATCTCCTCCGCATAATAAAATGAATTGGTTGGGTTGAGGAAAACATTTGTAAGGGTTAAACAGTTTATGAAAAGGTTTGACTTGTTCCCTCTCCCTTAAATGAATTGAAATGAACTTGAATTTTTTTTAACGGTTAGGGGTAGACATTATTGAGTTTTCCCCCTTATTTTTGTAATGTTTTGTTTTCAGGTGATGATCAATATGCTGGGAACGGGAATTAGCAGTGAGGCTTGGCATGCTTAGTTTTTACTAGTCAGTGTTATGTTTCTATTCAAGAAGACTTGAAGTTAGTTATCTCGAGTTTGTTTTCTAAGTTTTGAAGTTGTTCAGTTTGTTTTATAGTTGAACGGTTGTTAGTTTTCCCTTCTTGCCTTGTATTCCTTCGGGGATACGACAGTGACGCTCAAATAAGAGTTGAGACTTCCACTGAAACTTTTCTATTAACGTTAGTTTGACTTTGACTTTTCTATAATTGAATTTTCGGGGCGTTACGAAATGGTATCAGAGCTCTGAGTTGCGACCTAGTAGCTCCCAAGTGTCGTTTAGGTTTTAGTTGGACCTTAGGAAGCTAAAGTCGGAGTGATGAGTGTAGGATGGGAAAAAGGGTTTCATAATCTCCTATTATTATGAGGTTCTGTAATTATTTCTCAATGCTGCTAATATGTTCTAACTCTGTAGGATAGCTCTACGCACTCAGTCCTACCATCATCCCACCCCATGTTTCTACCGTTGTATCCCTATTCCTCCTGGGAGAGTTTGGGAACCCATGTGATGTATAATGGGATCAAAGGATAGATTGATGAATTACACATCATAGGGGTGACATGTAACCAATATGAATATGGGAGGCTTCACGTGAACTAGGGCAAAGGTGGGGATGCTTCACGTGAATTAGGAGGGAATTTTGTGGAGTTTGGATGAATTATGAGAGAGTATGGATTAGGGTTTTGGGAAAGATGGAGTCTTTGTGGAGTTTGAGAGGGATGGACGAATGTATGAGGGAGGTTTAGAGAGAGTGACGTGAGGTCTTTTGTGAGAGGATGAGAAAGTATGGTTGAGAGGATTGAGAGAGATGGATGAGAGAGTTGACGTTGGGAGAGGGATTTGAGAGAGAGGATTACTTTGAGAGTTGACGTGAAGAGGGAGAGAGTAAGAGAGAGGGTTAAATAGCCTTAGGGTTTGATTTATCTCACTGAAAGATAGAGAGATAAAAGATAAAAGTAACCGGGATAGATCTAAGGATCAAGCTTGATACAGAAACACCACAAGATGAAACCCTAGGGCTACTTGTTCTTCCACCTAGTTACAGAAACACCTTCTAGGTTTCAGAAACAAACACTTTCTCACCACTTGGTGGCCATACCAAGATACAATAGAACTGATCAACGAGGTTCTCACGAAATACTCAAGGGGTAAGCTAAAAACTTGATTGTATTTATATTTCAAAGTTGGATGATTGAAACGATTACATGCCTAAGATATTTATGGGCTACTCCTAACCTCCTTAAGGGAGACTCATATGACGGCTAGAAGACTAAGGAGGTGGACTAGATTGGCGTGCAAGCCATCTCCTTCTCCTAGAGTGAGGCTTACTCTTCCTTCTACTCCTTGGATTAGGACTCCTTATCCTAAGGGGAGTTGGTTATATCAATATCAATCCTTCTAGAACTTGGCTTTCCTAATCCAAGTTGGATTAGTTACAAAATAGCCAACCTAAGCTAGGATAATCAATGTGGGCGCCAAAGAAATCTTCCACACGCCTATCACACACACACCACACCTTCTAGAACATTCTAGAACATCCTAGAACATCCTAGACTAATCTAGACTCCTACGACTTGGTGTCCAAGTTTATATATCCTACTTGGCACTTTACATAATCAGAAATGTGAAAGAAACCCTAGAAATGTAAAGAAATACATCAAAATGCCAAAACTGTGAAATTCAAACTGAAATAGTCAAAACTGTGAACTTCTTCTAGAAATGGTCAGAAATGTGAAATTCACCTTGGGCTTGAATCTTGGGCCTTGGCGTGGACTAGGTGTGTACTTAGACTCTTTAGGATGTTTGGACATCCTCTTGCCATAAGGAGCACACCATATGAATGGGCCTGTGGGCCTCTATGCTCAATCTGTCCTCTAAGGCTTTATCCACTCCTATGTAATCAGATTGGGCTTCCTTGGTTATTGGACTTGGCTTGGATAGGTTTACATCATCCTCTATGAATCTTGAGTCTCCGAAGGAAAGTCCATGGCTATGTGAGCCTCCATTTCCTTCCATGTACCTAGGGTCCCCAAAAGTGAGACCTAGGCTAGACAAATGTATTTCAGGTGTGGGCCGAAATACATCACCATGCACTAACTTAAAAAAACAAGATGGACCAGTAGATCGAGAATGTTCTGAACTCCTGTCTTCATAATAACGAGAAGAACCAGGCAAATGCTGTTTTGCTCACGTTTCGGGAAGACCCTTGGTGGGGCCATGTTGTACCACCATTGCTGCCATCCCTGCTTCCGACCAAGCAGTATCCCCACCTGTGTTGCCAAGTGAACTCAGATCACCAAATTTCGGACCTCATTACCAAGATCGCCATAATTGGGAGGCGTGATGTAATAGGAGTCCATGTGAACCCAGCCCAGCACCTACCATAAACCTGGATCCTGAGAGTGACCCAGAGGAAGATCCAGAGGAGGAGGAGGAGGATCCTATGGAGGATTCCGAGCCCGAGGTAGCCTCTGGAGTTGCAGCTTCACTTGAAGATGAGCCCGAGCATGAGACCTCGTAGGGTATTCTGGTGGACAGGCCCTGACGGATGACGCTACTTCACGTCCAGCACCTTATGACCCATGGGTTCACAAGAGTGGTCTGTGCCCCAGCATTCTTGGCTTAGCGGGTCTACCTCTTCTGGTTGGCTAGCCCTCGGTTACGGAACTAGGCTTGTATGGCCTACTTTTTCTGTTGAGTGGCATGTCCCGATCATTCATGGTTAGCCGCTTCACAAGAGCCTTCCATGTCTTCACCGTCGAGTATACACCCTTCAGGAGTGCCCTTGTCTGAACCATCGCCTCCTGTGTAGAATGCTCCTACTCCTCCGGCATTCTCGAGCTTGGGTCCCACACCTGGTCCAGATTACTATTCCTGGGACACTAATTAGGGCACGGCTAGCACTTCCAACGCTAGAACTTCCAACGCTGGTAACGATCTGGTTGAGGACAACGGTGATTCGGGCTCCCTGTGGTGACCACATTCATGCGATGCAATGCAGGACTCTTTGTACTTTATTTTTATATTTTAATGCAAGACTTTTTTATTATTTTATTTTTTTATTTTAATGCAAGACTCGATGAATGCGTAACTTTCATGCTTAATGCATTTGCAAATGATTTTCTACATGATGGGATTAATCCCAATTAATCCCGCTTCCCCAAAAATAAAAGAAAATAAAATAAAATAAACGAAAACATAAACTTAACTGTCGGAGTAAACTCGAGCAAAAATTTCTGAATCGAACATCATCGGACCGACGAAAAAACCCAAAACATAAAAGACACACGAACGAGCCGATTCCATTCACAAGAAGCAAGGCCCAAACAATTGCTACTGTTGAAGACGGGCCTAGACTGCTACAAAACCGTCGCAGGTTTTCCCTTCAGGCAGCAATGGGCCTAGGCTTGGCCAAGCGCGCGCGTGGGTCTGGGAGAATCAAAATCCCCGCGGGTTTTGATTGATTTTTTTTCTTTTTTATTTTTTTCTAGCCGTTGTTGATAGCATAAATCTTGGGATTTAAGAGCAACGACTATATAATCACTTGCTGGTTGTTTTGCTCCATTTTCACCATGGATGAAGGTGTATAAATACCCCACCCTATGCATTTGATCATTATCCATCATCTGTTCTTGAAAGTCCCCATCAAAATTCTCCAAAAGTCATAAAAGAAAATCCTCTAACTTCCCATGGCATTTAAGAAGAAATTTGCTACTTGGATGAGCACCTTGTCCAACGATGAAAAGAAGGAACTCGAGAGGTACAAACTGACAAGTTTGTTGAGCCTTCGACAAGTGAGAGTGAATCACGACTTCCTTCATGCGGCGAAGACCTTTTGTGATTAAAAAATGCACGTTTTTTGCTGTTACACTGAAGGATTTATGCTCGCTTCCGGAGGAGTTGTCCTCTATTCTCTGGATAAATCACTTTGCGCGGTCGATATCACCTCCAACATCGATCGACGTCAATAAACAGTACAAGGAGCTGCTGTGTCTTCCATCCCGGGTAATAGGAAGTGCAATATTCGGCGAAAAGGTACACTTCCAAACTATAATTGAATATTTCCGATCCCCCGATACTTTGGAATATAGCCCTGTGATACGAGTGCGGGCGCTCGTATTATGTCTCCTCGGAAAATTCTGCTTCTATCATGGCGGCCAAAGAACTGGGCCGGGAAACCTCATCCAGATTGTGGAAGACATGGCTCCAGGCTCAAATCCGGTGCCGTTGATGTTAGCAGAGATAATGATGGGCTTGGACGACCCGAATCCGGAATATGAATTTCGCGGCAGCCCCCTGCTACTTCAGGTACTTATTCTTCTCTTCTCTTTTCTCCATTCTTTTTTCTTTTCTACTGACTGTAAAACCCGCGGGGGTTTTACATTTATTATTTATTTTTTTCGTTAGTTTGGGATAAATGGCATGCAATCGTAACCCTTGTTAAGTTTAGGGACAGATATGGCTGATGGAGCATCTGAGCCTCATTGAGGAGCCCCGAACATCCTCGGCGTTGGCAAACTACTGTCAAAGGAAGAAGAGGTACACCGATCTTTGCTCAATAACGGAATGGGTCACATTCCTAAAAGAGCCTCGTGACATCACATGGTAGAGTGAATGGTGGCACATTTCTGAATATGTAACTTGCGATTCATGCAATACTTATGTGTGCATTGTCGCCTTAACGCACATGACCTACTACTTCTCGGAGTGGGTGCGAAGGCAAATGGGTCGCAATCAAACATTCCTGAACTGCTATGTGAAGCACCTGAGCAGTTGAAGCTTCGTGGCTTGGTAATAGAGTCATGGTTAAAATATTGGGAGAGAAGACCAACTCTGAGGACTCCCTTGAAGGCACACGTATCACAATTTGCTGATGCCGGCTACCATGGATGGTTGTTGCGTCCGTCGAGTCTCTTCATCACGGAGGGGCTAGAAGAGAACGGGCAACTATAAAGGACAGGTTAGGTCCTCGTACATCGGTAAAAGACTGTCTTGGTTCAAAAGTCACGGCAAAAATCAAGTAGGCGAGTATATATGATGTATGTTTGATAGCCATATACATCAAGGTCATCAAGGAAGACATCAAATATACATCATAGGAGCCAAATACTCGATTACATGGAAAAGGAGCTCCATTCACTCAAGTCTCTCTTACGTTTGAACGACTTCAACAAGGATACCTTGATACTTTGCTCTATATCTCAAGAACCCTAAAGATATTGTGAAATTCATCCTAGGGTCAATTGTTCTACATCAACGGAGCTTTCCAATGGTTTTTGAATCTTGAAGTTTGGAAGAGAAACGAGCAAGTTATCATTGTTTTAATCTAGCTTATGTACATTTGTTTCTTTATGATGTCACACTTGTATTGGATGATGTAAGCTAGATCCCTTGTATTTTTTTCATTCCACACGCCAAGGGGGTCTCTCATTTACTATAAATAGACCCCTTGGGTGCCTTGTAAACACAATTCATTCAATAATTAAATAAAAATCAAACACACATGATGTGGTTTTCTCTCTAGCTTTTGTGCTAGTGTTTCGTTTCTCTTGAGGGAGAATCGTCTATCCCTACTTCTAGCCTTGGGTTGGCGTCCCTTGGTGGTGAAAGGTAGAATTGGAGAAGTCCTGGAGTGGTATGTCTATATCTCCATAGAAGTCTTCAAAGCCATTATCATTCATTCCATCGTTCATCAATCATTCAACATTCATTCATCATTCAAACGTTCATCTTGGTAAACGAATCTCATTCTTTGTTTCGTTTTCCATCTTCTTTCATTGAGTTTACTTGATCCTTAAGAACTTTGAGAAGGAAGATTCGCATCTTGTTCATAAAGATCCTGAATTCTATGTATAACGAGATCTCTTTGAATTATACATCAAAATTGGTATCAGAGCTTAGGAGATTGATTCTCTTAGTTCTTGCACCATCTTTTTGCAATCTTTCCATCACATATCCATCCCCCACCATCCCTCCATCACACGTCCACCATAAACTCCACAAAGAACCCCAAAACCCAAACACAATCAAACTAAAACACAAACCCCCCTCTCGTTCCTACATGCTAACCCCAAAACCATGAGTTTCTTGTGATCTTTTTGTATCAAGATTGGTTCTAATGGCTAGTCCAAGATCTCCAACGCATTCTCCCACGAATTCTTAAGAAGATGTAGAGTTGATGAGGTAAAGAATCACCTATCTCTCCGAGCAATTGAAGAGATACATGCATCGTCAACATAGGGTGAATCGTGGAGGAAGTGATGAGGAAGAAGACGATCAAAGTGAAAGGCGTGGAAGGATAGAAGAAAGATTTGATTTCAAAGTGGAGATTCCGGAATTTAATGGTAATCTTGATCCGGAGGTTTTCTTGGATTGGATGCAAACCGTGGAGAGAGTTTTTGATCTCAAAGATGTAAATGATGATAAGAAGGTCAAGTATGTTGCCTTGAAGTTACGAAAACATGCAAGCATTTGGTGGACAAACTTGCAAAAGAAGCGGGAAGCTAAAGGAAAGGATAAGGTGCGTTCATGGGATAAGATGAAGAAGAAGCTTCAAGAGAAGTTCTTACCACCTAGCTACCTACGTGACAACTACTACAAGCTACAAAAGTTGATCCAAGGAGGAAGAAGCGTAGAGGAGTACACCAAGGAATTCGAGCATTTGCTTTGGAGGTGTGACCTTAAAGAGGACGAGCCAAAAACTTTTGTACGTTACGTTTTTGGTCTTAATGATTGGATTAGACACATTATTGAGTTGCAACCATACAAAACCTTGGATGAGTTGAGTTCTTTATCCCTTAAAATTGAATGGCAAAGGAGAAATAAGGGTAAAGAAGTCTTGAACAAGTACCAAACTCCACAAGAATCATCCTACCCTACACACCATACACTCCACAACAAAGACCCACATTCCCCACAAAACAACCAAACACAAAAGCTCCACAAAATCAGCCCCCATCCATCCCTAAACCCCACGTCCAAGAAGGAAAACCTCTAGCCCCAAGAAGGTGTTTTCGATGCCAAGGCTTAGATCATTATGCCTCGGAGTGCCCTAACAAAAGAGTTGTATCTTTGGTTGAATATCAAAGTGCTTTGTATGTTAAGCCGGAGTATAATGAAAGTAAGAAAGAAGAGGAAGTTGTTGGCACCATTGACGTGAATGAGGAAGAAAATGTAGAAGAGGAATATGTAGAGGAGCCGGATGATGGAGAGTTACTTGTTGTAGGAAGGGCCTTGAATGTAGCTCACGTGCCGAATGACCAAGCACAAAGGGAAGCTATCTTTCGCTCTCGTTGTACCATCAAAGGAAAAGTATGCTCATTGATCATAGATGGAGGAAGTTGCACTAATTCCACCTCTACAACAATGGTCAAAAAGTTGCAATTGGAGGTTAGCCCTCATCCCACACCTTACACTATACAATGGCTAAGCCGAGGCCAAGGCATTCGTGTGGATCAACGGGTCTTGGTAAGTCTTTCAATTGGAAAGAGTTATAAAGATTCATTATGGTGTGATATTATTCCTATGGGTACTTGTCATATTTTGTTGGGAAGACCATGGTTGTTTGATAGGAGTGTCATACATGATGGGAGACCCAACACTTATCCTCTCACCCTCAATCGAAAGAAGATCACTTTGATACCTCTAGCACCATCTTCTAACTGTCGGCCTATGGAGAATGAAAGCAACATTGTGATGATTATGAAGGCGGAATATCATGAGTATGAAGAGCATAAGAGTGTTATTCTTGAAAACTTGGAGGAAAGCAGAACGGCCCCAAGCAACCATCCATTCTTGAATTCTCCTATGGAACGTTTCTCTCATATGCTCCCTAAAGATATCAACTTGAATCTCATGGTTGAAGTGCCAAGGATTCAAAGAAGTCAAGAGGCTATAGTCGTCGATAACCATTCAAAGATGGATCGTTTCATATTATGTCATATTACTTATGATGAAGGCGAAGTTGTGAAACTAGACTTTGAAGTTGGGAAGTTACATGGGATTTCTACATCTATGGTGAAATATCGAGAATCAAAGTCCTATAATGTCAATGGGTTATTTTGGAAGAAGTTGATGAAGTTGAGTAAAGGAGTCTATGATGACTTCAAAGCCTTTAAGAATAGAGCTTGTAATCTCTTGCGAAGAAGGCGAACAAAGAGAGTTGATGCTCAAAGTTTCAGGACAAACTTTTTTAAACCGGGGGAGTATGATGTATATTTTATAGCCATGTACATCAAGGTCATCAAGGAAGACATCAAATATACATCATGGGAGCCAAATACTCGATTACATGGAAAAGGAGCTCCATTCACTCATGTCTCTCTTACGTTTGAACGACTTCAACAAGGGTAGCATGATACTTTGCTGTATATCTCAAGAACCATGAAGATATTGTGAAAGTCATCCGAGGGTCAATTGTTCTACATCAAAGGAGCTTTCCAATGGTTTTTGAATCTTGAAGTTTGGAAGAAAAACGAGCAAGTTATCATTGTTTTAATCTAGCTTATGTACATTTGTTTCTTTATGATGTCACACTTGTATTAGATGATGTAAGCTAGATCCCTTGTATTTCTTTCGTTCCACACGCCAAGGGGGCCTCTCAGTTACTATAAATAGACCCCTTGGGTGCCTTGTAAACACAATTCAATCAATAATCAAATACAAATAAAACACACATGATGTGGTTTTCTCTCTAGCTTTTGTGCTAGTGTTTCGTTTCTCTTGCGGAAGAATCGTCTATCCCTACTTCTAGCCTTGGGTTGGCGTCCCTTGGTGGTGAAAGGTAGAATTGGAGAAGTCTTGGAGTGGTGTGTCTATATCTCCATAGAAATCTTCAAAGCCAGTATCATTCATTCCATCGTTCATCAATCATTCAACATTCGTTCATCATTCAAACGATCATCTTGGGAAACGAATCTCATTCTTTGTTTCGTTTTCCATCTTCTTTCATTGAGTTTAGTTGATCCTTAAGAACTTTGAGAAGGAAGATTCTCATCTTGTTCATAAAGATCCTGAATTCTATGTGTAATGAGATCTCTTTGATCCCATTATACATCGAGTTAATTACATTTACCCTACCTGACTTATGTGGTAATAATTTTTTGCACACCCGATATTTGAGAAATACTTTTCACCCTACCTGACATTTAAGTGGTCATAAATTTAAAGCCCCTCAGGTATGTTATAATTAATTTTTTATTGACTTTTCCGGTGAACTGTAAAAAAATAAATATAAAGTGACCTTTATACCCTTGTTATTATTTGCTTTGACCTTCAATTTAATGTGAAATGACTTTTGTACCCTTAGTATTAATTGTTATGTCATTTTAAAACCCAACCTCCATTGATTCCTCTCCCCGGCCCCCCTCCCATACAGAAAATGAAAACTTAACCCCTCCCAAACCACCTTGTCTATCTTCTACTCTCCAACATAGTCTTTTGCTTCTCAAATTAAAGGGCAACATCGTAATTTCACATAGTGATATAGGGGTATTATTGTATTTTTCCATTTCCGATGACAAGTTACCGGATTCTAACACTAAAAATCACTTTCACTAAATGTCAGGTAGGGTGAAAATTATTTCCCAAATGTCGAGTGTGCAAAAATTATTACCACATATGTCAGGTAGGGCAAATGTAATTAACTCATTATACATCAATATAGGCCTAAAAACAAAGAGGAAGGCCCAAGCGAACCTAGAGACGCAGAGACTGACCATGAAACTACTGGCGAAGTGGATAAAACGAAACAAGATTAGGAGATGGATGGAAAGAAAAGAATGAAGGAACTGAAGCTGCTTTGCCCAAATAATTTTCCCTTTTGAATTTCCTTATTTACAAGTAGTGTACTTGCATCATTAATAAAGTAATTATTGTGTCCCTGCAAACTTTATTTTCTTCTTTTTATAACACTTATTGAATATAAACTAAGTGTTTGAAAATTTGTTTTCCAGTTGCTTGGTTACATTTTTAATCATATAAGGACCTTTCTAATTAGGTGCAAACATTCCCCTTGGGTCTTGTATGGGTGCCCTTATTTCCTTAAGCACCAAATCACCTACTTGAAGTGAGCGACTCTTCACTTTCTTGTTGAAAGCGCGAGTGATCCTACTTTGATACACTTGCACATTATGTAATGCCCTCAATCACCTCTCATCCATCAACATCAACTCCTCGAACCTTGCACAAGCCCATTTTGATTCTGGCAATTGACTTTCTGCTACTATTCGCAGCGAAGGGATTGCTAATTCAATTGGTAGAACTGCTTCCATCCCATACACCAACGAATATGGTGTTGCACTTGTAGCAGTTCGTATAGAGGTTCGGTATCCCCATAAGGCAAATGCCAATTTGTCCGGCCAGTCTTTGTAAGTAACAACCATCATCTTGATAATTCCAGCCACTGTTTTATTGGCCGCTTCCACAGCTCCATTGGCTTGAGGTCGACAAGATGAAGACCACTGATGCTGAATATGGTAAGTTGTGAGCAAAGTCTCCACTTCTTTCCAAAAATGGCTTCCATTGTCGCTAACGCTCTCATGAGGCACTCCATACTGGCATTTGATGTTTTGAAGGATAAATTTGGCCACTTGTTTGGATGTGAGCTTGGCATAAGAGGTTGCCTCTACCCACTTAGTAAAGTAATCAATGGCGACCAAGATGTATTCGTGACCTCCCGTCCCTGTTGAGTGTATCTTGTCGATGATGTCGATACCACATACCGAAAATGTCCATGGAGATGTCAGAGTAGTCAAATACGAGGGAGGTTGATGCTGCAAGTTGTCATATTCATGGCATTTGTGACACCTTTGAACAAAATCTAGGCAATCCGCGTCCATAGTGGACCAATAGTAACCCGCTCTTTGGATCTTCTTCACCAGCATGCGCCCATTCATGTGAGGCCCATACTCTCCTCCATGCACAGTAGCCATGACCTCCTTCGCCCTTTTAGCATCGATGCACAACAAATTGATACATGTAGGTGATTTCTTGTACAAGCGATCTTGGATCAAGCAGTATTGTGTTGCTAAAGATCTGATTGCCTATTGTCCTCGAGCGTCTAGCTCAGCTGGATATTCTCATGTCCGAAGAAAACTATATATGTCATGAAACCATTCTTCAGTTTCCTCTTCTCGTGCTTCCATATTGCAGACATATGCTGGTTCGGACTATCGCTCTCTTGTCACAGGTAGCTAGAGCGTGCCTAATGGGATCGATATCATCGAAGATAACTTGGCTAGAGCATTGGCCAATTCATTGTGATCCCTAAAAAGGTATTGGAAACTAGTTTGCTCAAATAAGTCAGCAAGTCTTAAGAGCTTTTGCTGATATGCCATAAGGCATTCATTCCGAACTTTCCACGTGTTCTTAGCCTGATTAGTGATGAGGCTAGAATCTCCAAATACCTTTATATGGCGTATCCCCAAGGTCAAAGCAGCTTGTAAACCCTTGGTACATGCTTCATATTCGGCAGCGTTGTTAATCACATCAAAATACATTTTTCATGTAATCTTATAAGTGAAGAATTTATCCTCGTTTGGGAATTCCAAGTGAGTGCTTGAAGGTTCCTATGATGGTGAAGCAGCAAGGAAATCTGAAACAACCCGCCCTTTTATGGACTTCTGAGGTAAGTAATGAAGATTGAATTCTGAAAGCATGACCATCCATCGAGCAATGCGGTTGTTAATATTAGGTTGTTCCATGATGAATTTGATGGGATTATTATCAGCTATGACATATACAGTATGTGAAAGCATGTAATGTCTCAGCTTTATGGTGGCCCATACTAATGTAAGAGCCATCTTCTGTATATCAGCGTATCGACTCTCGTAGTCAAGAAACTTCTTGCTCAAGTAGTAGATGGCGCTCTCTTGACCTTTTGCCTTTTGAGCCAGCATAGCCCCCATTGCAGAGCTAGTCACTGTAACGTAAAGGAGTAGAGGCTCATCTGGTACTGGAGGCATGAGAACTGGAGGATGTTGCAAATATTCATTGATTTTATCAAAAGCAGCTTGACAATGATCATTCCATTCTATTTTACTTTCCTTCTTTAGCCTCTTGAACAAAGGTTCGCAAGTCATGGTGAGCTTTGAGATGAATCTGCTGATATACTGAAATCGCCCTAGGCAACCCCTTATCTCATTTCCTGTCCTAGGTGGTTGCAACTCTTGGATAGCCTTTATCTTTGAAGGGTCAACTTCAATGCCTCGTTAGCTAACGACATAGCCTAGTAGCTTCCTAGAGGTAACACCAAAGATACACTTTGCTGGAATAAGCCCCATCTCATACTTGCGAAGTCGTAGGAAGAACTTGCGGACATTGGGTATGTGCTCTTCCCTTGTCCTAGACTTAACAATCATGTCATCCACATAGACCTCTACTTCTATGTGGATCATGTCGTGAAGTAGAGTATTGGCAGTCCTTTGATATATTGCCCGACATTTTTAAGACCAAAAGGCATGACAACATGACAGTACGTTCCCCATGGTGTGGTAAACGAGGTTTTCTCCATATCTTCTTCTGCTATCTTGATGTGATTATAACCAGCGTATCCATCCATGAAGGACAAGAGCTCATGTCCGCAAGTGTTATCCACCAATACGTCGATGTGAGGTAATGGGAAACTATCCTTGGGACGGGCTTTATTGAGGTCTCGAAAGTCTACACACATGCACACTTTCCCATCTTTCTTGGGTACTGGAATGATGTTAGCAATCAATTCGGGATATTGAACCGCTTTGATAAATTTAGCATTAAGCTGCTTGATCACCTCCTCCTCGATCTTCTTAGCCCATTCTGGTTTAATCTTCCTAGCCTTTTGTCGAACCGGCTTTGCATTAGGGAGCAAAGGTATGGTGTGCTCTGCAATTTCCCTATCAATCCCTGGCATGTCCTTATAGGACCATGCGAATACATCTACAAACTCCTTGAGAAGCTCCGTGAATGCTACCCGTTCTTCTGTTGTGAGTGAGCTACCTAACTTCAACTCCCGTGGTTGTTCTTTTGTGCCCTCATTTATAGTGATGGTATCTTCTAACACCGCCATTTTGTGCTCATGTTCATTAGAAAATTATTTTAAAGGTTCATTAAGTTCCAAATTATTATTGGTGCAGCAGTTCAGGGAAGAGGGGAAAGAAGAATCAGAGTAAGCTGAAATGTTCATCTTATTGAATGCATAAAGGAATACATCGCCAGCAGACTCAAGACCAGACTCATCAGACTCTAGACTCTTGGGACCTAACTCTATGCCCTTAGGAACAAACTCTCCTACAGATAAAACAAAGTTATTCTCCTCAGCATCAACCCATGAGAGCACCTTAGCTCCTCCATGTTTAGTGATCATAGTGCTTGGATCAAAGCTTGGGTTGGATAATGCAGCAATAACAACGTCAGCTTCAGTCTTCTCTTGGATAGCCATTTGTCCAAAAAGCATGCCAAAGATGTTGCTCCCAGCAAGATGAGTCCATTCTAATGGTGGCTGCTTGTCCCGAGCGGGAACAAAGACACTAGCCATATTAATGGAGCAGTCATTGAAGACGTCTAACCCAACAACTTGAACTCCTTTCTTCTTCAGGTAGAATGGTTCAGAGAACCCACAGTAAGGGAAGTCATCACCTTCCCTAACAAATTTCCCATTTAAAGTTAGTGGATAAAGCTTTGTTTGGAAGTGTAACGCCCTGGAAATTTAAATCCAGCATATCGATCAAAGTCAAGTATTAAAATTGCAGCGGAAAGATTTTCAACTTAATAATCAAACTGGGCGTTACTGCCGTACCTCTTTCGAGATACAAGGCAAGCGAAAGGTTCTAACCAAGGTGACTAATTAGTCCACAATCTAAACAAGTCTTAATATTATCTTTACTTAAACAAAACAAAACGACAATTTATTCTTGACTCATCTAACTTCTCTTCCTCACTTCTACGCCCCTTTATATCCCAAGTTACTGGTCCGTACCTGAAAACAAAACATTTCACAAATGAGGGGGGAAACCTCAGCAATACTACTCCTACGCATTTATAAACATTTGCATAAACATTTGAACACATTTTAAAGGGGAGGGGATACGATTCGAAATCTTATGTGAAAACAATGTAATATTTTCCTTTCATCCAATTTTAATAGCGGGCGGGGTTCCACACTACCCCTCGGAGTCAAAGACTCGCAGAACATGATTCGGAGTCCCCATGACTCGCATAAACAACATAATTCGACTGATCAGCGCACAACTCATTTTCTTTCTTGTCTTTTCTTTTCTTTTCTTTCGGAGTCCCACAGACTCGCAATAACAACATAATTCGACTGATCAGCGCACAACTCATTTTCTTTCTTGTCTTTTCTTTTCTTTTCTTTCGGAGTCCCACAGACTCGCAATATATATATATACCTATCGACTGATCAGCGCCTAAATTCACATCCATAACACCAAGCATCACCTGATCTCTTGACACGCTTTTTAACTCAGATTCTAGTTAAGTCCGGTTATCGAGATCCAATTCCTTTCATGTCATAAACAACTTTCCACAAAACTTTTAATGAAAACCATCAAACAAGCTCAATCCAAAACAGTACAAAAACCATCATAAAACCAAAACTCCAAAAACGATAACATTTCAACAAATCAATTTTAACACTTTAACAAGGTCCCTTCGGGGAATGCATATTAATATAAAACGCTTAAGGGCATTCATAGGGAATAGGATATAGTATTACCTGCTACGACAAACTTCAATCAACAAGCAGATACGGAGCTCTACGATTCGATTCCTCGCTCAGCCTAGTAAAAGGGTCTAAAATCAACACGTGCTCTAACGATTTCTTTAACAACCTAACTACCCTTCCCAAAATATAGGTTATTTCGTTTAATCACAAATCACACAATTTCTTTCATAAAACTTAACCAAGAATTTATACTAAACCATATTGCATGAAATCAAATAATAACTAGATACTTTATTTCATATCTTGCATGGCACTATTCACTATATTTACCAATATGCCACTAGACATGCATTTCACCACACTAGGTTACTCTTATCACATTTAATACATATTTAGGGTTCTTTAACATATTCCTAGGTCTCAAGAATAACCTTGAAATGATTTTACACTTGATACTTAGAACATGTAGAAACATAAAGCTTTACATCTATGTACCTACTACTTAACCCAACTTTTGATTAATAAAACTAATACGCTTCTCAAGAGATTTTCAAAATAATAAGGACTCTATAAAAGAAATAAACTTAATAACCTTTATATCCCATAATAACCTCGCAAAATAATTAATTATCTTTTCAACCACAACTTTACGTCACAATTACTCTTAGTATTTAAGGATCATAAAATACGATAGATATTTGTATTAAACTCTTCAAAGGTAACTATATACTAGTACCTTAGTAATATCATAAAAATAACTTTCAACACTAATAATCGTAGTAATAAAATCTGGAAATTCAAAATAACTTTTAAAAGAGAGTAACTATATGAACCTTATTATAAGGGCTTAATATTTGATGGAATAGTTTTTGTAAACTTAATACCTCCACTTTGAAATTTCAAGAATAACTAAGAAGTTCCAAAAGGATAAACTTATCCCCATAATAATCGCAATATAACAAGAAGCACTTTAATTAACAAGGTAATATAAAACCCAACTAGTATTATTTAAAACAATGTCAAGATAACACCACACTTAGTAGTAACACTTTTTAAAGATATTAATACAAATTAGTAACATTTCACATTAACTACTTTAATAAATATTACTTTATAACATTTCCTTTCAAAGGAAAAATAACCATAAACTTAGTAATTCGTTTTTAGTAAAATAGTTTTAGGGTTTAACTAATAAAACCTCATAATATAAATTTCAATTTTACCAAGGCCTAACAAAATATTTTTAACTTAACATTAGCATAATAATAATAATAACCTTAAACATGACTTATAATATAATAATACTTGTAATATTATACTTTCAAAATACCTTGAAAATAATAAAATGAATCAAACTTTTAAGAAAATACTATTACTAGTAATATTGTAATAACATTAACTTAATAATATGAAAACATAGGATATAAAATAAACTAAACTTTGTAATAATCACAACATATAATATAGCAATATATTTGATAAACTTGACATTAACATACTAATAATCATACATGATTAATATTATAACATATAACAACAAGGTTTAATATAACCATTTATATTTAGCCATTTTAACTTGTAAAAACACACTAACCACACCCTAATATTACACATTAACCAACTAACATGTATTTATTTATTATTAACAGTAGAACCCAAAATTATCTATCCTAATAACACATTAGTAATATTAATACATGATTAAACTAACCCTAACACATAATACCCATATTAATCTATAGAGAGAGAAAGAGAGAGAGGGCACAAACAATGGGTCCAAGCTAGAAGAGGTGGGACCGGGGTGGCTCGGGGCGGCGGCTGGACGTCAGCGTGAACTCCCGCGGGTCCTGGGTGGCGGCGGTGGTCGACGTTGGCGGCAGCGGGGTACGGGTGCAACTAGGGCACGAGGGAAAAGAAAGGAAGGGAGAGGGGGACGCTCGGGGTGGCGGCTGGGGGGGTCCGGCGGTCGGAAGGTGGTCGGGATCACGGTGCCGTGAGGGCGGTGGCCGGAAAAGGTGACGGCTGGGCGGAGCTAGGTGGGGTTGCGTTTGGTCGAGGTGCAACAAGGGAAGAACGGGGGGTCGGATTCCGGCGTTGGTTGGTGGCGGATGGGGCGGCGGTAGTTGGCTCGGTGGTGGCTGGCGGTGGGCAGGCGTCGGGGCAGCAGCAGAGGGGGGTTGAGTGGTGGTGTGGGCTGGCGTGCGTCCTCGTCGAGCAACAGCAGCAGTTGTAGTAGTAATAGAAGAGGGAGGGGGAAGGAGAGAGAAAGGAGGAAGAGAGAGAGAGAGAATGCACGGGAAAGAGAGGGGGGAAGGGCCACGTGGCAGCTGTGGATTGGAGGAGCAGAGGGTATGCATGGGTAGTGGGGGGAGGAAGAATTTGGTCAGAATCGGTTATCAAAATCAGACAAAAATCAGATAAAATTTGTTGGTGATGTCACCCTATTGATGTCATAAACCCACCCAAAATTAAAAGGAAAAATATTAATAACACCCAATATGCTTAGCCCTTAATTATCTCAGCAAAAACCCTAATAAACAGATGAAATAATTCACACAACTGATAAAAGATTTTCCACCCGGTATCCCAAAAATTCCTAACTGATATATTTAAGACTCTAAAAATTACTACGAATACATTCGCGGTCCTAAAAGCTCCGTGTGATCAACAGGTAAACATATAACGAAAATAAAGTCATGTTTTATCGTCTTAACGGTATTTCTACTGGTATTTTTCCGGGGTTTTACATCATTCCCCACTTTAAGAAGTTTCGTCCCCGAAACTTAAACTTACCTAGCTGCTGAAAAGATGAGGGTATTTTGTGCGCATTTCTTCTTCGGTTTCCCAAGTGGCCTCCGTTGTAGCATGATTTGTCCACAGTACCTTGACTAGTGGGACAGTTTTCCTGCGTTATTGCTTCTCCCTACGGTCCAAAATCTCAACCGGTTGTTCCCCGTACGTCAGATCTTCCTTTAACTGCAACGGTTCTGGTTCGATCACATGCGAAGGATCTGCAACATATTTCCTCAGCTGCGAAACATGGAAAACGTCGTGTACCCGAGGTAGATCTCCTGGTAACTCCAATCTGTAAGCTAATTCCCCTATGCGCTCCAAAATAGGGTATGGCCCAATATACCTTGGAGTCAATTTCCCTGATTGCCCAAATCGCATGACTCCTTTTGTAGGAGATACACGTAAGAACACATAATCTCCCACTTCAAACTCCAAAGGTCTTCTTCTTCGATCGGCGTAACTTTTCTGTCGACTTTGCGCCGTTCTCATTCTGTCCTGAATGACCCTTACCTTTTGAGTTGTGTGTTGGATCAATTCTGGACCAATAGTGAGGGCTTCATCAATATCCTGCCAACACAAAGGGGTCCTACATCTTCTCCCATATAACGCCTCAAACGGCGACATCCCAATACTAGCATGGAAGCTATTGTTGTAGGAGAACTCAATCAAGGCCAGCTCATCGTCCCATGATTCTTTAAAATCTAAGGCACACACTCTCAACATATCTTCCAAGGTCTGAATTGTTCTTTCTGTTTGCCCATCAGTAGCTGGATGGAAAGCGGTGCTGAAATTTAGCTTAGTACCAAAAGCTTCTTGTAACTTTTTCCAGAATCCTGACTGAAATCTTGTGTCCCTATCCGAGACTATCGAACTGGGAACTCCATGCAATCGCACTATTTCACTTACGTAAGCATGGGCTAACTGGTCCAACGTCCAAGTGTTAGCCATGGCGAGAAAATGTGCAGACTTAGTTAAACGATCCACAATCACCCAAATAGCATTGTTCTTTCTCCTGGTCCTAGGAAGACCAGTTATAAAATCCATAGATATTGAGTCCCATTTCCACTCCGGAATTTCTAACGGATGTAATAACCCTGCCGGTCTCTGGTGTTCAGCTTTAACTCGTTGACATGTCAGACATCGAGACACATAATCGGCCATTTCTTGCTTCATATTGCTCCACCAAAAGGTCTGCTTAAGGTCCTTGTAGATCTTGTTTCCTCCTGGATGTACCGAGTATGGAGTGTTGTGCCCTTCATCCAAGATTTTTCGTTTCAGCTCCTCCATATTAGGTACACATATCCGGTTGTGAAATCTCAACGTTCCATCTTCGTGTACAACAAATCCTGGTGCTTTTCCTTGGGTCACCTCTTCCCTTATTTTTACCAATCAGATGTCCATCTCTTGAGATTCTTAATCTCATTCGTAAGAGTCGGTTGGATCTCCATAGCATTTAACGCAAAGACCTTTCCCGAAATTGTTATATTGAGTTCCAATCATTGAATTCCTCACATAGCCGATTTGGCAAGGTCACCAAATGATTCACCGTAGGTAAGGCCTTCGACTCAAAGCATCCGCCACTACATTGGCCTTCCCGGATGATATTGAAAATTGATATCATAATCTTTCAAAATTCCAACCACTGGTCGCGAAGATTCAACTCCTTCCGAGTGAAGAGATACTTCAAGCTTTGATGATCGTGAAAATTTCGCAATGTACTCCATAAAGGTAGTGCCTCCAGATCTTAAGAGCAAAAACCACTGCTGCCAGGTCCAGGTCATGAGTAGGATAATTCTTTTCGTGAGCCTTCAGCTGCCTTGAAGCATAAGCGATCACCTTCCCATTTTGCATAAGCACGCACCCTAGACCACCATGTGAGGCATCACTATAAATGACAAAACCTTCGTTTCCTTGAGGTAAGGTGAGAATAGGTGCCGTTGTAAGTCTCTTTTTCAACTCTTGAAAAGCCTTCTCACATTTGTCGGACCACACAAACTTTACCGACTTCCTGGTCAAGTTAGTGAGAGGTGTTGCGATCTTAGAGAAGTCTTGCACAAACTTCCGATAATACCCAGCCAAACCCAGAAAACTCCTTACTTCCGTAGCATTCTTCGGTGTAGGCCACTTACTAACAGATTCTACCTTCTGTGGGTCTACTGCAACTCCATCCTTTGAAACAATGTGCCCCAGAAAAGCCACTTTCTCCAGCCAAAACTCACACTTGGAAAACTTCGCATATAACTCATTTTCCCGCAAGGTTTCCAACACCCTTCGTAAGTGTTGCGCATGCTCCTCCTGTGTCCTTGAATAGTTCAAGATGTCATCTATAAAAACCACCACAAACTTATCCAAGAAGAGTTTGAATACCCGATTCATTAAATCCATAAAAGAGGCGGGAGCGTTTGTGAGACCAAAGGGCATAACCACAAACTCATAGTGACCATATCGGGTCCGAAAAGCAGTTTTGGTAATATCTTCTTCCCGAATTCTCAGCTGATGATAACCCGATCTCAGGTCGATCTTGCTAAAAACTGCAGCTCCCTTCAATTGGTCGAACAGATCATCAATGCGTAGAAGGTAACGGTTCTTGACCGTAATCTTGTTCAACTCGTAGTCAATGCACAACCTCAAACTACCATCTTTCTTCTTCACAACAACACTGGCGCACTTACGGAGAGGTACTTGGTCTTATATACCCTTTTCTAACAACTCATCTAGCTGTTTCTTGAGTTCCTTGAGTTCGCAGGGCCATCCGACATGTGGCTTTAGATATCGAGTAGCCCTGTGTTCCAAATCGATAGTAAATCCACTTCCTCATGCGGCATCCCGGAATTTCTTCAGGAAATACATCTAAGTATTCCTGTACTACAGGAATAATTTCAATAGAAGCTTCCTCAGCTTTAGCGTCCACCACATTGCACAGAAAACCTTCACATCCTTGTACCATCAACTTATGAGCTTTTATTGCGGAAATAATTCTCACCCCTTGGCGGGGTTGTTTATTGTAGTGCACCACCTTTCTTCCATTTGAACTCTTCAAAGTCACCTTCTGCTTCCGGCAATCGATCTGTGCTTGATATTTAGCCAACCAATCCATTCCAAGAATCACATCGAATTCCATTAACTCAAATTGATGTAAATCAGCATTGAACTCTTGATCGCCTATCACTATTGGGCAATTCTTATATAACATCCCACACTGCACTGCCGCTCCCGTAGGTAAAGATACCACCATAGTTTCTTTTTCTTCAGACGATACTAATTTAGCTTTTTCCACAATCTCAGGTGATATGAAAGAATGACTAGCACCAGAATCAAACAACACATAAACATGATATGAGCGCAAAAGAAAAGTACCAAGAATAACATCGCATTGTTCTCGCCTTCCTCTCTCTTCATCACATAAACTCGCCTCCAAAGATTGCGTAGTGCTTGACGAGGTGGTGGTGGCGGAAGTGCTCTAATTGGGTTGCTCGATTGCCATTACTGACCTCCGTGATTTGGGCGAGGCCTTCCCCGATTCACGGATGTTCAATCCTTCACGATGGTTCTGGTAGAGCTCCTCGGTAGCACCACCCATAAAATTGGATCCCCTTCACCGGATGAGGACGGTTCTCACAACATGATTAGATCGCCACAATGATAGCGAACCACTCTGGCCGATTCCGCAATCTCGCATAATGCCCGGCCTACCACAAGCCCTACGCCATCGCACTGTGTTGTTGGGGTCGTCCCTGATTACCTTGCCACATATTGGGCCTGAACCTCTTAAAGGTAGGTGGTGGTTGAGGAACAAAACGAGGAGGTTCCTTCTCTTGTCGCTTGGTCAATTGCACCGTCCGATTACTTAGCACCTGCTACATTAGCAGCCACCTCCAGCATATCTTGATATGAGGCGAAGGTGCATACGGACAACTTTTCCTGTATATTGTAGTTCAACCCATCCTCAAACCTGTTCATCTTCAGCTTCTCATTCGCGATATAGATTGGTGCAAACCTCGATAATTCCATAAACTTAGAAGCATACTGCAGTACAGTGTCACTCCCTTGTTGCAACTCCAGAAATTCTTTCTCTTTGGCCTTTTGTAAAGCCATTGGGTAAAACCGGTTCCTCAGCATCTCCTTGAAGTTTTCCCACCCAAAACCTTGTTCATTCTGTCTTCCTTTCATGCTCATCCACCATAAGTCAGCTTCTCCCTTAAGATGATAGGTTGCAAAGTTTACCTTCCTGTCCTCAGGACACTGAATTGCGTCAAAAATCTTTTCTACGTCCCTGACCCATTCCTCGAAGATCTTGGGATCGGCTACCCCGTTGTAAGATGGGGGGTTCAAGGCATTGAATTCCCGAAACAGAGTGGATTTTCCTTCTTTTTGTCCCGCCATCCATTGGAACTGCTCTGACTGCTGGGCCATTAGTTCCATCATCATTAGCTGAGTTAAATCGGGCCCTGAAGTTGGAGTTCCATCCGTTTGATTAGATGAAGACGCCCTATGTACTGAATTCGCTGCGGCCTCATAGAGTGGTGCATATTTTTGTCTCAGCTCCGCCATGGAAGGAACAGAAGGTGGCGGGATCTCTTGAGGCGACCTTCCATCATCGTTTTCCATTCTTTTAGGACTTCTAATTACCAACACAAATAATTTCATTAAGCCAACAATTTTTAATAACAACAAAACATGGTACAAAACTTACCCAGCTTGTACTCTTATCCCTCTTTCTAACATAGGTAAACAACACTTTACATTTATAGGAATATAAAGGATTTTCCTGGCGATGCATTAACATAGACACTTAATGTTTCATATGCTCAACTTTCTTTCAACTTTCACATTTAATATAAGCATTCTCATCTCGTCATATCATCTCATAGTGCCCAAATCCACTACTCTCATACCATTGAAACTGCATATAAGAGGGTTTATAGTGAAGGAACACATGTTTTTCATAACATAAACGAAATACTACATTAAACCTTGCATGATATAACCATTACCGTCATAAACAAAATGAAAAAGGAAACATTAAAGCACGACACTACCAAGTTCTCATACTTTTATACAAATTCTAAAAGGATCAGTTCAAAATAAAGAAAGACAACGAAATCAAACACGACGCCTCTGAACACCTCTCTCCTCCTCGGCTTCATAAATGGTTTCAATTGTGGCATGATTCTCCATCACAGTTTTACTAGAGGGACGATATTTCTTTGAAGTTACTTTTCTTCATAATCTAGAATCCATAGCAGGTGCTCCTCATAGGTCGGGTCTTCTCTCTACCTCCGACTCCTCGTCGGGGTCTTCTTCTAGTTCCAAGCCCTCCTCGGGGCTATATTCCTTTTCCTCCTCAGGGTTTAGATCATCCAGAGGGGCTAGAGTCGGGTGCTCATAGCAATGGCAGCTTTATGTCGTCCAACAAATGTAAAAAACGATCAAGCATGCACTTATAACACAAAAGATAACCAGGAAAGAGACACACACCCCATTCCCCCATCCTACACTCATCACTCCGAACGTAGCATCCTAGGCCTAAAGGTAAACCTATAGATTCCTAAGAGCTATCAGGTCGCAACCCAGAGCTCTGATACCATTCTGTAACGCCCTGGAAATTTAAATCCAGCATATCGATCAAAGTCAAGTATTAAAATTGCAGCGGAAAGATTTTCAACTTAATAATCAAATCAAGGCATCGCTGCACTTCTTTCGAGATACAAGGCAAGCGAAAGGTTCTAACCAAGGTGACTAATTAGTCCACAATCTAAACAAGTCTTAATATTATCTTTACTTAAACAAAACAAAACGACAATTTGTTCTTGACTCATCTAACTTCTCTTCCTCACTTCTACGCCCCTTTATATCCCAAGTTACTGGTCCGTACCTGAAAACAAAACATTTCACAAATGAGGGGGGAAACCTCAGCAATACTACTCCTACGCATTTATAAACATTTGCATAAACATTTGAACACATTTTAAAGGGGAGGGGATACGATTCGAAATCTTATGTGAAAACAATGTAATATTTTCCTTTCATCCAATTTTAATAGCGGGCGGGGTTCCACACTACCCCTCGGAGTCAAAGACTCGCAGAACATGATTCGGAGTCCCCATGACTCGCATAAACAACATAATTCGACTGATCAGCGCACAACTCATTTTCTTTCTTGTCTTTTCTTTTCTTTTCTTTCGGAGTCCCACAGACTCGCAATAACAACATAATTCGACTGATCAGCGCACAACTCATTTTCTTTCTTGTCTTTTCTTTTCTTTTCTTTCGGAGTCCCACAGACTCGCAATATATATATATACCTATCGACTGATCAGCGCCTAAATTCACATCCATAACACCAAGCATCACCTGATCTCTTGACCCGCTTTTTAACTCGTATCTGTTAGTTAAGTCCGGTTATCGAGATCCAATTCCTTTCATGTCATAAACAACTTTCCACAAAACTTTTAATGAAAACCATCATACAAGCTCAATCCAAAACAGTACAAAAACCATCATAAAACCAAAACTCCAAAAACGATAACATTTCAACAAATCAATTTTAACACTTTAACAAGGTCCCTTCGGGGAATGCATATTAATATAAAACGCTTAAGGGCATTCATAGGGAATAGGATATAGTATTACCTGCTACGACAAACTTCAATCAACAAGCAGATACGGAGCTCTACGATTCGATTCCTCGCTCAGCCTAGTAAAAGGGTCTAAAATCAACACGTGCTCTAACGATTTCTTTAACAACCTAACTACCCTTCCCAAAATATAGGTTATTTCGTTTAATCACAAATCACACAATTTCTTTCATAAAACTTAACCAAGAATTTATACTCAACCATATTGCATGAAATCAAATAATAACTAGATACTTTATTTCATATCTTGCATGGCACTATTCACTATATTTACCAATATGCCACTAGACATGCATTTCACCACACTAGGTTACTCTTATCACATTTAATACATATTTAGGGTTCTTTAACATATTCCTAGGTCTCAAGAATAACCTTGAAATGATTTTACACTTGATACTTAGAACATGTAGAAACATAAAGCTTTACATCTATGTACCTACTACTTAACCCAACTTTTGATTAATAAAACTAATACGCTTCTCAAGAGATTTTCAAAATAATAAGGACTCTATAAAAGAAATAAACTTAATAACCTTTATATCCCATAATAACCTCGCAAAATAATTAATTATCTTTTCAACCACAACTTTACGTCACAATTACTCTTAGTATTTAAGGATCATAAAATACGATAGATATTTGTATTAAACTCTTCAAAGGTAACTATATACTAGTACCTTAGTAATATCATAAAAATAACTTTCAACACTAATAATCGTAGTAATAAAATCTGGAAATTCAAAATAACTTTTAAAAGAGAGTAACTATATGAACCTTATTATAAGGGCTTAATATTTGATGGAATAGTTTTTGTAAACTTAATACCTCCACTTTGAAATTTCAAGAATAACTAAGAAGTTCCAAAAGGATAAACTTATCCCCATAATAATCGCAATATAACAAGAAGCACTTTAATTAACAAGGTAATATAAAACCCAACGAGTATTATTTAAAACAATGTCAAGATAACTCCACACTTAGTAGTAACACTTTTTAAAGATATTAATACAAATTAGTAACATTTCACATTAACTACTTTAATAAATATTACTTTATAACATTTCCTTTCAAAGGAAAAATAACCATAAACTTAGTAATTCGTTTTTAGTAAAATAGTTTTAGGGTTTAACTAATAAAACCTCATAATATAAATTTCAATTTTACCAAGGCCTAACAAAATATTTTTAACTTAACATTAGCATAATAATAATAATAACCTTAAACATGACTTATAATATAATAATACTTGTAATATTATACTTTCAAAATACCTTGAAAATAATAAAATGAATCAAACTTTTAAGAAAATACTATTACTAGTAATATTGTAATAACATTAACTTAATAATATGAAAACATAGGATATAAAATAAACTAAACTTTGTAATAATCACAACATATAATATAGCAATATATTTGATAAACTTGACATTAACATACTAATAATCATACATGATTAATATTATAACATATAACAACAAGGTTTAATATAACCATTTATATTTAGCCATTTTAACTTGTAAAAACACACTAACCACACCCTAATATTACACATTAACCAACTAACATGTATTTATTTATTATTAACAGTAGAACCCAAAATTATCTATCCTAATAACACATTAGTAATATTAATACATGATTAAACTAACCCTAACACATAATACCCATATTAATCTATAGAGAGAGAAAGAGAGAGAGGGCACAAACAATGGGTCCAAGCTAGAAGAGGTGGGACCGGGGTGGCTCGGGGCGGCGGCTGGACGTCGGCGTGAACTCCCGCGGTCCCGTGGCGCGGTGGTCGACGCGTTGGCGTGGGCACGCGGTGCAACTTGGGCCCGTGGGAAAAGAAAGGACGGGAGTGGGGGCCGCTGGGGGTGGCGGCTGGGGGGGTCCGGCGGTCGGAAGGTGGTCGGGATCACGGTGCCGTGAGGGCGGTGGCCGGAAAAGGTGACCGGGCGAGCTAGGTGGGGTTGCGTTTGGTCGAGGTGCAACAAGGGAAGAACGGGGTCGGATTCCGTTGGTTGGCGCGGATGGGCGGTAGTTGGCTCGGTGGTGGCTGGCGGTGGGCAGGCGTCGGGGCAGCAGCAGAGGGGGGTTGAGTGGTGGTGTGGGCTGGCGTGCGTCCTCGTCGAGCAACAGCAGCAGTTGTAGTAGTAATAGAAGAGGGAGGGGGAAGGAGAGAGAAAGGAGGAAGAGAGAGAGAGAATGCACGGGAAAGAGAGGGGGGAAGGGCCACGTGGCAGCTGTGGATTGGAGGAGCAGAGGGTATACATGGGTAGTGGGGGGAGGAAGAATTTGGCTGCAACGGTTATCAAAATCAGACAAAAATCAGATAAAATTTGTTGGTGATGTCACCCTATTGATGTCATAAACCCACCCAAAATTAAAAGGAAAAATATTAATAACACCCAATATGCTTAGCCCTTAATTATCTCAGCAAAAACCCTAATAAACAGATGAAATAATTCACACAACTGATAAAAGATTTTCCACCCGGTATCCCAAAAATTCCTAACTGATATATTTAAGACTCTAAAAATTACTACGAATACATTCGCGGTCCTAAAAGCTCCGTGTGATCAACAGGTAAACATATAACGAAAATAAAGTCATGTTTTATCGTCTTAACGGTATTTCTACTGGTATTTTTCCGGGGTTTTACAGGAAGAATGTAGGGGGATTATCCATCTTCTTTTGTTCAACTATGGCCATTTTTGCAAATACGACCTCCTTCTCAGTTGGCTTGTACCCTAAGCTAAATCTTCCCCTCTGCTTAAATGCCCTAATTATTAGAGGGATCCTGTTTTTCGGGTTCTTTCTTAATGCCATTATGGGAAAGTACCCTTGTTTCTTGAGAACAGCATGCACCTTGGGGTTTGAGTAGGGATCAAAGTCAAAAGGAGCTTCATCCATCGAGCTATGCTCCACTTCAAGGGTTGATTGTTTGGGAGTAAAGACAGCAGATGGGTTTTCTCGAGATGGTGATTACTCGACCTTGAACCATCATTTTCACCTTCTGGTGTAAGGTAGATGTTATAGCATTACACTCATGCAGCCATGGCCTCCCTAGAAGCAAATTGAAAGAAGTCGAGATATTGAGCACTACAAACTCCATATTTCGAGTGATATTGCCAGTGGTGATAGGTAATATTATTGATCCAACCGACCTTCGACGGGAATTGTGGTAAGCGCTGAATTGTACGCCATTTTGAGCCAAATGTTGTTGTTGAACTCCTAACTTTTGTGTTGTTCTCCAAGGACACACATTTACAACTGAACATTAATCAGCAAAACCAGTTGAATAGTTTTGTTGGAGCATTGGACTGTAAGATACAAAGCTTTGTTGTGGGACGCTCCTCCTTGAGGTAGATCCTCGATCTCGAAAGTAATTACCTCCTGGTGGGTGGTCACATGAGCAACCAAGGACTCATGAGTCATCGTAGGGGGTACCGTAAGTGCAGTAAGGGCATCTAACATTTTCTGTTTATGGGCGTGTGACGCGCATATGAGCTACCAAATAGTGACTTGAGCTCCTGTCCTCTTAAGTTGTGCAAGAAGAGGATCTTCTGGAGGAACCTGATTGTCGTTACCTACTATTGGTGTAGGATTAGGAACAGCCACTAAAGTGGTGGTGTTCCTGTGGTTGTGGTGACCAGACGGAGTAAGAAATGCTATATCGTCCGATACCGGTTCATCTGCCACAATCCATTCTTTCTCGGGATGCTCCTGCTCGTCATCCTCGTCACTGTCCTAAATGCCATGTATGAATAGGCCTTCATGGAATTCAAGTAATTATGCGACAGGTTGCCCTACTTCAACAATCAAAGCGGAAGGGTCAAAGCTTGAATGTCAACAAAAGATGGCATTTGCATGTTCGGGCATAGGGTTATCTTGATTGTTAGGCTTTTTAGCATCTTTCGTCATCGAGAGTGTTCTGTCCCTTATCATATCTTCTATCTTATTCTTGAGAGTCCAACACTTTTCAGTATCATGTCCTCGGTAACGATGATAGTGGCAAAACTTGTTTCCATCCCAATTTTTGTCTTTAATTGTCGGTTCTTCTTTTGGTAAGGGCAGAACACTAAAACCATTCTTCACCAACTGCTCAAGAGCCTGTGAATAAGGGATATCTAGTTGCTTATAGGTATCGTACTTTGGCACCTAAGGCCCTATGCGCTGGATAAAGTTAGTCTCAACTATTTTAGGACGGTGGCTAGCTGCACTAGTTGCCCTCCTGTTGGAGCTAGACCCCTTCCAACCAGGCGAAGCGATCTTATCTTTGTGCATTACCTCTAGTTGAAAACAAATGTCCTTTAAGTAGTCGAAATCCTTGATGACATGATATCCCAAGTGTTTGGATAGATTACTCTTGAGCCCTTGCTTGAAAGTAGACAACTGTAGGCGGAGAGGATTGGATTCATTGATGTGAGATAACTTGGTATGCCACCATTCAAAATAATCCATAAAGGATTCGTCGTCCCGCTGCTTCATGGTGGTCAAGTCGTCCACCGTAGCTTGTTTCTTTTGGATACGACTATGATGGTTAATGAAAGCTTTTAGTAACTCATTCCAGTCGGCCTTGATTTGGGGTGATAGAGCATGGTACTACACTATGGCTTCTCTATCTAAAGTGGATGGGAAGACTGTGGAGTACAAGTTGACAACGATCTGATTCAGTAGTGCTAATCTCATGAACTCTTCAATGTGGTGAGTTGGATTCTCAGAGGGTTTGAACTTGATGTTTGGTACCTCAACTTTGTCAGATATCTTCAGAATTGGTTGAACAACCAATGGTACCTCCATGTGTTTGTCAGCAAAGCTCGGAATAGTGCTCATTGCTTTGGTGAGGATTTCCAGTTTTTGCTCAAGGGTCTTAACACTGGGGTCCCTTGTATGCTTAGACACCCTTGTTTTAGATGTCTCTGTACCCCCAGAATCTGTTTTGATGAGCTCGGGCTTAGGTTCAGATTCATATCCCTGCATCTGCTCTTCATCTTCCTCAGTATTGAGCCCTAGCTTAGCATTGATCTTGGTGATGGCTTGTAGCACACCATCCATTACCTGTTGTTGTTCATTCAGTCTTTTACCCATCTTTTGCTCCTATTCTAATGTGTTGGTAAAGACCAAACCTGGCATTTTGGTGTAAAGTTCGTCTAAATGCTTTGTGATGTTGGCCTCAATGCTCTGAATCGGGATCTCTTGGAATTTCTCTCTAGACATGGTGCAGTCACTAGTTGCAGATGGGTCGTAGTGAGGGTTTGGAATCACAAGGTCGGTGCGTGGATCTCGGATGCGGGCTCAGAGTCGATCACCAATGATGTCTACATGGAAATTCAAAGTTAGGACACTCGATGACGTACTCCGACACATATTACCCGATGCATGCATGCTCTAAAGGACCTATATGACCTTAACAGACTCGACGCCTATGTGCTGATACAAAGGACTCACCCACATTTTGGGAGTGCATGACCTAACTCTATATGGACTTATTAACAAAACATCATAAAAGGCCGATTAAAGTCAGACATAGCGAGCGAATCATAAGTTGATAGACTTAAGTCAGTGTTTCTCAATTCGGATGGGCCCAATCCACAGGCCGACTGTTTTGGAGAATCCGTAACCTGGCCCAATAACTTTAGACAGCTCTAGCTATGTTCGCTATTATGCGGACTAGAATAATGTTCACCAAGACCCACAACCTTTTTTTTATTTTTTTATTTATTTTACTCGGGGAAAATGGATATTTTAAAAGACCAGATAAAGTAAAAAATAAGCGAGTTATAATTAATTTATTTATGGGCTTAATTGATAAATCCAATATGGTTGGGCCTAACAACGGGCCAGCCGTAAATACGGTGGATTTATTAATTAAATCCATAAATTAATTTACTCAAACTTAGTGACTATTATGCAGTCTAAGACGTTATCCATTAAGTTTGTTTGACTTTTTTTTTAATTAAATTTTGGGACCTTTGTTAAGAGCATTTCGTAAAGGGCCATATAATATCATCAAAGGTGAGTCAATTTTTGTTTATTAATCAAAATAATTAACCCTCAAACATAAATGGGCTCTTCCACTTGGGCTAACCATAATGCCCTTGAGTGAATTACACTAATTAATAAATAATCATTTTCTCAACCCAATGAATTTTGTTTGGACTAAAACGATACCTCTAAACTAAAGCCAACTCTAAAAAAAAGAAAGAAAAGGGGAAGGGATACACATAGCACATAGCTACAACATGAAGGGTACCCTAAACCAAGGTTCTATATTCATGGGTTACTATGGTTGGGTTACATGGCCTACCGCACGTTCTCGCCTCGGTTGACCTTACCCTTAAAACTGTGGGTAAGGAGTGTCAGGTGTTGCTCAATGAACTTCAAGGAAGCCCTTTGAGTATAACATGGGAAGATCGAGGAGAGACCAAATGCTTGGCGATGTAGGGTGCATCACACAAGTAGTGGCCGCCCACTCTCAGGGGGAAATCCTAGTTATTACCAAAACCGTCGCCTTTGTGTTAACGTGTCAAAAGACCCGATTAGTGGCCCGGTATGTAAAGGATGCCTAAAAATAATAAAAAAAATTGCGAAATAAATCAACTTCTCCCTTTTTACAATTTCAAATCAAATCGATTTGTTCAAGTTTTACCCTCTTTTTATGTTTAAATCCTAACTGGAGTCGCCAATCTGTAGGACCCAGAAAAATTCTCGTTCAGGGAGATTGTTTCGGATGCGCTACTTAAATGATCGGGAGCCGACTAAGGTTGCTCAATCCTTAAATAAGGATATTTTTAATTTATGAAATTCGTTTTCGAGGAGACAAAATTTTATTTATTTACAGATCTGTTTTTTATTATTTAAATACTCGAAATTTTATTTTTATAATGGTTTAAAACCGGCCCAAACACCAAATCCAGGCCCAAGAGGAAACAAACGGGCCGCCAGAAGCTGTCAAAACCAGCGGGGGTTTTGACAGACCCTGGGTTGGGCTGTCTGTTTTCTTGGGCCAGAGAAAGGGAGTTGGAACTAATAAAACCCGCGGGGGTTTCATTGGTTCCTGGCCCTCTTTCCCTAGGTTTTAACCTTCAATGGGTGAGATGAAGATGTTAAACCATTTTTTAATTTTTTGGGTGCAACTTCATGTATTAAATAATTAAACGGGTTATAAAAGAATAAAAGAGTCGTCAGCCGATTTAAGGAAACCGACAAACCGTAAAACGAAATAACTCCGGTCTACGAAACCCAATTCTAAGTTCGGGGATAAGGTTACGAATCCGAGAATTATAAGAACACTCGGATTCGCCTGTTAGAAAACAGACTCTACTAAAATCGATATTGAAATGAAAAAGAGCGGGGAGAAGTTTAATTAATTCACGAAATTAGATTCCGAATCATGCAAATGTAAAAAAGGAGCGTTTTATAAAATAATGTACATGTAAAGTGATAAACAAAAATAATTACATGATTCAAATAAAAGTTTATCGAACATCACTTAAGATGTTGGTGTGGCGATGGATGGACCGGACCTCTCTTGATAGACACTTGAGGAGGCACTTGGATGAAACGAAGAATCGGGTATGGTGGGTTAGGATTTGGATATGGATGAAGTGAATGGATTATGGTGGTGTATGAGTAATTAGAGAAGTGGGTTCTAAGAGAGTTATGGACATGGGTGGGACAGAGTATTTTGAGAGAGTTTTGATAGTGTGATGATGATAGTTGGTGAAATGAGTGGAAAAGTGAGGGGATATTTATAGGTGAATGAGTGAGGTATAGGAGGGAAAATCATGGGGACACAGCCCCATGATTATGCCCATGCAATCATAAAACCCCCACGGGTTTTGGTAGCTCAAGGGCAGTCAACACATGTGGGCTAAAATCAAGGGGTTGCATGGATCATGATCATTATTTTTGCTGCCAACTTCTGAAATAAAACCCCTGCGGATTTTAAATCAACTCACCCGGATCGCGGACGTGGCAGGCACAAAACCAGGTGTTCTACTCTGCTTATAACCCCCGCGGGTTTTGATGTTTGTCTGGGCCGGAAACGCTTCTAGGCCTCCTTTTACCTGGGCCGTTTCTATTTATTGAAACCCCTGCGGGTTTTATTGTGATTATGCGGCATGCTTTGTTTTGTTGGGCTTATCTGGCCTACTCCATGGGCCCAATGACCTATTTTGGTATCCGACCCAATCGACTTGCTGAATTTTGCCGGATCAGGATTATGTCGGTGCAAATCCAAGTGTCTGCAGGAGGACATCTCTAAAACTGCTTCGAACCCGGTATGGTCATTACGAGTTCATAGTAATGTCGTTGGGACTCACGAATGCCCCAGCCGCTTTCATGGATTTAATGAATAGATTGTTCAAGCCATTTCTGGACAAGTTTGTCGTGGTGTTCATCGATGATATATTGGTGTACTCGGGAACACGGGAGCAGCATGCGAACAACCTGAAAGAATTGCTGACGACCTTACGGAGCAACGAGCTCTATGGGAAGTTTAAGAAATGTGAATTTTGGTTAGAGCAAGTAGCATTTTTAGGACACATGGTGTCTAAGGAAGGAGTGGAAGTGGCAGTGGACCCTCAAAAAGGGGAGGCTATATCCAAGTGGCCAACACCGAAGAATGCCACGGAAGTTAGGAATTTTCTAGGTTTGGCTTGCTATTATAGGAAATTTGTTCAGGATTTCTCGAAAATCGCTACCCCATTGACCAATCTGACTCGAACGTCAATAAAATTCGCGTGGTCGGAAAAATGTGAGCATGCATTTCATGAGTAGAAGAAGAGTCTTACCTCGATCCCTATTCTTGCTTTACCCCAAGGGAACGAGGGGTTTATCATCTACACTGACGCATCACATGGTGGATTGGGTTGTGTGCTCATGCAGAATGCGAAGGTGATTGCGTATGCATCAAGACAACTAAAGACTCATGAAAAGAACTGCCCCACTCATGACCTGGAGTTTGGCAACGGTAGTATTTGCACTTAAGATTTGGAGACACTACCTTTATGGGGTACACTGCGAGGTATTCACCGACCATCAAAGCTTGAAGTACCTATTCACACAGAAGGAATTAAACCTTAGGCATACTCGATAGCTGGAGTTTCTGAAGGACTACGACGTAAACTATCAATACCATCCCAGGAAAGCAAATATAGTGGCGGATGCCCTAAGCAGGAGACCCTATCCTGTTGTAAACCACTTGTTGATGATACCGCATAAGCTGTGTGAGTAGTTTAAGAGGTTGGAAATTAATGTGGTGACACCAGGAAGGAAAGCTGTATTGAATGCCATGGAGTGCAACCTACTCTCATGGAAGAGATCAAGAGGACTCAAGAACTGGATTTGCAGCTTGTCAAGATACGAGAGGAAGTTTTGCAAGGAACGGTCCCTCGTTTCGTGAGTCATGAGGATGGTACATTACAATTTCACATCCGCATCTATGTAGCTAACATAGAGGAGCTGAAGAAGAAGATTTTAGAAGAGGGGCACAACACACCATATTCCGTGCACCTAGGGGGAAACAAGCTTTACAGGCATCTGAAGCAGATATTCAAGTGGAGTAATATGAAACTGGAAGTGGCGGACTTTGTGGCGAAATGCCTCACATGCCAACGGGTCAAGGCAGAACATCAACGACCAGCCGAACTCCTGCAGTCGTTTGACGTTCTTGAGTGGAAGTGGGACTTGATATCAATTGACTTCGTAGTGGGCCTACCCAAGACCATGCGGAATCACAACGCGATATGGGTGATTGTAGATCGATTGACCAAGTCAGCTCATTTCCTAGCCATCGCCAACAACTAGTCCCTGGACCAGCTAGCTCAAGCCTACGTAAGAGAGATCGTTAGACTACATGGAGTCCCCACTTCTATAGTCTCGGACAGAGACACCAAATTCCAGTCTGGATTTTGGAAGACGTTGTAGGAGGCATTTGGTACCAAACTCAAGTTTAACACCGCGTTCCACCCAACTACTTATGGGCAGATTGAGAGGACCATCCAAACCCTCGAAGATATGTTGCGAGCATGCGCATTGGATTTCAAGGACTCGTGGGATGCTGAGTTAACTCTCATTGAATTCTCCTACAAGAACAGTTATCATGCTTGTATTGGGATGTCACCTTTCGAAGCTTTACATGGGAGGAGATGTAGGACTACCCTCTGTTGGCAAGACAACGATGAAGCTCTAACGATTGGACCAGACCTAATACAGGCCACTACCCAAAAGGTCCGGATCATTCTAGATAAGATGAAAGCAGCACAAAGTTGACAAAAGAGTTATGCTGACAGGAGAAAAAGACCTTTAGAGTTCGAAGTAGGAGAATACGTGTTTTTACGGGTTTCACCCACGAAAAGAGTTATGAGATTTGGCCAGTCGGGAAAGCTAACACCTAGATTCATCGGGCCATATCTGATCATGGAACACATCGGAGAAGTTGCCTACAAGTTACACTTACCAGGAGAACTTCCAAGAGTACACAATGTCTTTCATGTGTCACAACTCAGGAACTATGTTCCCGACCCGTGATGTATGCCAACTCACTAAGATCAGAGTGTTGAGCTAGACCACACCATACAGTCACACAAACACGCAGCTGGATGCTTGAACTTTGCAATAACTGATAGAAAGCAACAAGCTGGAATAGAAGACAACCCAACAATATAATAAAAGAGATACACTTGCTTACAGTTGATACAGATACACCACAACAGCAATCAAGGGAAAGGGACTCTCACATACATGCCTCTATAGATACACCAAAGCATAGATGATCAAGCTCAGTTTACAGTTGCTGGATTTGCCAATTTTCAGTGACAGGAACTGATTGAACCAAGGTTGAGAGTTATAAGACACTCACAAACTTTCAAAGGTACTAGGACACTCGAGAATACTATTGAATAAACACTGAGATACCCTTCATTGATAGAAAACTTCAGAATATAAAGAAAGCTAATCAGTTTGATTAGTAGTTGCTTAAGTATAAGCATCGTGCCTAATCTCCCTGGAATATCCTAAGCTATAAAGTTTGAAACTAATACATGTGATTACATCCTAATGATCTCGAGTACAAAACTTTAAGAAAATAAAAGGAAAATACTAAGCTATTCTCTGATAGGACCAAATGCCAAAAGGGTGGCAAAATGGACCAATAGGGAGCTTTCCTCTCCAAAGGGGTAAAAACTAAGTTACTGAGGTAATTCGTGCGCCAATGCTAACCTGGAAGTAATCTCAACAGGTTAATATCATGCTGGAAAGACCAAAACAAGCCCTGTGAATAGAAATCAAAACACATAGTCCCAGAACTGAGGTTCTGGAAAAACTGATAAACAACCCTGCTGGGATTGGTTGTTCTGACTTCTGAAACTTACTCGTGCCATGCTTGATCATGCTGGGATTTCGCTTGGACTTGAAAAGGACATGGCAAGGAACAAAAAAATGCTAGGAAACATTGGCTGAAACTTCCTCAATCAAGAGATAAAAAATTGAGAAAGTCAGCTGCTTGGACTGTTGCTGCTGGGAACTGGAATTGGTCTGGATGACCAATGCTGATGGGCTGAGTGGCTGCAAATGAAAGGGCTTTCTTTACAATGGTGTAACAAGCCTGGATGGATGCTGTTGGTGGTGTGGTGGCTACTGGTGATGCTAAGAACCTCCTGCTGGACTTTTGGACTACTGAGAAGTCCACGAGTGGCTTCTTTGTCTTTGGGCTTTGAAAGCTCGCTTTTTCTTGAAAAGGGTGGTCTAGCCGGCCGAGCCTGTGTGAAAGCCAAGTGCTCCTCGTCCTCGTACTGCTGCTATTGTTGGTGAAGATCCCATGGAAGCCTCCTTTGTTGATGAAGCTGCTGCTGCTGATTGTTCTCCTTGATGGTCTCCATCATCCTCCCTAGGTTTAGGAAAGTTTCCCCTCAAACTTGGAAGGTCTTCATCTGATGGATAGTTTGGTCGAAGATCTGCTACATTGAATGTTGCTGAGCCTCCATACTCTTTAGATAGATCCAGTCTGTAGGCATTATCTCCAATTCTTTCAAGAACTTCAAAGGGGCCATCTGCTCTTGGCAACAACTTGCCTTTTCTTTTGCTGGGGAACCTGTCCTTCCTGAGGTGGATCCAAACTAAGTCTCCTGGCTGGAAGGTCACCTTCTTCCTGTGCTTGTTTGCTGAAGTAGATACCTGTTCAGTATATTTGGCAATTTTCTCCTTCACTTGCTGATGAAGCTCCTTGATTTGATCTGCTCTCTTACCTGCTTCAAAACTAAATTTGACAGAAGTAGTTAGTGGAACTAAATCCAAAGGGGAAATTGGATTTTTACCATAGACTACTTGGAATGGAGAGTAGCCTGTGGCCTTGGATGGTGCTTTGTTGTAAGCAAACTCAACATGAGGCAATAGAGTATTCCATCCTGCTTTATTTTTGTGGATCAGTGCTCTCAATAGGACTCAAAGTGATCTATTAGTAACCTCTGTCTGGCCATCAGTTTGTGGGTGGCAAGTGGTGCTGTACTTGAGCTGGGTGCCCAGTTTGTTCCATAAAGTGACCCAAAAATGTCTCAAAGACTTGGTACCCTGTCAGATACCATTGTTCTTGGCACTCCATGCAATCTAACAATTTCTTGGAAGAATAATTCAGCAACTTTGGTGGCATCAAAGGTGGTGTTGCAGGGTATCAAATGTGCCATCTTTGAGAACCTATCAACCACCACCATGATTGAATCCTTTCCTCTCTGTGTTCTCGGCAAACCTACAATGAAATCAAGGCTTACATCTTCCCAAGGGCTGCTGGGGACTGGCAATGGTTTGTGCAAGCCTTGGGGTAGGCTGTGTGACTTTGCCAAATGATAGATGTTGCACCTCTTCAATAGATGCTCCACATCCTTCCTCATCTTTGGCCAACTGTAATGCTCTTTCAACATCAACAATGTCTTCTCAGCTCCAAAATGTCCTGCTAAGCTTCCTCAATGAACTTCTGTGATCAACAATTCCCTGAAACTGCTCTTAGGGACACACAACCTGCTTCCTTTGAACAAATATCCCTGGTCTATGTGGTACAGACCCTGGGATTGGTGCTGACACTTTTGGTACACCTACTTGAAATCTCCATCCTCATGATACAAAGCTTTCAAATGCTCAAAACCAATAATTCTAGAATCAAGCATGTGAAGCAACATGCACCTTCTACTCAATGCATCTGCTCCTTTGTTTAGCACTCCTGATTTATGGTGGATCATGAAGTGAAACTGCTGCATATACTCTACCCAAGCAACATGCCTGGTGTTGAGCTTGTGCTGCCCTTGAATGAACTTCACGGCCTCATGATCACTGTGAAGTATGCTCCAATAAGGTAGTGCCTCCAGTGCTGAAGAGCTCTGATGATGGCATAGAACTCTTTATCATAGGTGCTGTATTTCTTCTTGGCATCATTTAGCTTTTCACTGAAATAGGCAACTGGCTTGCCCTCCTGAGTCAATACTGCTCCAATGCCAACTCCTGAAGCATCACATTCTACTTCAAAAACTTTGCTGAAGCTGGGTAGTGCTAGAACTGGTGCTGAAGTGAGCCTCTCCTTGACTTCTTCAAAGGCTTTTTGGGCTGCTACTGTCCAAATAAAGGACTTCGCTTTCACCACTTCAGTCATTGGTGCAAAAATGGTGCTGAAATTCTCGACAAATCTCCTGTAAAATGAAGCCAGGCCATGGAAGCTCCTGACTTGATGAATAGAAGTGGGCACAGGCCACTCCCTGGTTGCTAGAATCTTCTCATTATCAACCTGAATACTTGCTGTTGTAACAATGTACACCTAGAAGTTCACTTGGGATGTAAAGAAGTGACACTTCTTGAGATTCCCAAATAACTCCTCCCTGCTTAAAATGGTTAAAACCTCTTGCAAATGCTTGACATGCTCTTGCTCAGACCTGCTATAGACAAGAATATCATCAAAGTATACAACAACACTCTTGCCTAGGAGTGGCTTAAGGACCTGATTCATGAGTCTCATGAATGTTGATGGGGCATTAGTCAGGCCAAAAGGCATGACCAACCATTCAAACAACCCTCCTTTGATCTTAAATGTTGTTTTCCACTCATCTCCCTCATAGATCCTTATCTGATAGTATCCACTTCTCAAATCAATCTTAGAAAAGACTACTGACCCATGTAACTCATCCAACATGTCCTCAAGTCTAGGTATAGGGTACCTATACTTGATTGTGATCTTGTGAATAGCCCTACAATCAATACACATTCTTTGGCTTCCATCTTTCTTAGGCACTAACAAGGCTGGGACTGCACATGGACTTAAACTCTCCCTAATCATTCCCTTATCCAATAACTCATCCACCTGCATCTGTATCTCATTGGTATCTGCTGGTGTCATCCTATAAGCTGGCTTATTAGGTAACACTGATCAGGCACTAAATCAATTTTGTGTTGGATATCCCTTTTAGGTGGCAAACCAGGTGGCATTTCATTAGGAAATACATGCTGAAACTGCTGAAGTAAGGGTAGGAATAAAGGGTTGTCATTTTGTGGTGTTGAGGGTTCTTCACGGTCTAAAAGGATCAAGTCCTTATGTGTGCTAAACTCATGATGATCAGATAAAAGCAACACATCAAGACTAGGTTCAAGACACAAGGTTTTGGCTTTTTTGGTTAACTATGAGGGTTTCATGGGGGTTAGGACAATCTTTTTGTGGTTTAGAGTCAGGGTATAGGTATTAGCTCTTCCACAGTGGTTTACTGATCTATCATATAATCAAGGTCGACCTAAAAGCAAATGACAGACATCCATAGGTAAGACATCACACCAGACCTCATCTTTGTATGATTGACCAATTGAAAAAGCAATAAGGCATCTAGCAGAAACTTTGATACCTTTGCCTGAACTGAGCCACTGGATGGCACATGGGGCTGGGTGGGGCTTGGTTGCCAGGCTTACCTTCTTCACCATAGTGCTGGATGCTGCATTGGCACAACTTCCATTGTCCACAATCACTGAGCATACTTTCCCTCCAATAGTGCATCTTGTATGAAAGATATTCTCCCTCTGCTCTTCTACTTCCTCTACTGCTGAGCTGCTTAGAACTGTTCTGATCACAAGCATTTCTCCCTCATCTGGACCTTCTTCTATAACCTCATCATCATAGATAGGGTCATGTTCATGCTCTGCATACTCCTGTTCTTCTTCCTGCACATTTTCAGGATCAATAAACAAAGATGCTTGGTACTCAGCAAGAGTAACCATTCTCTTATTTGGACATTCTGAGGGAATATGCCCTAGTCCTTGACATTTGAAACACCTTCTCTCTGTATAAGGCCTACTGATAGGGGCTGGGGTTCTGTGTGGGGAATTTTGTGGCTGATTTTGTGGGGGTCTTGGGGCTGGATTTCTGATTTGAGGTGGAAGTAGGGGTGGATAGGACTTTTGTGGGGCATTATAAGGTTTGTAAGGGTTTGGCTTGGCTGGTGCATAAGGTTTAGCTGGGTATCTACTGCTGCTGTAGTTCTTTGCCCTAGACTTCTTCTATTGTTCCACTTTGTGAACTAGAGAACTTAGCTCATCAAGGGAATCATAGACCTGCAGCTCTACAATGTTCTTGATGCCTTCATTCAAGCCTGCAAGATACCTGATATAGGTTTGCGCTTCATTTTCTTGCAAATTACACTTCCAACGCAAGCGCTCAAACTCCTTTGTATATATCTTCCACTGACTTGTTCCCCTACACAAAATGCTGCAACTTGTTGTAGTTCTCCTTCATGTAATTGTCTGGAAGGAACTTCTCCTTCAACTTCTACCTCATCTCAAGCTAGATACTCACTCTAGCGTCTCCAATCTCCATTCTCCTTCTCTGCAGATTGGTCCACCAAGTAGAAGCATATTTTTTTTTAACTTTAAGGCTATTAACTTCACCTTGTTTTCTTCTGAGACCTCCTTCAAATCAAAGACTCTTTCTACTGTCTGTAACCAATCTAGGAAAACATCAGGGTCTAGTTCTCCTGCATACTCAGGTATATCAATCTTGAAATCAAGTTTCTCAATCCTCCTATCTCCCCTCCTTACTTCTCTTTCACTCTCACTGTTTTCCTCAGGCTCACTGGCTCTAGGTGATCTTATTATCCTTCTCCTACTCCTGGGTGTAGGTCTATAACCTCGACATCCTCTCCTTGTCCTACTGAAAGGATTCTTACCTTCTCCTTCCTCCATCTCATCATCAGTCTCCTTATTCAATTGATGCTCATGCAATCTCATATAGTAATTCAACTGCTCACTCAAAAATTTCATTTTCTGTTCTACTTCTTCCTTCTCTTTCAGGGTTTGTTCTAAGACTTCCTGTGGTGTTTTACTAGTTGTGGCCATTTTACTAAAACCAACAAACACACTCCAAGATAGAACACAATGCTCTGATACCAAGATGATGTATGCCAACTCACTAAGATCAGAGTGTTGAGCTAGACCACACCATACAGTCACACAAACACACAGCTGGATGCTTGAACTTTACAATAAATGATAGAAAGCAACAAGCTGGAATAGAAGACAACCCAACAACAGAATAAAAGGGATAGACTTGCTTACAGTTGATAACGATACACCACAACTGCAATCAAGGGAAAGGGACTCTCACATACATGCCTCTATGGATACACCAAAGCATGGATGATCAAGCTCAGTTTACACTTGCTGGATTTGCCAATTTCCAGTGACAAGAACTGATTGAACCAAGGTTGAGAGTTATAGGACACTCACAAATTTTCAGAGGTACTAGGACACTCGAGAATCCTATTGAATAAACATTGAGATACCCTTCATTGATAGAAAACATCAGAATATAAAGAAAGCTAATCAGTTTGATTAGCAGTTGCTTAAGTATAAGCATCCTGCCTAATCTCCCTGGAATATCCTAAGCTATAAATTTTGAAACTAATACATGTGATTACATCCTAATGATCTCAAGTACAAACTGTAAGAAAACAAAAGGAAAATACTAAGCTATTCTCTGATTGGACCAAATGCCAAAAGGGTGGCAAAATGGACCATTAGGGAGCTTTCCTCTCCAAAGGGGTAAAAATTAAGTTACAGAAGTAATTCGTGCGCCAATGCTAACCTGGAAGTAATCTCAGCAAGTTAATATCATGCTGCAAAGACCAAAACAAGCCCTGTGAATAGAAATCAAAACACATAGCCCCAGAACTGGGGTTCTGGAAAAACTAATAAACAACCCTGCTGGAATTGGTTGTTCTGACTTCTGAATCTTACTCGTGCCATGCTTGATCATGCTGGGATTTGGATTGGACTTGAAAAGGACATGGCAAGGAACAAAAAAGTCCTATGAAACATTTGCTGAAACTTCCTCAATCAATAGATACAACATTGAGAAATTCAGCTGCTTGGACTGTTGCTGCTGGGAACTGGAGTTGGTCTGGATGACCAATGCTGATGGGTTGAGTGGCTGCAAATGCCAGAGCTTGCTTTACAATGGTGTAACAAGTCTGGATGGATGCTAATGGTGGTGTGGTGGCTGCTGGTGATGCTAAGAACCTCTTGCTGGAATTTTGGACTACTGAGAAGTCTGCTGAGTGGCTTCTTTGTATGTCTTTGGGCTTTGAAAGCCTCGCTTTTACTGAAAAGGCCTGGTCTAGCTCTGAAGTGTGAAATGACAAGTGCTCCTCCTCGTCCTCGTACTGCTGCTATTGTTGGTGAAGATCCCATGGAAGCCTCCTTTGTTGATGAAGCTGCTGCTGCTGATTGTTCTCCTTGATGGCCTCCATCATCCTCCCTAGGTTTAGGAAAGTTTCCCCTCAAACTTGGAAGGTCTTCATCTGATGGATAGTTTGGTCGAAGATCTGCTACATTGAATGTCACTGAGCCTCCATACTCTTCAGATAGATCTAGTCTGTAGGCATTATCTCCAATTCTTTCAAGCACTTCAAAGGGGCCATCTGCTCTTGGGAACAGCTTGCCTTTTCTTTTGCTGGGGAACCTGTCCTTCCTGAGGTGGATCCAAACTAAGACTTCTGGCTGGAAGGTCCCCTTCTTCCTGTGCTTGTTTGCTGAAGTAGACACCTGTTAGATATATTTGGTAATTTTCTCCTTCACTTGATGATGAAGCTCCTTGATTTGATCTGCTCTCTTACCTGCTTCAAAACTAAATTTGACAGAAGTAGTTAGTGGAACTCAATCCAAAGGGGAATTTGGATTTTTACCATAGACTACTTGGAATGGAGAGTAGCCTGTGGCCTTGGATGGTGCTTTGTTGTAAGCAAACTCAGCATGGGGCAATAGAGTATCCCATCCTGCTTTATTTTTGTGGATCAGTGCTCTCAATAGGACTCCAAGTGTTCTATTAGTAACCTCTGTCTGGCCATCAGTTTGTGGGTGGCAAGTGGTGCTGTGCTTGAGCAGGGTGCCCTGTTTCTTCCATAAAGTGACCCAAAAATGGCTCAAAAACATGGTACCCTGTCAGATACCATTGTTCTTGGCACTCCGTGCAATCTAACAATTTCTTGGAAGAATAATTCAACAACTTTGGTGGCATCAAAGGTGGTGTGGCAGGGTATGAAATGTGCCATCTTTGAGAACCTATCAACCACCACCATGATTGAATCATTCCCTCTCTGTGTTCTTGGCAAACCTACAATGAAATCAAGGCTTACATCTTCCCAAGGGCTGCTGGGGACTGACAATGGTGTGTATAAGCCTTGGGGTAGGCTGTGTGACTTTGCCAACTGACAGATATTGCACCTCTTCAATAGATACTCCACATCCTTCCTCATCTTTGGCCAACTGTAATGCTCTTTCAACATCAGCAATGTCTTCTCAACTCCAAAATGTCCTCCTAAGCTACCTCCATGAACTTTTGTGATCAACAATTCCCTGAAACTGCTCTTAGGGACACACAACCTGCTTCCTTTGAACAAATATCCCTGGTCTATGTAGTACAGACCCTGGGTTTGCTGCTGACACTTCTGGTACACCTGCTTGAAATCTCCATTCTCCTGATACAAAGCTTTCAAATGCTCAAAACCAATAATTATGGAATCAAGCATGTGAAGCAACATGTACCTTCTACTCAATGCATCTACTCCTTTGTTTAGCACTCCTGATTTATGGTGGATCATGAAGTGAAACTGCTGCATATACTCTACCCAAGCAGCATGCCTGGTGTTAAGCTTGTCCTGCCCTTGAATGAACTTCAAGGCCTCATGATCATTGTGAAGTATGCTCCAATAAGGTAGTGCCTCCAGTGCTGAAGAGCTCAGATGATGGCATAGAACTCTTTGTTATAGGTGTTGTATTTCTTCTTTGCATCATTTAGCTTTTCACTGAAATAGGCAACTAGGTTGCCCTCCTTAGTCAATACTGCTCCAATGCCAACTCCTGAAGCATCACATTCTACTTCAAAAACTTTGTTGAAGCTGGGTAGTGCTAGAACTGGTGCTGAAGTGAGCCTCTCCTTGACTTTTTCAAAGGCTTTCTGGGCTGCTACTGTCCAAATAAAGAACTTCCCTTTCACCACTTTAGTCGTTGGTGCAAAAAAGATGCTGAAATTCTTGACAAATCTCCTGTAAAATGAAGCCAGACCATGGAAGCTACTGACTTGATGAATAGAAGTGGGCACAGGCCACTCCCTGATTGCTTGAATCTTCTCATTATCAACCTGAATACCTGCAGCTGTAACAATGTACCCCATGTAGTTCATTTGGGATGTAAAGAAGTGACACTTCTTGAGATTCCCAAATAACTCCTCCCTGCTTAAAGTGGTTAAAACCTCCTGCAAATGCTTGACATGCTATGCTCAGACCTGCTATAGACAAGAATATCATCAAAGTATACAACAACACTCTTGCCTAGGAGTGGCTTAAGAACCTGATTCATAAGTCTCATGAATGTAGATGGGGCATTAGTCAGGCCAAAAGGCATGACCAACCATTCAAACAACCCTCCCTTGGTCTTAAATGCTGTTTTCCACTCATCCCCCTCATAGATCCTTGTCTGATAGTATCCACTCCTCAAATAAATCTTAGAAAAGACTGCTCACCCATGTAACTCATCTTACATGTCCTCAAGTCTAGGTATAGGGTACCTATACTTGATTATGATCTTGGTAATAGCCGTACAATCAATACACATTCTTTGGCTTCCATGTTTCTTAGGCACTAACAAGGCTGGGACTGCACATGGACTAAAACTGTCCCTAATCATTCCCTTCTCCAATAACTCATCCACCTGCCTCTGTATCTCATTGGTCTCTGCTGGTGTCATCCTATAAGCTTGCTTATTAGGTAACACTGATCCAGGCACTAAATCAATTTTGTCTTTGATACCCTTTTCTGGCAAACTGGTGGCATTTCATCGGAAATACATCTAAACCGGCAAGTAAGGGTAGGAATAAAGGGTGGTCATTTTGTGGTGTTGAGGGTTCTTCAAGGTCTAAAAGGATCAAGTCCTTCTGTGTGCTAAACTCATGATGATCAGATAAAAGCAACAAATCAAGACTAGATTCAAGACACAAGGTTTTGGCTTTTTTGGTTAACTGTGAGGGTTTCATGGGGGTTAGGACAATCTTTTTATGGTTTAGGGTCAGGGTATAGGTATTAGCTCTTCCACAGCTGTTTACTGATCTATCATACAACCAAGGTCGACCCAAAAGCAAATGACAGGCATCCATAGGTAAGACATCACACCAGACCTCATCTTTGTATGATTGACCAATTGAAAAAGCAACAAGGCATCTAGCAGAAACTTTGATACCTTTGCCTGAACTGAGCCACTTGATGGTATATGGGGTTGGGTGGGGCTTGCTTGCCAGGCTTACCTTCTTCACCATAGTGATGGATGTTGCATTGGCACAACTTCTACTCTCCACAATCAATGAGCATACTTTCCCTCCAATAGTGCATCTTGTATGAAAGATATTCTCCTCTCGCTTCTTCCGCTTCATCACTGAACTGCTTTACGATCACAAGCATTTCTCCCTCATCTGGACCTTCTTCTATAACCTCATCATCATAGATAGGGTCATGTTCATGCTCTGCATACTCCTGTTCTTCTTCCTGCACATTTTCAGGATCAATAAATAAAGCTTCTTGTTACTTAGCAAGAGTAACCATTCTCTTGTTTGGACATTCTGAGCCAATGTGCCCTAGTCCTTGACATCTGAAACACCTTCTCTCTGTATAAGGCCTGCTGATAGGGGTTGGGGTTCTTTGTGGGGAATTTTGTGGCTGATTTTGTGGGGGTCTTGGGGCTGGATTTCTGATTTGAGGTGGAAGTGGGGGTGGATAGGTCTTTTGTGGGGCATTATAAGGTTTATAAGGGTTTGGCTTGGCTGGTGCATAAGGTTTAGCTGGGTATCTGCTGCTGCTGTAGTCCTTTGCTCTAGACTTCTTCTGTTGTTCCACTTTGTGAGCCAGAGAACTTAGCTCATCAAGGGAATCATAGTCCTGCAGCTCTACAATGTTCTTGATGCCTTCATTCATGCCTGCAAGATACCTGATATAGGTTTGCGCTTCATTTTCTTGCATATTACACTTCCAAAGCAAGTGCTCAAACTCCTTTGTATACTCTTCCACTGACTTGTTCCCCTGCACAAAATGCTGCAACTTGTTGTAGTTCTCCTTCATGTAATTGTCTGGAAGGAACTTCTCCTTCCACTTCTGCGTCATCTCATGCCAATCTAGGAAAACATCAGGGTCTAGTTCTCCTACATACTCAGATATATCAATCTTGAAATCAAGTTTCTCAATCCTCCTACTTCCTCTCCTTACTTCTCTTTCACTCTCACTGTTTTCCTCAGGCTCACTGACTCTAGGTGATCTTATTATCCTTCTCCTACTCCTGGGTGTAGGTCTAGGACCTCGACCTCCTCTCCCTGTCCTACTGAAAGGATTCTCACCTTCTCCTTCCTCCATCTCAACATCAGTCTCCTTATTCAACTGATGCCTATGCAATCTCATATAGTAATTCAACTGCTCACTCAAAAATTTCATTTTCTGTTCTACTTCTTCCTTCTCTTTCAGGGTTTGTTCTAAGACTTCCCGTGGTGTTTTACTAGTTGCGGCCATTTTACTAAAACAAACAAACACACTCCAAGATAGAACACAATGCTCTGATACCAAGATGATGTATGCCAACTCACTAAGATCAGAGTGTTGAGCTAGACCACACCATACAGTCACACAAACACACAGCTGCATGCTTGAACTTTACAATAAATGATAGAAAGCAACAAGCTGGAATAGAAGACAACCCAACAACAGAATAAAAGGGATAGACTTGCTTACAGTTGTTACAGATACACCACAACTGCAATTAAGGGAAAGGGACTCTCACATACATGCCTCTACAGATACACCAAAGCATGGATGATCAAGCTCAGTTTACACTTGCTGGATTTGCCAATTTCCAGTGACAGGAACTGATTGAACCAAGGTTGAGAGTTATAGGACACTCACAAACTTTCAGAGGTACTAGGACACTCGAGAATACTATTGAATAAACATTGAGATACCCTTCATTGATAGAAAACATCAGAATATAAAGAAAGCTAATCAGTTTGATTAGTAGTTGCTTAAGTATAAGAATCCTGCCTAATGTCCCTGGAATATCCTAAGCTATAAAGTCTGAAACTAATACATGTGATTACATCCTAATGATCTCGAGTACAAACTTTAAGAAAACAAAAGGAAAATACTAAGCTATTCTCCGATTGGACCAAATGCCAAAAGGGTGGCAAAATGGACCAATAGGGAGCTTTACACTCCTAAGGGGTAAAAACTAAGTTACTGAGGTAATTCCCGCGCCAATGCTAACCTGGAAGTAATCTCAATAGTTTAATATCATGCTGGAATGACCAAAACAAGTCCTGTGAACAGAAATCAAAACACAAAGCCCCAGAAATGGGGTTCTGGAAAAACTGATAAACAACCCTGCTGGGATTGTTGTTCTAACTTTTGAATCTTACTCGTGCCATGCTTGATCATGTTGGGATTTGGCTTGGACTTGAAAAGGACATGGCAAGAAACAAAAAACTCCTAGGAAACATTGGCTGAAACTTCCTCAATCAAGAGATACAACATTGAGAAAGTCAGCTGCTTGGACTGTTGCTGCTGGGAACTGGAATTGGTCTGGATGACAATGCTGGTGGGCTGAGTGGTTGTGGATGCCAAGACTTACTTTACAATGGTGTAACAAGCCTGGATGGATGCTGTTGGTGGTCTGGTGGCTGCTGGTGATGCTAAGAACCTCCTGCTAGAATTTTGGTCTACTGAGAAGTCTGCTAAGTGGCTTGCTGTATGTGCTGGGCTTTGAAAGCCTGCTGTTTCTGCTGGAAGGGCTGGTCTAGCTGCTGAGTTGTGTGAAACAGCAAGTGCTCCTCCTCCTTGTGCTGCTGCTATTGTTGGTGAAGATCCCTTGGAAGCCTCCTTTGTTGATGAAGCTGCTGCTGCTGATTGTTCTCCTTGATGGTCTCCATCATCCTCCCCAGTTTGAGGTTAGTTTGTCCTCAAACTTGGAAGGTCTTCATCTGCTGGATAGTATGGTCGAAGATCTGCTACATTGAATGTTGCTGAGCCTCCATACTCTTCAGATAGATCCAGTCTGTAGGCATTATTTCCAATTCTTTCAAGCACTTCAAAGGGGCCATGTGCTCTTGGGAACAACTTGCCTTTTCTTTTGCTGGGGAACCTGTCCTTCGTGAGGTGGATCCAAACTAAGTCTCCTGGCTGGAAGGTCACCTTCTTCTTGTGCTTGTTTTACTGAAGTAGACACCTGTTCAGTATATTTGGCAATTTTCTCCTTTACTTGCTGATGAAGCTCCTTGATTTGATCTACTCTCTTACCTGCTTCAAAACTAAATTTGACAGAAGTAGTTAGTGGAACTAAATCCAAAGGGAAATTGAATTTTTACCATAGACTACTCGGAATGGAGAGTAGCCTGTGTCCTTGGATCGTGCTTTGTTGTAAGCAAACTCAGCATGGGGCAATAGAGTATCACATCTTGCTTTATTTTTGTGGATCAGTGCTCTCAATAGGACTCCAAGTGTTCTATTAGTAACCTATATCTGGCCATCAGTTTGTGGGTGGCAAGTGGTGTTGTACTTGAGCTGGGTGCCCAGTTTCTTCCATAAAGTGACCCAAAAATGGATCAAAAACTTTGTACCCTGTCAGATACCATTGTTCTTGGCACTCCATGCAATCTAATAATTTCTTGGAAGAATAATTCAGCAACTTTGGTGGCATCAAAGGTGGTGTGGCAGGGTATGAAATGTGCCATCTCTGAGAACCTATAAACCACCACCATGATTGAATCCATCCCTCTCTGTGTTCATGGAAAACCTACAATGAAATCAAGGCTTACATCTTCCCAAGGGCTGCTGGAGACTGGCAATCGTGTGTACAAGCCTAGGGGTAGGCTGTGTGACTTTGCCAACTGACAGATATTGCACCTCTTCAATAGATGCTCCACATCGTTCCTCATCTTTGGCCAACTGTAATGCTCTTTCAACATCAACAATGTCTTCTCAACTCTAAAATGTCCTGCTAAGCTTCCTCCATGAACTTCTGTGATCAACAATTCCCTGAAACTGCTCTTAGGGACACACAACCTGCTTCCTTTGAACAAATATCCCTAGTCTATGTGGTACAGATCCTGGGATTGCTGCTGACACTTCTGGTACACCTGCTTGAAATCTCCATCCTCCTGATACAAAGCTTTCAAATGCTCAAAACCAATAATTCTAGAATCAAGCATGTGAAGCAACATGTACCTTCTACTCAATGCATCTACTCCTTTGTTTAACACTCCTGATTTATGGTGGATCATGAAGTGAAACTGCTGCATATACTCTACCCAAGCAACATGCCTGGTGTTGAGCTTGTGCTGCCCTTGAATGAACTTCAAGGCCTCATGATCACTGTGAAGTACGCTCCAATAAGGTAGTGCCTCCACTGTTGAAGAGCTCTGATGATGGCGTAGAACACTTTTTCATAGGTGTTGTATTTCTTCTTGGCATCATTTAGCTTTTCACTGAAATAGGCAACTGGCTTGCCCTCTTGAGTCAATACTGCTCCAATGCCAACTCCTGAAGCATCACATTCTACTTCAAAAACTTTGCTGAAGCTGGGTAGTGCTAGAACTGGTGCGGAAGTGAGCCTCTCCTTGACTTCTTCAAAGGCTTTCTAGGCTGCCACTGTCCAAATAAAGGACTTCCTTTTCACCACTTCAGTCATTGGTGCCAAAATGGTGCTGAAATTCTTGACAAATCTCCTATAAAATGAAGCCAGACCATGGAAGCTCCTGACTTGATGAATAGAAGTGGGCACAGGCCACTCCCTGGTTGCTTGAATCTTCTCATTATCAACCTGAATACCTGCTGCTGTAACAATGTACCCCAAGAAGTTCACTTGGGATGTAAAGAAGTGACACTTCTTGAGAATCCTAAATAACTCCTCCCTGCTTAAAATGGTTAAAACCTCCTGCAAATGCTTGACATGCTCTTGCTCAGACCTGCTATAGACAAGAATATCATCAAAGTATACAACAACACTCTTGCCTAGGAGTGGCTTAAGGACCTGATTCACAAGTCTCATGAATGTAGATCGGGCATTAGTCAGGCCAAAAGGCATGACCAACCATTCAAACAACCCTCCCTTGGTCTTAAATGCTGTTTTCCACTCATCCCCCTCATAGATCCTTGTCTGATAGTATCCACTCCTCAAATAAATCTTAGAAAAGACTGCTGACCCATGTAACTCATCCAACATGTCCTCAAGTCTAGGTATAGGGTACCTATACTTGATTGTGATCTTATTAATAGCCCTATAATCAATACACATTCTTTGGCTTCCATCTTTCATAGGCACTAACAAGGCTGGGACTGCACATGGACTTAAACTCTCCCTAATCATTCCCTTCTCCAATAACTCATCCACCTGCCTCTATATCTCATTGGTATCTGCTGGTGTCATCCTATAAGCTGGCTTATTAGGTAACACTAATCCAGGCACTAAATCAATTTTGTGCTGGATACCCCTTTTAGGTGGCAAACCAGGTGGCATTTCATCAGGAAATACATCGCTAAACCGCCAAGTAAGGGTAGGAATAAAGGGTGGTCATTTTGTGGTGCTGAGGGTTCTTCAAGGTCTAAAAGGATCAAGTCCTTCTGTGTGCTAAACTTATGATGATCAAATAAAAGCAACACATCAAGACAAGGTTCAAGACACAAGGTTTTGGCTTTTTTGGATAACTGTGAGGGTTTCATAAGGGTTAGGACAATCTTTTTGTGGTTTAGGGCCAGGGTACGGGTATTAGCTCTTCCACAGTGGTTTACTGATCTATCATACAACCAAGGTCGACCCAAAAGCAAATGATAGGCATCCATAGGTAAGACATCACACCAGACCTCATCTTTGTATGATTGACCAATTGAAAAAGCAACAAGGCATCTAGCAGAAACTTTGATACCTTTGCCTGAACTGAGCCACTGGAAGGTATATGGGGCTGGGTGGGGCTTGGTTGCAAGGCTTAGCTTCTTCACCATAGTGCTGGATGCTGCATTGGTACAGCTTCCACTGTCCACAATCACTGAGCATAATTTCCCTCCAATAGTGCATCTTGTATAAAAGATATTCTCCCTCTGCTCTTCTCCTTCCTCTACTGCTGAGCTGCTTAGAACTCTTTTGATCACAAGCATTTCTCCCTCATCTGGACCTTCTTCTACAACCTCATCATCATAGATAGGGTCATGTTTATGCTCTGCATACTCCTGTTCTTCTTCCTGCACATTTTCAGGATCAATAAACAAAGTTGCTTGGTACTCAGCAAGAGTAACCATTCTCTTGTTTTATGGCTGATTTTGTGGGGGTCCTTGACATCTGAAACACCTTCTCTCTGTATAAGGCCTGTTGATAGGGGTTGGGGTTCTTTGTGGGGAATTTTATGGCTGATTTTGTGGGGGTCTTGGGGCTGGAATTCTGATTTGAGGTGGAAATGGAGGTGGATAGGTCTTTTGTGGGGCATTATAAGGTTTATAAGGGTTTGGCTTGGCTGGTGCATAAGGTTTAGCTGGGTATCTGCTGCTGCTGTAGTCCTTTGCTCTAGACTTCTTCTGTTGTTCCACTTTGTGAGCCAGAGAACTTAGCTCATTAAGGGAATCATAGACCTGCAGCTCTACAATGTTCTTGATGCTTTCATTCAAGCCTGCAAGATAACTGATATAGGTTTGCGCTTCATTTTCTTGCATATTAAACTTCCAAAGCAAGTGCTCAAACTCCTTTGTATACTCTTCCACTGACTTGTTCCCCTGCATCAAATGCTGCAACTTGTTGTAGTTCTCCTTCATGTAATTTTCTGGAAGGAACTTCTCCTTCAACTTCTGCCTCATCTCAAGCCAGGTACTCACTCTAGCCTCTCCAATCTCCATTCTCCTTCTCTACAGATTAGTCCATCAAGTAGAAGCATATTTTTTTAACTTTAAGGCTACTAACTTCACCTTGTTTTCTTCTGAGACCTCATTCAAATCAAAGACTCTTTCTACTGCCTGTAACCAATCTAGGAAAACATCATGGTCTAGTTCTCCTGCATACTCAGGTATATCAATCTTGAAATCAAGTTTCTCAATCCTCCTATCTCCCCTCCTTACTTCTCTTTCATTCTCACTGTTTTCCTTAGGCTCACTGACTCTAGGTGATCTTATTATCCTTCTCCTACTCCTGGGTGTAGGTCTAGGACCTCGTCCTCCTCTCCCTATCCTACTGAAAGGATTCTCACCTTCTCCTTCCTCCATCTCATCATCAGTCTCCTTATTCAACTGATGCCTATGCAATCTCATATAGTAATTCAACTGCTCACTCAAAAATTTCATTTTCTGTTCTACTTCTTCCTTCTCTTTCAGGGTTTGTTCTAAGACTTCCTGTGGTGTTTTACTAGTTGCGGCCATTTTACTAAAACAAACAAACACACTCCAAGATAGAACACAATGCTTTGATACCAAGATGGTGTATGCCAACTCACTAAGATCAGAGTGTTGAGCTAGGTCACACCATACAGTCACACAAACACACAGCTCGATGCTTGAACTTTGCAATAACTGATAGAAAGCAACAAGCTGGAATAGAAGACAACCCAACAACAGAATAAAAGGGATAGACTTGCTTACAGTTGATACAGATACACCACAACTGCAATCAAGGGCAATGGGCTCTCACACACATGCCTCTACAGACACACCAAATCATAGATGATCAAGCTCATTTTACAGTTGCTGGATTTGCCAATTTCCAGTGACAGGAACTAATTGAACCAAGGTTGAGAGTTATAAGAAACTCACAAACTTTCAGAGTTACTAGGACACTCGAGAATACTATTGAATAAACACTGAGATACCCTTCATTGATAGAAAACTTCAGAATATAAAGAAAGCTAATCAGTTTGATTAGCAGTTGCTTAAGTATAAGCATCCTACCTAATCTCCCTAGAATATCCTAAGCTATAAAGTCTGAAACTAATACATGTGATTACATCCTAATGATCTCAAGTACAAACTGTAAGAAAACAAAAGGAAAATACTAAGCTATTCTCTGATTAGACCAAATGCCAAAAGGGTGGCAAAATGGATCAATAGGGAGCTTTCCTCTTCAAAGGGGTAAAAACTAAGTTACTGAGGTAATTCCCGCGCCAATGCTAACTTGGAAGTAATCTCAACTGGTTAATATCATGCTGGAAAGACCAAAACAAGCCCTGTGAACAGAAATCAAAACACATAGCCCCAAAACTGGGGTTCTGGAAAAACTAATAAACAACCCTGCTGGAATTGGTTGTTCAGACTTCTGAATCTTACTCGTGCAATGCTTGATCATGCTGGGATTTGGCTTGGACTTGAAAAGGACATGGCAAGGAACAAAAAACTCCTAGGAAACATTGGCTGAAACTTCCTCAATCAAGAGATACAACATTGAGAAAGTCAACTGCTTGGTCTGTTGCTGCTGGGAACTGGAATTGGTCTGGATGACCAATGCTGATGGGCTGAGTGGCCTGCAAATGCCAGAGCTTGCTTTACAATGGTGTAACAAGCCTGGATGGATGCTGTTGGTGGTGTGGTGGCTGCTGGTGATGCTAAGAACCTCCTGCTGGAATTTTGGACTACTGAGAGGTCTGCTAAGTGGCTTGCTGTATGTGCTGGGCTTTGAAAGCCTGCTGTTTCTGCTGGAAGGGCTGGTCTAGCTACTGAGCTGTGTGAAACAGCAAGTGCTCCTCCTCCTTGTGCTGCTGCTATTGTTGGTGAAGATCCCTTGGAAGCCTCCTTTGTTGATGAAGCTGCTGCTGCTGATTGTTCTCCTTGATGGTCTCCATCAACCCGACTCATGTGATTGATCCTGAGCCCCTTCAGCTACAAGAAGATTTGACCTATGAGGAGCAACCACTGGAAATCTTGGATCGTAGAGAAAAACAACTTCGAAGGAAAGTAGTTCCCTTGGTGAAAGTGCGATGGGCAAATCACGCCACAACGGAAGCAACTTAGGAAGTAGAAGAAGAGATGAGAACGAAACACCCTCACATATTTCACCCTTAAAGGTACGTCAAGTTTCGAAGGCGAAACTTCTTTTCAGGAGGTAATGATGTAAAACCTCGAGTTTTAGGAAGGACGGAATCATTGGGATTATTACCGAACTGTTAGGTCTAATTTTAAGTTTCGAGGATGAAACTTCTTTTAAGGAGGTAATGATGTAAAACCCCCGAAAAATCCAAAGGTGTTGACCGTTAGGACGTTAATAAATTAGGTTTGACTCCGTTAATTGTTAAATGTTCGTTTGTGATTTATTTTGGCTAACACTTGAGCTCGTAGGATCGATGACGGACTAAAAGGGTATATCGATAATTTCCTGTGTTATTAGTATTATTAGTATTACTCCTATTATTATTAGTATCACTGTTAGTGTTATTGTGATTATTTTAATTGTTATATGAATAATTATGTGAGTATTATTTGGTATGTGATTACTAATTAATATTGTTGTTGTTATTATTATTATTATTATTATTATTATTATTGTTGTTGTTGTTGTTGTTGTTGTTGTTAGTATTATTCTTAACATCATTATTTTATTGATTATGTGCTTTTATTGTTATTACTATTATTACTATTTACATTATTATTAGTATTATTCTAGAAGATCTGATTTTATTTACGATAGAATTGTGTTGGATTAGGATTAGGAGTAATATTAGTTGGGCCTTATTAGATTAATATAAAAGCTAATCTCCCTCTCAAAACCCTAACTCTACCTCATTCTCTCTCTCTCTCTCTCTCTCTCTCTCTCTCTACAATCTCCCAACCCTCTTGCCGCCTCGACCGCCACTAGCCACCGTCATGGTGTCGCCGGAGATCGCCCCAGCCACCACCGATGGTCGCACCTTTTTCTCTCTCTCTGTTTTTTTCTCTTTCTTCCCTGCCTCTGCTTCGCGTCGTACCCACGCTTGCCACCCAAATAACCTCCACCGTCGTCGTCGCCCTGACACCGCCGTGACACCCTCGGACCACCCAACATCGACTCTGACGTGCTCGGACCCAAGGAGGCTCCAACTCACCTCTATCACTAATTTTGCGACCGAGTCTTGTGTCCACCGGCTTCCCTCCGACCATTCGACCACCCCACCACTGTCGATGTGCCCTCGTCACCGCCATCGTACCACCGCCCAACCCGCCGGAAACCACCAGCGCCAGACCCCTTACGTATACCCTGATTCTAGTTTTAAGTTTTCTTTCCTTTTATTTCTTTTGTTTTCTTTTTTAATTATTATTTATCTTTATCATTATTATTCTTCATATTAAATCTTGTAATATGAGTTAAGTGTGTAAATTATTAAGTTGTTAATTCTAGTTGTAATTAATTTATTCTTATTTTGTATTATTATTATCTTTTCATGATATTTTCCTTGTAATCTAATTTGTTATGTGTAAATTTTATGTTATAATTCGGTGTAGTAAGTATGTAATTATTGTAGTTTAAATTACTAATGTTAGATTATATATGATGTATGATGATCTCCATGTAAATCATGTTTAGGGTTCTAGATAGCACTATTCTTTTTATGCATGAATTAGGATGTGTAATTATCAAGATTAATTCTTGTTCGTTTAATTAAGTATTTACATGTTTTCTTTGATTCTCTTATGTGTTTAATCATGTTTAATTTTGTATTTAATCCTGCTAAATTAATTTAGATTGATTAATTATTAAATTACGATTCTTGATTATTAGTTTAATTAATTTTATGTTCTTGATTAAATCTTGAAAGAAAGAATTAGTTGTGGTGTTCTTGGATCTTTCTTGTGCCTTGCTTAAGAATTTCATCTTCTTTGATCATCCATGATGTTATTATAGAATCTTGAAAGAGTATGTTATAGAACTCATGTTTAGGGTGATGTTAATGTTATTTCATGCATGCTTTTAGGGTTACAGAAAATATTAAAGTTGATTTCATGTTTTACAATTTGATTTTGATGGTAGGAAGTTTGATGTTTGGACCTTGGTTGGATTAGATTAAAAACCTTTAACCTTAGTCACTGTTTTAGGCCCAAAACTGGACCCCGGGATCGAATGGTGAAAGTTAGAACCGAAATTACCAACTATATGGGAACCGGGAACGGGACAGTTTTTATAGGGTGTAAAGAATGGGTCACCATGAGAGGTATAGTCGTCCTTTGATCATACTCTATTAACTGGAGGTTCTCTCAGATGTTAGCTTTCATAGGAATTTTATGGATCGGACTTTGGAGTTGTATAAGTTGAGTTATACCCCGATTACCAGACCTAGGTCAGATCTAGATAGTTTGAATTGATGACCATTTTTTAGGACCTTAGAGCATGTCTTGGGTCTCGTGACACCTCGAGGACCTTAGAGCGTGACCCTTTTTATGTGAATGTTGTAATTTGTCTTGTTGATATCAATTTTTAATGAATGTGTTGTTGAGTGAAAAGGTTGTTTTTGTTTTATTATGTGATTATTTGGAATATGTTGAGTAGTTCAAGGTGTAAATTCATGAATGATGGGAACCTTATAGTGTTCCTAGGGGAGGGTGTTCGGTTGTCGTAATTTGGGGTTTTAAAGTAGGGTTTTCGAATCCACAAGGATGGTGTGTCAGGTTAATAAGAATTTGGTTTGGTAGAGTTTCAAATTGCGAAAAAACAGTAAATAATAATAAAATAAATTAAACAGGAATTGAAAACAGTAATTACTAAAGCAAACATGAAGCGAGCATTAAAATTTAACCTAATTTAACAAGAACGAAAAACTAAAACTAACGAAGAACTCATAATCAAGAAAATAATAAATAACAATCTAAATTGCAAATATGAACTAAATTAAAAGATTCGATGAAATTAAGGGAGTAGACTATACCGACAGTCTTCTCTTCACTCTACCTCCCCTTGCTAGCATCACGAACTCTTCCAAACAAACAAAAGTTGTGATTCAGATTACTAAGAATCTCCCAAATCCTCACCTAAAGGGAGAATTTGTGAATCCTTAATCCTCCTCTTTCACTAAAAACTGGAATTTGGTTGTGAACTAATACTAATAATTCGAAGTAACAAGACTAGAAACAAAAAGCGAGAAGAACGAGAATTAAAAACTTGAATTGGATTAAAGATTGAACGAGTAAATTACAATCGAAGAATAACGGTAGCAAAAGCAAGAAAAATGATGAACTAAACCATAGAAAAATGCTAAGAAAGAGTAAACCTAAAAAAGTAACTATCATAATTCGTGATAAAAAAATATACTACGATAATTTTCTGACTCGCGGCGGCTAGGTCTTTTTATAAGCAGTGAGTGAAAAACGCAGCCAGCGTTTTTATAAACACTGCCAGCGTTTTGTATTCCGTCTTTGACTTTTCCGTAGAAAAATGCAGTTGGCGTTTTATGAACGCAGCCAGCGTTTTGTATTCCTTGACTTTTCTCACTTTCTGTCTCAAGCGCTGCCTGTGTTTAAAACGCAGCCCATGTTTTTGTCTTCCTCTCATTCTTGGGCCGGATCTCGCACGATTGAGCCGCTTCTTTTAATTCTTCTTCTCATCTTCTTTTAAATTCTCCAGTTCTCTCTTAAATTTTTATCTTTTCTCCACTTTTTTTCACTTCTCTATGAATTTGGATTAAGGTCTGCAAATCACACTAATTTTCCAATCAAGTAAAGAAATCGCAACAAAAAGTACTCAATTTGCGATCTTAATTCGGATCAAAATGAGACCGAACAACACTCCCACACAAAGATTTGCTCACTCCTAGCAAACTAAAACAAAGAAAGAATATAAAATTAAACTATCCTAACTTACTTTTGTAGGAATCACGGTTACATTTAGCGTATGCAATAAGCCCTTTAACCCCCTTGGCAGCCCAAGTGGACGAGGAAGGTCTCGTGAGGGTTTATAGCAACTATACCCACAAAAGCCAAAGAAAAAGAAAAGAAAAAAAGAAGACTCAGATTAAAAAGGAAAAGGCTGAAGAAAGAAAAAGGAAAAAGAAGAAATAAAAGAAATAAAAAGGGTTAGCGTTAGGGTTACAAATACAATTAAACACTCCCTCAGGCTAATCAACCAAACACATCAATCCATCAAGCAAATATCAAGATCAATATGGAAGAGAACAAAATCAGTGTAAAATAGATAGAATGAAGTTTTCGAAATTAAGTAGAGAGAACAAGTACTTTAGATGCGAAAAACCGCCAACAGACTTAAGATGAATGCAAATATGCGCGGTTGGTTATGGACGTAGGCCAGCCAAAAGAGCAAACCTCACTTTAGGATAAAAATTGAACGCTCAAACACTCAAATTTGAATGTGTATGTGGGTTTTTCTCATACTCAGACCAAAAGAAACAACCTACCATAGGCTTGGTTAGAATCTCGCTCTCCACTGCTAGTATGCAAATACACAAGTGACAATCAAGAAGACTTTTTAGGGTGGTAATGAGGCTTAGGTTAGGGGAAAGGAGTTGTAATATTTGGATATGAAGAGTTAAAGAGCCATGCTTGGATTGATTTTCAATAAAAATTTGCTCTCAACACACCTTCTTGCTTAATGTATGCAAGGAACTCAATTTTATCCCTCATCAATATCGAACATCTCAACTAGCTTTACAACCAGGTGTAGGGCCCGGAAAATTCCCGTTTGGGGAAATCGTTCCTCGGATGCGCTACTTAAGTGATTGGGAGCCAACTAAGGTTGCTTAATCCTTAAATAAGGATATTTTTATTTTATGAAATTCATTTTCGGGGTGGTGAAATTTTATTTATTTTACAAATCCGTTTTTTATTATTTAAATACCTTAAATTACACAAAAACGACTTAAACATAACTTAAAGTCGGCCCAAACAGTGGCTCAGACCCAAAACAAAGCAAACGGGCCGCCAACAACAGCCAAAACCCGCGCGGGTTTTGACTGTCGTTGGGCAGGGCCATTTGCTTTCCTGGGCCGGAGAAAATGGGTTAGAAACCATAAAACCCGTGAGGGTTTTATCATTTCACGGCCCGTTTTCTCTCTGTTTAAACCTTGAATGAATTGGAAAACTCAAGTCATTTTTAATTGTTCTTAGTGTAAATTCAAATGTTAAATAATTAAACAAATTATAAAAAGAATAAAAGAGTCGCCAGTCGATTTAAGGAAATCGACAAACCGTAAAAACAATAAAAATTAACTCCGGTCTACGAAACCCGATTCTAAGTTCAGGGGTAAGGTTACGAATTTAAGAATTATAAGAATTCTTAAATTCGCCCGTTAGAAAACGGACTCTACTAAAATCGAAATTAAAATGAAATAAAGCGGGGAGAAGTTTAATTAATTTCACAAAATTATATTCTTAACATGCAATATAAAGAATGGAGTTTTTGGTTTACAAAATATGCACATATAATTGAATTTAAAGTACAAATTACATGATAATGACAATAAGCAAGCAATAAATCGAACCTCTTTTTGATTTAGGAGCCCGAATGTGCCGGTTTGAAATCCTTGACTTCCCTTGACTTGATGGATGAAGGATGATTATGAGAGGATTAGGATAGTAATGGGTAGAGGATTTTTTGTGGAGTTATGGTAATGAGGGCAGTGGGGATGGTAGAAATATGATGAGAGTTTAGGAGAGTGAGAGTGGAATTATGGTGATATTTAGTGAGAATGGGAGTATAATAGAGGTAGTTTATGAGAGTTGTTCGTGGAAATGAATGGAAGAATGAAGGGGTATTTATAGGTGGTGAGGGTGAGGTTTAGGAGGGAAATGGCGGGACACATCCCAAGGATTATGCCATGCAATCACAAAGTCAAGGGTAGGAGTCAAACACATGGGGCTAATATCATGGGGGGTGATCAAGATTTTCGGCGCCGGATTCAAACAGAAAACCCACGCGAGTTTTATAAAATCCAGGCACAAGGATCGCTGACGTGGACGGCAAAACGACGCGTTTGGGCATAAGAAAACCCACGTGGGTTTTCTAGCATGGACCGGGGCGCACCTTGGGCCGGTCTTGGTTATGGGTCATCTCTTGTTGGTTTAAAACCCGTGCGGGTTTTGCCGCTGGACTGGGCCGCTTCTGTTTTATTTGCTTTGGCATTGTTCGCTACATTGGCCCACTGATGTATTCGGCTTTCAATGCTTTGATGAGTCGGGATTATATTGGTGCAAATCCCGGTGTCTTCAGAGAGCCCCCACTTTGATCGAGTCCGAATAGGACAAGGGTCAAAGTAGACCTGATGGCTGTCTTGGTGCTGGCGGTGCTCTTTTCATATGGCGACCGGCTGATGACATCGTTGGTAACCTTTAAGTGGCGACCATTTGGACGACTGCTGCTGTAGATGTCGTTGGAGACCTTTAGGGTGAATCCGTCTGGACGACTGCTGCTTTTGATTAAGAGGTCCTCGGTAACCATTAGGTGGTAACCGTTGGACGACTAATGCTGACGACATCGTGGGTGGCTTTTAGGTAGCAACCGTTGGACGACTGTCGTTGACGACATCGATGGAGGCCTTTAGGTGGCAACCGTTGGACGAATGTCGTTGACGACATATATGGAGGCCTTTAGGTGGACCCCGTTTGACGACTGTCGCTGTTGGTGCTCTTTTGTATGGAAACCTGATGATAGATGGTCCCCTTTTGGCGGCGACCGGGTGGTGGTGCTCTTTTATGCGGCAACTTGTTGGATGGTCCCTTTTAGCGCGATCGTGATGGTGCTTTTACGCGAACTTGGATGGTCCCTTTTAGCGGCGACCGGGTGATGGTGCTCCTTTATGTGGCAACCTGGAAATCATCGCAAAAACAGATGTTAGTTTTCGCGAAAATATAAATGGGTTCAGATTTTTACCTGAGTTTTGGGGACCCTTGGATCGTTGACAGATGCTGCGCCGCATGGACTTGGGCCATTGATTTTTATGTAAAACCCGTGCGGGTTTTATGGGATCTATTGGGCTATTTCAAAGGCGCTGGGCCGTAAGAACGGGCCTGCAGGACGCTCAAAACCCGCGCGGGTTTTGGCTTTCATTTCTCTTTTTTTTTTTCTTTTTCTCCTCGTGAAGGGAATCATGGTTGGACCCAGGCTTCTTGTGGACGAAAGAGAGACACGCAGCTCGGTCTCCTCTTTGGGTAGCAAATGGATGACCTTTGGATTTTCGACCAATGAAACGCATTTGGCATCTCGAGGCGACTCCTAAAAACGAACGGTTCACATTCACTCTTCATTTCTATAAATGCCAAGCCTCATTCATCTCTTTCATTCACACATTCAACTTCTTCTCATCATCTCCTAGCTCCTCTTTTCTCTCTCTAGAGAATTTCTTTTTGAAGATAATTTAAGCTCTTGAGAAAATGCATCGTCGCAGAAATCCTCCTCTTCCTCATGCAGCGGCATGGCCTCATGAGATGTCTTCGAGACGCAATTTCATCCCGGGTGCAAATGCTGACCCTTCGAATCTCACTATCCAGTCTTGGAAGCATGCTTGGTTCTACCGCTCTCATGGCAAGGTACTCCTCTTTTGATGCTTAGCTTTAATAATGAAAAATGAGCAAGCACGAATTTATTTTCCATGTCTTGCCGATTTTCATTGTTTTCAACATACTTGTATGTCCTCATGATTTATTCGCAACCCATTTTGAGAAACGGACCACACTCGACCCAAAGAAAAAAAGAAATAGGTTGTATGCATATTCGGCCCAAAAGGAACAAAAATACACGGCCCATTTGAACAGAGAAAACCCGCGCGGGTTTTCTGGACCATATCCCGGGAATAGAAACTGGGCCTGGATGGGCGGCCCACTTGCGGAGTGAAAACCCGTGCGGGTTTTCTGGATCATAAACCCCAAAAGCAAAAGGAAATCGGGCCTGGATGGGCAGCCCATTTGTGGAGCAAAAACCCGTGCGGGTTTTAATTCTGCTGGGCCGACTTATTTGGGCCGGTAGATTCTTTTTGCCCAGTTGCTTTGTCTTGTGGGCCATGGCTGTGAGGCCCAGTGTCGGTGCTGGGTCCAGCTAGGGCCCGAAAGACTATATATGAGCCCCCGACTTTAATTTTGCAATGTTTTGTCGTTAGGAGGACAATCTGAAAACTCCCGGCGTCCTAAAGGATCTCCTTAAGGTAGCTGATTTGATTCCCAGGGATTTCGTTAGCAATACCCTTACTGCAGCAGGACTCATGCCGTTCTGGAAATGCCTAGTGGCTTAGAAAGGCCGTACATTTCGCGTGATAGGTCGTGCTATGGCGGAAAGGTTTTAGGACACGACCAACTCCTTCCATCTACCTGTGGGGGAAATGACTATTACCCCCACAGATTTTGTTTTGATCACTGGTCTTCCTTGGGGTGGGCGTGACATAGTCTTTAGTGCTGAGATCCCGCCAATGGTCCTGGACTTGCTGGGTCCAGTGTTAGCGCTTAGCCCGTGTGGTCCGCCCAACCTTGCTTATGCGCACTTCGAGGCAGCTATCTGTGATGCCATCTTTTAGAATTTGCCTGGAGATTAACGTCGCTTTATCTTCCTGGCTTATGTTATTTCAACCACTCTTTTTGCCAATCAGGGAGATAACATTACTTTGACCTGGTTCCGGAATCTCTTGGACTTGAACAAGGTTCAGAACTTGAATTGGGACAAGGCTGCGTATGCGAATTTCCTCCTCTGGCTTCATCGCGGTGTCAAGCTGACGCTGGACGAGGATCCCGTTTACCTCCATGAGTATTATACCCGCTTTCAGTATGGTCCTTCTTTGTGGAAGGTGCTCGAGGTACGTACCCGAGACTCTTCTCTTTGTAGCCTTGCTACTCTTTTGCTATTTCTTTTGACTTCATAATCACGTAGTCATGGGCATATGAGTATATCCTGTCCTTGGGCATTCGCTCCAAGAGAAATAAGACGGTCCCAGCTGCTGAACGCTAGACTACTGAGGGCATACGAGGGAAGAAATATCAGTCGGGCAGCCTTGATCATGTTCATCATGTACTGGATGACCTCACCCCGGTATTTCTTTATGCCTGACATCTTTATCTTATTTTTGCCTCTATTCTTGAAATGACTCTCTATCTTTCACAGCACCACGTGAACTGGCGTCCATGGGCGGGGTTTGACTTGAGTGGGTTGCCCACCCCTTTGCAACAAGTGGAGCACGATACTCGCGTTCGCATCCTGATGGAGGGACCCTCGGGCTTCATATGGTATTTGGGGGAAAGAGCTACGAGGCAGATCCTGGGCGGATATCCTGGCCTTATACCCCGGGATCCTCCAGAGCACATGTTCGAGCCTTGGCGCATCAATCCGGATGTCTTAGGAGACTGGATTCGGGGTCGGGATTTTGACAACTCCGTACATGACGTTCCTCAGGGGCATTTCAACGAGGAATTCCAACGCTACTTGAGCCGTCTAGCGCCCCGAGTGGTGGGTATTTCTCGCTTTTCCTTATGTTGTGTCTTTGATAGACTCCTAACTATAAATTCTTGTAGTTGGGGCCCTACGCTATGGCTGTTGAGGTGGAGGCCCAACCGGCGGGAAGAAAAAATCGGCGGTTTCTTGGAGGTTGAGACTAGCAGTCAGTGCTCCGCGCTCCAAGAGTTTGAGCAGAAGCCGGTAATCCCTCATCTTAGCTTCCCTTTACCTCATGTGCCAATTATGCATGTGTAACCTTTGTCTTTATTGCCTTTCAGCCACGATGGTCTGTTTTCAGGCAAGTGACCAAAGAATGGAGCACTATGTTGAAATACGTCAACCGGTCATTTACTGCTCAGCAGATATCCGTAACACCGCCAGCGTCTTGATATGGAGGCTGACGCTGAGTTTGTTCCTCGGGAACCACCTCGACGCTCTACTGCGGGAGTTCCTCGTACCGAGCCCCCACGTCGCTCTTCATCAGGGGAATATTCTTCCCGGGGTCGATCACGGGAGGAGGTTGGTGGGTCCTCTCGTCCTCCTCTAGCACCTGTGCCGGAGGGTCGTAGTAAAGGCATCATGGCCGAAGGTCATCATTCTATGGGATCGCATCGTAGCGGTTCTGGTAGCAGGGGTCGTAGACCTGTGAACGAAGACATGGCTCAGATGTCCCTAGAAGAGCATTCTGGCCATGAGGGGTCACATCACAGCGTTGGGTACGGTGGTGATACTCAGCCTCACTCTTACTGGGTGGAGGATGCTTCAGAATCGAGTGCTACCAACCGGCTGCCTCACTGCCGCCGTACTCCAACTTCAGTGCGTTCTGCTCGTCGTGGTCGAGAGATTGTGGTGAGGGACCATGACTCAGGTGCATCCGTAGGGTATCCTAGGGCTCAGGCCCTAGCGGATGACGCTACTTCACGTCCTGCACCATACGATGCCTCTTCCTTTGGTTCTGGCTCTTACTATGCTGGATGGCCAGTGCCGGCCCCTGGAATGGGTCCTTCATGGCCCGTGGATACACAAGAGTGGTCTGTACCCCAGCACTCTTGGCTAGGAGGATCTACTTCTTCTGGTTGGCCAGTCCCCGGTTACGGAACTGGTCCTGTATGGCCTACCCCTTATGTTGAGTGGCGTGTTCCTGACCATTCATGGCTAGCTGGTTCACGGGAGCATTCCATTTCATCACCGTCGAGCGTGCATCCTTCCGAAGTTCCCTTGTCTGGACCACCGCAGACAGCACCTGGTTCTGACTATTATTCCTGCGACACCTATTTTGGTACAGCTGGTGCTTCTAACACTGGGACTTCTCATGCTGGTGCCGACCTACGGCGATTCGGGTTCCCTGTGGTGATCAAACCAAAACAAGCATGACTCTATGCATCTTTTTTTTATTATTTTTTTTATGCGAAGCTAATTTGTACTATTTTTATTTTAATGCAAGACTTTCATGCATTTTATTTCTTATTTTTATATGCAAGACTCGGTGAACACACAGCTTTATTTTATTGATGCATTGAACGACTCTCTACATGACGGGATTAATCCCAATTTAATCCCGCTTCCCCAAAAAGAAAAGAAAATAAATGAAAACGAAAACATAAGTGTCAGAGTGAACTCGAGCGAAAATTTCAGAACCGAGCATCATCGGGTCAAGATCCAAAACACCAAAACACACGAACGGGCCAATTTAATTCCAGAGCCCAACTACAATCAGAAGCAGGTGGGCCGAGCTGCGGGAAGGCGGCCCATGTCGACAGAAACCCGCGCGGGCTTTCTCCTCAGCAGGCCTTGGGCTTTGGGCTTGGGCGAGCGCGAACACAGTCCTGTGCACGTCAAAACCCGCGTGGGTTTTGATTTAATTTCCCTTTTTTTTTTACTAGACGTTGCTTGATGGGCTGAAATCATGGGATATGGAGAGCAACGGCTATGTGATCGTTGTTGGTTGCATTTCTCCATTTTGAGCTTGAATGGAGGTGTATAAATACCCCATGATATGCAAGTGATCATTGCTCCTCATCATCAATTCAAAGTCTTCTTCACATATCCTAAAAAACGCAAAGAATATCTCCCTTTCCTCATGGCGTTCGAGAAGAATCTTGCAACTTGGATGAGCACCCTAAAGAAAGAGCTCGGAAGATACAAGCTAACGGGCTTATTGAGTCTTCGCCAAGTGAAGATCAACAATGATTTTCTCCGCGCGGCGGAGACTTTCTGGGATCCAAAAATGCACGTCTTTCGCTTTGCGTGGAAGGAACTCTGTCCGCTCCCGGAGGAATGGTCCTCGATTCTAGGGACAAATCAATTTGCTCGCCCGACGTCGCCTCCCATACCAATGGACACTCCCAAGCAATACAAGGAGTTCTTGTGTCTTTCGTCCCAGGTCGTCGGGAGTGCAATATTTGGCGAAAAGGTACACTTCCAAACTATAGTTGAATATTTTCAATGTCCTCATGCTTAGGAATTTGGGCCTGTGATACGAGTGCGAGCACTCGTATTATATCTCCTTGGCGAGTTTTGTTTTTATCATGGCGGTAAAAGAACTGGACCGGCGAATTTAATCCAAATCGTTGACGACATGTCTCGAGGCTACAATCCCGTGCCCCTAATGTTAGCGGAAACCATGATGGGCTCGGATGATTCGCATCCAGAACATGACTTTCGAGGGAGCCCGCTGCTACTTCAGGTATCCGGTCTGCCACTGTTTGATTTGCTCTTTTTATTTTGCCCCTACTGTTTGCAAAAGCCGCGCGGGTTTTCTGTCCTTTTTTTTTTTTAGTTTGGGAGAATTGGTGTGCAATTTCTAACCCTGGCTAATTTGTGAACAAATCTGGTTAATGGAGCATTTAGGCCTTATTGAAGAACCCCAGAATTCATCTGCGTTGGCGAACTATTGTCAAAGAAAGAGAAAGTACACTGACCTCCGCTCTGTAGCAGAATGGATTGCGTTCTTAAAGGAACCTCGGGAGATCATATGGTGGATCGAATGGTGGCACATTTCTGATTATATAACCCATGATTTCCGTAATGCTTATGTGTGTCTCGCCAGCTTGACGCACATGACCTTTTATTTTCCTGCGCGAGTGAAGCGCCAAATGGGCCGCCAGCAGGACATTCCTGAGCTTCTGTGTGAAACCCCTGACCAGCTGAAGCTTCGAAGTTCGATGATCGAGTCATGGCTGAAGTAATGGGAACGAAGACCAACTCCCAAATCTCCGCCAAAAATGCGTGTGTCTTGCATCGCCGATGCTAGTTATCATGGATGGCTGATTGCTGCCATCGAATCTCGCCGTGCTGGGGAGGCGAGACGAAGACAAGCACCTGTGAAGGAAAGATTAGGTCCTCGTACCTCCGTGAAAGACCGTCTTGGCGCGAGAGACTCGATAAAAGACAGACTTGGTCCAAGAATTAATATGCGGAAATCAGGCAGGCGGGCCTATAAGACCAAGGACAAAAAGAAAGCGATCAATGGACCCGGAGACATGGAGATCGATCATGAGACAACTGGCGAAGTAAAGAAGGTGAAACAAGATTAGAAGATGAATGGAGTGAAGGAACTGAAACTGCTTTGCCAGAATAGTCTTTTATTTAATTATGCCTTTTGAATTTTCTTATGTTACAAATAATGTATTTGCATTTTTTTATTAATAAAGGAGAAATACTGTTCGCAAATATTGTGTTCTTGCAATCTTTATTTTCTTTAGGCACATGAGCGTTTATTAAATATATCCCAAGTGTCTAAAATTTAGTTTTTCAGTTGCTTGGTGATATTAAGCGTAATATCGCTTTAGTTGATCCAAATTCGTGGGCTGAATTATATCTTCTCCATCCATGGTGGCGAGCCGAGCTTCCCCTCCTGGCGAAATATCCTTAATCATATAAGGACCCTTCCAATTAGGTGCAAATTTTCCCCTTGGATCCTGTATAGGTGCCCTCATCTCCTTAAGCACCAAATCACCTGCTTGAAGCAAACGACTTTTCACCTTCTTATTAAAAGCACGAGTGTTCCTATTTTGGTATACTTGTACATTATGTAGTGCTCTCAATCGCCTTTCGTCCATCAACATCAACTCCTCGAACCTTGCCCTAGCCCATTCTGCTTCTGGCAATTGACTCTCGGCCACTTTTCGTAACGAAGGGATCGCTACTTCAATTGGTAGGACTGCTTCCATCCCGTATACCAAGGAATACGGTGTTGCCCCCGTAGCGGTTCGTATAGAGGTTCGGTATCCCCATAGGGCAAATGCTAATTTGTCTGGCCAATCCTTGTAAGTGACAACCATTTTCTTGATAATTCCTGACATCGTCTTATTGGCCGCTTCCACACCTCCATTGGCTTGAGGCCGGTATGGCGAAGACCGATGGTGCTGGATTTTGTAGGTAGCAAGCAAGGACTCCACCTCCTTTCGAAAGTGGCTTCCGTTGTCACTAATGATCTCATGAGGCACTCCATATCGACATATGATGTTTTGAAGAATGAATTTGGTCACATGCTTGGATGTAAGTTTGGCAAAAGAGGCTGCCTCCACCCACTTAGTGAAGTAATCGATGGCGACCAATATGTACTCATGTCCTCCGGTTCCGGATGGGTGTATTTTGCCAATGATGTCAATACCCCATACCGAGAATGGCCACGGAGATGTCAAAGTAGTCAGGTATGACGGGGGTTGATGCTGTAGGTTAGCATATTCTTGGCATTTGTGGCACTTTCGAACGAATTCTAAGCAATCTGCCTCCATAGTGGTCCAATAGTAACCAGCCCTCTGAATCTTCTTCGCTAACATTCGTCCATTCATGTGGGGACCGCATTCTCCTCCGTGTACAGTAGTCATGACTTCCTTGGCACCCTTAGCATCAATGCACAACAAATTAATGCCCGTAGGTGACTTCTTATAAAGTCGATCTTGGATTAAGCAGTATTGTGCTGCTAAAGACCTGACCGCTTGCTGTCCTCCAACATCCAACTTAGCCGGATATTCTCCCTTTCGAAGAAAATTGTATATGTCATGAAACCATTCCTCAGTTTCTTCCTCTCGTGCTTCCAAGTGGCAAACATATGCCGGTTCAGACTGTCGTCCACTACTACCGGTAATTGTAGCGTACCTGATGGTATGGATATCATTGAAGACAACTTGGCTACGGCGTCAGCTAATTCGTTGTGATCCCTTGAGAGATACTGGAAACTGATTTTCTCAAATTGGTCAGCAAGCCCCAAAAGCTTCCGTTGATATTTCATGAGACATTCATTCCGGACCTTCCATGTGTTTTTAGCCTGATTAATGATGAGGCTGGAATCCCCAAAGACCTTTACACGGCGTATGCCTAAGGCCAAGGCGGCTTGCAAACCCCTGATACATGCTTCATATTCTGCAACATTGTTTGTAGCATCAAAGTCCAACTTCACGGACACAAGGACATGTGCCCCTCCTCGAGAGATCAGCAGTACTCCTATTCCGCATCCCATTTGGTTAGAAGCTCCGTCGAAATACATTTCCCATGTGATTTCATCAGTGAAAAATACGTCCTCATCCGGGAATTCCAAGTGAGTGCTTGGAGGTTCCTTTGTTGGAGAAGCGGCTAGGAAATCCGAAACAACCCGTCCTTTGATGGATTTATGAGGCAAGTACAGAAGGTTGAACTCCAAAAGCATGACCACCCATCGAGCAATGCGATTGTTAATGGTAGGCTGTTCCATGATAAATTTGATGGGATTGTTCTCAGCTATGACATATACAGTATGTGAAAGCATGTAATGTCTTATCTTCTTGGTAGTCCATACTAGTGCAAGAGTCATTTTCTCTATGTCTGCTTATCGACTTTCGTAGTCCAAGAATTTCTTGCTCAAGTAGTAGATGGCTCTCTCTTGACCTTTGGCCTTCTGAGCTAGCATAGCCCCCATTGCAGAGCTAGTTACAGTAAGGTAAAGGAGCAGAGGCTCATCTGGTACTGGTGGCATTAGGACTGGAGGATGTTGCAAATACTCCTTGATTTTGTCGAAGGCCGCTTGACATTGATCGTCCCATTCTACCTTACTTCCCTTATTGAGTTTCTTGAACAAAGGTTCACAAGTCATGGTGAGCTTTGAGATGAACCTGCTGATGTATTGGACTCGCCCTAGGAAACCCCTTATCCCCTTTTCTGTTCTAGGTGGCTGCAACTCTTCGATGGCCTTTATCTTCGAAGGGTCAACCTCAATGCCGCGTTGGCTAACCACATAGCCTAGCAGCTTTCCAAAGGTGACACCGAAGGTGCACTTTGCTGGATTAAGCCGCATCTTGTATTTGCGAAGTCGGAGGAAAAACTTGCGAAGGTTAGTAATGTGTCCTTCCCTTGTTTTTGATTTCACAATCATGTCATCCACATAAACCTCTACTTCTACATGCATCATATCGTGAAGTAAGGTGTTGGTTGTCCGTTGGTATGTTGCTCCAGCATTTTTGAGACCAAAAGGCATAACCACATAACTGTACGTTCCCCATGGCGTAGTGAATGAGGTTTTCTCCATGTCTTTTTCCGCCATTTTGATTTGGTTATAACCCGCATATCCATCCATAAAGGATAGTAGCTAATGTCCGCAAGTGTTATCCACTAATACATCGATGTGAGGTAAAGGGAAACTATCCTTGGGACTAGCTTTGTTAAGGTCTCGAAAATCTACACACATGCGCACCTTCCCATCTTTCTTGGGCACTGGGACAATGTTAGCAATCCATTATGGATACTGGACTGCTTTGATGAACTTAGCGTTAAGCTGCTTGATCACTTCTTCTTCAATCTTCTTAGCCCATTCAGGCTTGATCCTTCTAGCCTTTTGTCGAACCGACTTTGCGTCAGGAAGTAAGGGGATGGTATGCACCACAATTTCCCTATCAATCCCAGGCATATCTTCGTAAGACCATGCGAACACGTCTACAAACTCCTTGAGAAGCTCTGTAAAGGACACCCGTTCTTCTGCCGTGAGTGAGCTTCCTAACTTAAATTCCCGAGGTTGTTCTTTTGTGCCCACATTTATGGTGATCGTGTCTTCCAACACCGCCATCTTATGCTCATGTTCATTAGAAAATTCTTTTAAGGGTTCATTAAATTCCGGATTATTATTGGCGCAGCAGCTCAGGGAAGAGGGGAAAGAAGAATCAGAGTAAGCAGAAAGGTTCATTTTATTGAATGCAGAAAGGAATACATCGCCAGCAGACTCAAGTCTAGACTCACTTGACTCTAGACCACTAAAACCTGACTCTATGTCCTTAGGAACAGACTCTCCTACAGATAAAGCAAAATTATTCTCCTCAGCGTCGACCCACGAGACCGCCTTAACCTCTCCGTCTTCAGCAATCATAAGAGTTGGATCAAAGCTTGGGTTAGATAGCGCAGCAATAATAGCATCAGCTTCAGCTTTCTCCGGGATGGCTTCTTGTCCAAACAGCATGCCAAAGATGTTGCTTCCAGCAAGATGAGTCCATTCTAATGGAGGCTGTTTGTCCCGAGCGGGAACAAAGACAGTAGCCATATTAATGGAGCAATCATTGAAGACTTCCAGTCCAGCAACTTGAATTCCTTTGTTCTTCAGATAGAATGGTTCAGGAAACCCGTAGTAAGGGAAGTCATCACCCTCCTTGACAAATTGTCCATTCAGAGTGAGTGGATAGGGCTTTACTTGGAACAAGGTGGGAGGATTGTCCATTCTTTTCTGTTCAATAATAGCCATTTTTGCGAACCTAGCCTCCTTCTCAGTGGGCTTATAGCCTAAGCCGAACCTTCCCTTCTGCTTAAAAGTCTTGAACACATGAGGGATTTTATTCTTCGGGTTCTTTCCTTGCGGCATTCCCGGGAAATGTGCTTGTTTCTTGAGCATAGCATGTACATTGGGATTTGAGTAGGGATCGAAGTCAAAAGGTGCTTCATCCTTGCTCATCATTGCCACGAGCTCAAAGTTGTGGAGTTCTTCGCCCATTGAGTTATGCTCCACCTCGAGAGTTGACTGTTTAAGAGTGAAAACAGCATTAATGGATTCCCATGAGATAGTGATCACTTGTCCTTGAACCAACATTTTCACCTTCTGATGTAAGGTGGATGCTATAGCATTACACTCATGAAGCCAGGGCCTCCCTAGTAGCAAATTAAAGGAGGCGGGAATCTCTAACACCACAAACTCCACGTTTCGGGTAATACTTCCAGTAGCAATAGGCAACACCACAGATCCAACAGACTTTCGGGGTGAATTGTCATACGCCCTGAGTTGTACACCGTTTCGAGCCAAGTGTTGTTGTTGTACTCCTAACTTTTGTACCGTCCTCCAAGGGCACACATTTACAGTTGACCCATTGTCAACCAAAACCAGCGGGATAGTTTTGTTGGAGCATTGCACTGTAAGATACAGGGCTTTATTGTGAGACGCTCCTCCTTGAGGTAGATCTTCAATCCCAAAAGTGGTCATCTCTTGCGGGGTAGTCACATGAGCAACCATAGTTTCAGGAGTTGTTGCAGGTGACACTGTGAGTGCTGTAAGGGCATCCAACATCTTCTGCCTATGGGCAAGTGAAGTGCATATGAGTTGCCATATGGTAACCTTAGCCCTAGTCTTTTTGAGTTGAGAAAGAAGAGGATCTTCAGGAGAGGTCTGATTGTCACTACCATTCGTTGGTGCAAGATTAGGAACATCTACTGGCATGGTAGTATTCCTGTTATGGTTGTGACGGCCAGACAGAGTAAGGAATGCTACATCATCCGACTCATCTTTCTCCATCCATTCTGTCTCGGAGTGCTCGTGCTCATAATCCTCATCACTGTCCCAAATACCATGAATGAGTAGATCTTTGGAGAACCCAACTATTCCGGGGATAGGTTGACCGGTTTCTACAATCAAAGCAGAGGGGTCGAAGCTGAAATCTCCACATAAAATAGCATTTGTATGCTCTGGCATAGGATTACTTTGATTATTTGGTTTCTTGGCAGCTTTTGGCATTGGCAACGTCCCTGCCCTTATCATATCCTCTATCTTGTTCCTTAAAGTCCAGCAATTCTCGGTGTCATGACCTCGACAACGGTGATAGCGGCAAAATTGGTTGGAATCCCAATTTTTGCCCTTGATTTCTAGTTCTTCCTTTGTTAAGGGCAAAACCAGGATACCTTTCTTAACTAGACGGTCGAGAGCTTGAGAATAAGGAACGTCCAATGGCCTATAAGTCTCATATTTCGGTACATAAGGCCCCTTGCGCTGGATAGAGTTAGTCTCCATGATTTTAGAAGGGTGGCTAGCCGCACTAGTAGCCCTCCTGTTGGAGCTGGACCCTTTCCATCCAGGCAAAGTTGTCTTATCGTTCTGTATGGCTTCTATTTGGACACAGATATCTTTCAGATAATCAAAGTCTTTGACGACATGATACCCCAAGTGTTTGGATAGGCTGCTCTTAAGTCCTTGCTTGAAGGTGGATAACTACAGACGGAGAGGAATTGCCTCATTGATGTGGGACAATTTTGTGTGCCACCTCTCAAAGTAATCCATAAAGGACTCATCATCCCGTTGCTTCATAGTGGTTAGATCATCCACTGTAGCTTGTTTCTTCTGGATGCGTGTATAGTGGTGAATGAAAGCCTTGAATAATTCAGTCCAATTGGCTTTGACTTGGGGCAACAGAGCATGATACCATACCTTTGCTTCTCCATCTAGGGTGGATGGGAAGACGGTAGAGTATAGGTCAGCATCAATTCGGTTTAAAGGTGCCAGCCTCAAGAACTCCTCTACATGATGAATAGGGTTCGCAGAAGGTTTGAACCTAATATTTGGCACTTCCACTTTGTCAGCTACCTTCAAAGTCGGTTGAACAGGCAATGGAACCTCGAAGTACTTGTCAGCAAAAGCCGGCACAAAGCTCATTGCCTTGGTGAGGTTTTCTAACTTCTGTTCGAGAGCCTTGATAGCGGGGTCCCTCGTAGGTTTCGCCACTTCAGGTGTATTAACCTTAGTCTTAGACATCCCTGTTTCTCCAGAATTTGGGGATACCTTGATGATTTCAGGTTCACATTCATATCCCTGTATTTCCTCGCCATCCTCCTCAGCATTCAACCCTAACTTGGTGTTGATCTTAGTGATGGCCTGCAGCATGCCATCCATCACCTGTTGTTATTCATTCAGCCTTTTGCCCATCTTCTGTTCCTGCTCCAGAGAATTAGCAAAGACCAGACCCTGCATCTTGGTATAGAGTTCGTCCAAATGCTTCGTGATGTTGGCTTCGGCGCTTTGGACCGAGATCTCTTGGAATTGCTCTCCGGACATGGTGTTGTTGCTAGTTGCAGATGGATCGTAATGCGGGTTTGGAATCAAACGACCAGTTCGCGGATCTCGAATGCGGGCTCGGAGTCGATCACCAATGATGTCTGCATGGAAATTCAAAGTTAGAACACTCAAAGACATACTCTGACACATACTACCCGATGCATGCATGCCCTGAAGACCTATATGATCCTACTGACTCGACACATATATGCTGACACAAGAGACTCACCCACTTTTTGGGAGTGCATGACCTAACTCTATATGGACCTATGGACGAAGCACTATAAAGGGCCGCACAAAGTCATACACAGCGAGCGGGTCGCAAATCGACAGGCTCAAGTCAGTGTTTCTCAATTCGGATGGGCCTAATCCACTGGCCGACCGTTTTAAGGAGAATCAGTAACTTTGGCTTAACAATTCAGATAGCTCAAGCCATAATGACTATTATGTGGACTAGAATAATGCTTGACAAAACCGACGACCCAACTTTTCTTTTTTCTTTTTATTGGATTTTTTTTTAGTCGAGGGAAATGGATATTATAAAGGATTGAATAAAGTCAACAATAAGCGAGTTATAATTAATTTATGGGCTTAATTGACAAATCCAATATGGTTAGGCCTATCAACGGGCCGACCATAAATGTGCTGGATTTATTAATTAAATTGACAAATTAATTTACTCAAGCCTAGTGACTATTATGCAATCTAAAATAGTATCCATTAACCTTGTTGGACTTTAAATTAATTTTTTGGACCTTTTGTTCAAAAGAATTTCGTAAAGTGCCATATAATATCATCAAAGGCGAGTCAATTTTTTATTTATTAATTAAAATAATCACCTTTTAAGCATAAATGGACCCTTCCACTTGGGCTAACCATGATGCTTTTTGGGTTAATTATTTTAATTAATAAATAATCATTTTCTCAACCCAATGAATTTTATATGGACTAGAACAAAACCTCTAAACTAGGGTCGACTCTAAAACAAAAGAAGAAAGAAAGGGAAGGGGTAGCACATAGCATATAGCATACAACATGAGGGGATACCTAAACCAAGGTTCTATGTTCATGGATTTTTCTGTGGTTGGATTACATGGCCTACCGCACGTTTTCATCTCCGTACCCCATACCGTTAGGTAAGGAGTGCGAGATATTGCTCAAAGAACATCAAGGAAGCCCTTTGAGTGTAACGTGGGGAGAGGAGAGACCAAATGTTTGGCGATGTAGAGTGCATCACACAAGTAGTGGCCTACCCGCTCTCGAGGGAATCACCTAGGTATAACTTAACCGTCACCTTTGTCCTAACGTGTCAAAAGACGGGATTAGTGGCCCGTTATGCAAAGGATGCCTAAAAAGAATTATAAATTCGCGAAATAAATCAACTTCTCCCTTTTACAATTTCAATTTAATTCGATTTTTTCAAGTCTTACCCTCTTTTTATGTTTAAGTCCCCAGTGGAGTCACCAATCTGTAGGACCCGGAAAATTCCCGTTCGGGGAAATCGTTCCTCGGATGCGCTACTTAAGTGATTGGGAGCCGACTAAGGTTGCTTAATCCTTAAATAAGGATATTTTTATTTTATGAAATTCATTTTCGGGGTGGTGAAATTTTATTTATTTTACAAATCCGGTTTTTTATTATTTAAATACCTGAAATTACACAAAAACGACTTAAACATAATTTAAAGTCGGCCCAAACAGTGGCTCAGGCCCAACAGAAAGCAAACGGGCCGCCAACAGCAGCCAAAACCCGCGCGGGTTTTGACTATCGTTGGGCCGGGCCATTTGCTTTCCTGGGCCGGAGAAAATGGGTTAGAAACCATAAAACCCGTGCGGGTTTTATCATTTCACGGGCCGTTTTCTCTCGGTTTAAACCTTGAATGAATGGGAAAACTCAAGTCATTTTTAATTGTTCTTAGTGTAAATTCAAATGTTAAATAATTAAACAGATTATAAAAAGAATAAAAGAGTCGCCAGTCGATTTAAGGAAATCGACAAACCGTAAAAACAATAAAAATGAACTCCGTTCTACGAAACCCGATTCTAAGTTCGGGGGTAAGGTTACGAATTCAAGAATTATAAGAATTCTTGAATTCGCCCGTTAGAAAACATACTCTACTAAAATCGACATTAAAATGAAATAAAGCGGGGAGAAGTTTAATTAATTTCACGAAATTATATTCTTAGCATGCAATATAAAGAATGGAGTTTTTGGTTTACAAAATATGCACATTAATTGAATTCAAAGTACAAATTACATGATAATGATAATAAGCAAGCAATAAATCGAACCTCTTTTAGATTTAGGAGCCCGAATGTGCCGGTTTGAAATCCTTGACTTCCCTTGACTTGATGGATGAAGGATGATTATGAGAGGATTAGGATAGTGATGGGTAGAGGATTTTTTGGTGGAGTTATGGTAATGAGGGTAGTGGCGATGGTAGAAATATGACGAGAGTTTAGGAGAGTGAGAGTGGAATTATGGTGATATTTAGTGAGAATGGGAGTATAATAGAGGTGGTTTATGAGAGTTGTTGGTGGAAATGAATGGAAGAATGAAGGGGTATTTATAGGTGGTGAGGGTGAGGTTTAGGAGGGAAATGGAGGGACACATCCCAAGGATTATGCCATGCAATCACAAAGTCAAGGGTAGGAGTCAAACACATGGGGCTAATATCATGGGGGGTGATCAAGATTTTTGGCGCCGGATTCAAACAGAAAACCCACGCGGGTTTTATAAAATCCAGCACCGGATCGGCGTGGGCGACAAAGCAACGACGCGTTTGGGCATAAGAAAACCCACGCGGGTTTTCTAGCATGGACCGGGGCGCGCCTTGAGCCGGTCTTGGTTCTGGGCCGTCTCTTGTTGGCTTAAAACCCGTGCGGGTTTTGCCGCTGGACTGGGCCGCTTCTGTTTTATTTGCTTTGGCATTGTTTGCTACATTGGCCCACTGATGTATTCGGCTTTCAATGCTTTGATGAGTCGGGATTATATTGGTGCAAATCCCGGTGTCTACACCAGGTCAAAGATTTTCAGAACTTTCAAATAAATCTCCCTAATCACCCCTTTTCTTTTGAGCTTTTTTTTCATTTTTTTTCTTTTTATTCTATTTATCTTTTTTTTTATGGGTGATCAAGGGAGAAGAAAAACATAAAATATAGCTTTGACCTCAATATATGTTAAAAGAACTTCATAACCAATTAGCTAACTCATAATAATTGGGAAATATAATGTTTCCCAATTCAATAAAAATTAAAATCCACACTCCAACATCTCACTTCATTTGTAGCAACGCCGAACCGATTTTCGAACCCAAAATAATGAATTCTGACACATCCAACCAAGGCAAAGGGTAGGAGTTAATAAAGGCCATGGCTTGTACTGTTAGGGTTTCATCACAAAAAGAAAGGTAATAGCTAGGCAGGGCTAAAGAATGGTAATAATATTGTTAGGGAGGTTTTTGATTATGTAGTTTAATTAATAAAGAAACGAATCCCTCAATCATATTGTCACAATATGTAATGCAAAGATGCAGTCTCAAGCAAGATGCAAAACAAGTTCTAGAGGTGCAACAAGTGGTGGAGTCACTTAGGAAATAAAAGAATTGATAAAAGTGATCAATTCATACTTTTAGGCTATGTGAACTCACGGGATAGGGCTCATTCAACTAAACCTAGCCCAAAGATTTACGGCACGCATATTTACACTTATAGCACAGTCAAAGCAGTTAAACACAACTTTCATAACTTGACTCAAAATCAGAAGATTTGAAGAGAACAGTTTCAAAAACTTTAAGGTTCTCAACCAAACTTTTCAAGGTGAAGCAAGACAAATTAAAAGTTTAATCGGTTTACAAATCATCATTAAAAGTGTTCCGGACAAACTAAACCTAAAAAATTTAAAAATTTTGCAAAAAACTAGTAAGGCACTTGTGCCACCCAACCCCACTCCAACACAAAAACTTTACAATGTCCACATTGTGAATAAGGCGACACCACCCAACCCCACTCCAACTGATGGAGACCATCCAGGAGAACAATCAGCAACAGCAGCTTCATCAGCAAAAGAGGCATCCAAGGGATCTTCACCAGCAATTGCAGCAGCAGAAGGAGGAGTTCCTTTTGTTTCACACAACTCAGCAGCTAAGGAAGCCTTTCCAGCAGAAACAGTAGGCTCTCAAATCCCAGCAAAGACAGCATATTACTCAGCAGGCTTCTCAGCAGTCCAAACACCCTACAGGAAGTTTTCAGCATCACCAGCAGCAACCACTCCACCAATAGCATCCATCCAGGCTTGCTACACTATTGTAAAGCCAGTCCTGGCATCCACAACCACTCAGCACACCAGCATTTGTCATCCAGACCAATTCCAGTTCCCAGCAACAACAGTCCAAGCAGCTGACTTTCTCAATGTTGTATCAATTGATTGAGGAAGAATCAGCTAATGTTTCCTATGAGTTTTTTGTTCCTTGCCATGTCCTTTTCAAGTCTAAGCCAAGTTCCAGCATGATCAAGCATGGCACAGCACGATTTAGAAGTCAGAACAGACAATCCCAGCAGGATTGTTTTATCAGTTTTTCCAGAACCCCAACTCTGGGGCTATATGTTCTGATTTCTGTTCACATGGGTTATTTTGGTCTTTCCAGCATGATATTAACCTGTTAAGATTACGTCCAGGTTAGCATTGGCGCGGGAATTACCTCAGTAAACTTATTTTTTACGCCCTTAAGAGAGGAAAGCTTCCTATTGGCTCATTTTTCCACTCTTTGGCAAATTGATCCAATCAGATTTTAGTTAGCTTTTCTCTTTTATTTTCTAAGAAACTGTAATCCGGATCATATTAGATAGCTTAGGATATAATCATATGTACTTGTTTTAAGCTTTGTAAGTTAGAAATAGATCAGGGAGATTAGACAGAATGCTTATGCTTAAGCACCTGTTAATCAAACTGTTAGTTCTCTTTATATTCAGAAGTTCTCTATCAATGAAGGCATCTCATTGTTCATTCAATAGCATTCTCGAGTGTGTTAGTACCTCTAAAAGTTTGTGAGTGTCCTATAACTCTCAATCTTGGTCAATCAGTTCCTATCACTAGAAATTGGCAAAATCCAGCAAGTGTAAGCTGAGCTTGATCATCCTTGCTTTGGTGTGCCTGTAGAGGCATGTGTGTGAGAGTACATTGCCCTTGATTGCAGTTGTGGTGTGACTGTATCAACTGTAAGCAAGCTTATCCTTTTATTCTGTTATTGGGTTGTCTTCTATTCCAGCTTGCTGCTTTCAATCAGTTGTGTTGAGTTCAAGTATCCAGCTGTGTGTATGTGCGACTATATGATGTATTATAGCTCAATACTCTGATCTTAGTGAGTTAGCATACATCATCTTGGTATCAGAGCATTGTGTTCTTTCTTGGAGTGTGTTTGCTTGTTTTTGTTAAAATGGCCGAAACTAGTAAAACACCACAGGAAGTCTTAAAAAAAACTCTGAAAGAGAAGGAAGAAGTAGAACAGAAAATGAAGTTTTTGAGTGAGCAGTTGAATTATTACATGAGATTGCATAGACATGTGTTGAATAAGGAGACTAATGAGGAGATGGAGGAAGGAGAAGGTGAGAATCCTTTCAGTAGGACAGGGAGAGGAGGTCGAGGTCCTAGGCCTACACCCAGGAGAAGGAGAATGATAATAAGATCACCTAGAGTCAGTGAGCCTGAGGAATATAGTGAAAGTGAAAGAGAAGTAAGAATGGAAGATAGGAGGGTTCAGAAACTTGATTTCAATATTAATATACTTGAATATGCAGGAGAACTAGATCCTGATGTTTTCCTAGATTGGTTACAGACAGTGGAAAGAGTCTTTGACTTGAAAGAGGTTTCAGAAGAAAACAAGGTGAAGTTAGTAGCCTTAAAATTGAAAAAATATGCTTCTACTTGGTGGACTAATCTGCAGAGAAGGAGAATGGAGATTGGGGAAGCCAGAGTGAGCACCTGGATTGAGATGAGACAGAAGTTGAAGGAGAAGTTCTTTACAGATAACTATATGAAGGAGAACTACAACAAGTTGCAGCATTTTGTGCAGGGAAGCAAGTCAGTGGAGGAATATACCAAGGAGTTTGAGCATTTGCTTTGGAAGTGCAATATGCAAGAAAATGAGGTGCAAAGCTACATTAGGTACCTTGCAGGCTTGAATGAAGGTATCAAAAATATTGTGGAGTTGCAGGTCTATGATTCCCTTGATGAGCTAAGTTCTTTGGCTCACAAAGTGGAATAGCAGAAGAAATCTAGAGCAAAGGACTACATCAGCAACAGATATCCAGCCAAGCCTCATGCACTAGCCAAACCAAACCCCTACAAACCTTACAATCCCCCACAAAGAGCCTATCCACACCCACCCCCACCTCAAGCCAAAAATCCAATCCCAAGACCTCCACAAAATCAGCCACAAAATCCCCCACAAAGAACCCCAACCCCTATCAGCAGACCTTATTCAGAAAGAAGATGTCTCAGGTGTCAAGGACTAGGGCACATTGCCTCATAATGTCCAAACAAAAGAATGGTTACTCTTGCTGAGTACCAAGCAGCTTTATTTATTGATCCTGAACATGTGCAGGGAGAAGAACAGGAGTATGAAGAGCATGAACATGACCCTATCTATGATGATGAGGTTATAGAAGAAGGTCCAGATTAGGGATAAATGCTTGTGATCAGACGAGTTTTTAGCAGCTCAGCAGTAGAGGAAGCAGAAGAGCAGAGGGAGAATATCTTTCACACAAGGTGCACTATTGGAGGGAAGGTATGCTCAGTGATAGTAGACAATGGGAGCTGTACCAATGCAGCTTCTAGCACCATGGTGAAGAAGCTAAGCCTGGAAACCAAGCCCCACCCAGCTTCATACACCATCCAGTGGCTCAGTTCAGGCAAAGGTATCAAAGTTTCTACTAGGTGCCTTGTTGCTTTTTCAATTAGTCAGTCATAGAAAGATGAGGTCTGGTGTGATGTCTTACCTATGGATGCATGCCATTTGCTTTTGGGTCGACCTTGGTTGTATGGTAGATCAGTAAACCACTGTGGAAGAGCTAATACCTACACCCTGACCCTAAACCACAGAAAGATTGTCCTAACCCCCATGAAACCCTCACAGTTAACCAAAAAAGCCAAAACCCTGTGTCTTGAACCTAGTCTTGATGTGTTGCTTTTATCTGGTCATCATGGGTTTAGCACACAGAAGGACTTGATCATTTTAGACCTTGAAGAGCCCTCAACACCAGAAAATGACCACCCTTTATTCCTACCATTACTCCAACAATTTCAGCATGTATTTCCTGATGAAATGCCACCTGGTTTGCCACCTAAAAGAGATACCAGCATAAAATTGACTTAGTGCCTGGATCAGTGTTGCTTAATTAGCCAGCTTTTAGCATGACACCAGCAGATACCAATGAGATACAGAAGCAGGTGGATGAATTATTGGAGAAGGGAATGATTAGGGAAAGTTTGAGTCCATGTGCAGTCCCAGCCTTGTTAGTGCCTAAGAAAGATGGTAGCCAAAGAATGTGTATTGATTGTAGGGCTATTAACAAGATCACTATCAAGTATAAGTACCCTATATCTAGACTTGAAGACATATTGGATGAGTTACATGGCTCAGCAGTCTTTTCTAAGATTGATTTGAGGAGTGGATACTACTAGATAAGGATCTATGAGGGAGATGAGTGGAAAACAACATTTAAGACCAAGGGAGGTTTGTATGAATGGTTGGTCATGCCTTTTGGCCTGACTAATGCCCCATCCACATTCATGAGACTCATGAACCAGGTCCTTAAGCCACTCATAGGCAAGAGTGTTGTGGTATACTTTGATGATATTCTTGTCTATAGCTGGTCTAAGCAAGAGCATGTCAAGCATTTGCAGGAGGTTTTAACTATTTTGAGCAGGGAGGAGTTATTTGGGAATCTCAAGAAGTGTCACTTCTTTACATCCCAAGTGAACTTCTTGGGGTACATTGTTACAGCAGCAGGTATTTAGGTTGATGATGAGAAGATCTAAGCAATAAGGGAGTGGCCTGTGCCAACTTCTATTCATCAAGTCAGGAGCTTTCATGGCCCGGCTTCATTTTACAGAAGATTTGTCAAGAATTTCAGCACCATTTTGGCACCAATGACGGAAGTGGTGAAAGAGAAGTCCTTTATTTGAACAGCAGCAGCCCAGAAAGCCTTTGAAGAAGTCAAGGAAAGGCTCACTTCAGCACTAGTCGTAACACTACCCAGCTTCAGCAAGGTTTTTGAGGTAGAGTGTGATGCTTCAGGAGTTGGCTTAGGAGCAGTATTAACCTAGGAGGGCAAGCCAGTTATCTATTTCAGTGAAAAGTTAAATGATGCCAAGAAGAAATACAACACCTATGATAAAGAGTTCTATGCCATCATAAGAGCTCTTCAGCACTGGAGGCACTACCTAATTGGAGCAGAATTCATCTTACACAGTGATCATGAGGCCTTGAAGTCCATTCAAGGTCAGCATAAGCTCAACACCAGGCATGCTGCTTGGGTCGAATACATGCAGCAGTTCCACTTCATGATCCACCACAAATCAGGAGTGCTAAACAAAGGAGTAGATGCATTGAGTAGAAGGTACATGTTGCTTCATATGCTTGATTCTAGAATTATTGGTTTTGAGCATTTGAAAGTTATGTATCAGGAGGATGGAGACTTTAAGCAAGTATACCAGAAGTGTCGGCAGTAATCCCAGGGTCTGTACCATATAGACCAGGGATATTTGTTCAAAGGAAGCAGGTTGTGTGTCCGTAAGAGCAGTTTTAGAGAACTTTGATCACAGAAGTCCATGGAGGGAGTTTAGCATGACATTTTGGAGTTGAGAAAACATTGTTGATGTTAAGAGAGCACTACAGTTGGCCAAAGATGAGGAAAGATGTGGAGCATCTACTAAAGAGGGGCAATGTCTGTCAATTGGCAAAATCACATAGCCTACCTCCTCAAGGCACCCCATCGCTGCCTCGGCACTTGGGAAGATGTCAGCCTTGATTTCATTGTCGGTTTGCCAAGAACACAGAGAGGGAAGGATTCGATCATAGTGGTGGTTGATAGATTCTCAAAGATGGCACATTTCATCCCATGCCACACCACCTTCGATGCCACAAGAGTAGCTGAGATATTATTCCAGGAGATTGTCAGATTACATGGAATCCCAAAAACAATGGTGTCTGACAGGGTTACCAAGTTTTTGAGCCATTTTTGGGTTACCTTATGGAAGAAATTGGGCACCCAACTCAAGTATAGCATCACTTGCCACCCACGGACAGATGGCCAGACAGAGGTTACTAATAGAACACTTGGAGTCCTATTGAGAGCACCATCCAAGGCCACATGTTGAGTCTGCTTACAACAAAGCACCATCCAAGGCCACAGGTTACTCTCCATTCTAAGTAGTCTATGGTAAAAATTTAATTTCCCCTTTGGATTTAGTTCCACTAACTACTTCTATCAAATTTAGTTTTGAAGCAGGTAAAAAGAGCAGATCAAATTAATGAGCTTCATTAGCAAGTGAAGGAGAAAATTTGCAAATATACTGAACAGGTGTCTACTGCAACAAACAAGCACAGGAAGAAGGTGACTTTCCAACCAGGAGATCTACTTTGGATCCACCTTAGGAAGGATAGGTTCCCCAGCAAGAGAAAAGGCAAGCTACTACCAAGAGCAGATGACCCCTTTGAAGTGCTTGAGAAAATTGGAGATAATGCCTACAGATTGGACCTATCTGAAGAGTATGGAGGCTCAGCAACATTTAATGTAGCAGATCTTCGACCATACTATCCAGCAGATGAAGACCTTCCAAGTTTGAGGACAAACTTTCCTCAACCTGGGGAGGATGATGGAGACCATCCAGGAGAACAATCAGCAACAGCAGCTTCATCAGCAAAGGAGGCATCCAAGGGATCTTCACCAGCAATTGCAGTAGCGAAGGAGGAGTTCCTTTTGTTTCACACAACTCAGCAGCTAGGGAAGCCTTTCCAGCAGAAACATCAGGCTTCCAAATCCCAAAGAAAGACATCAGTTACTCAAGAGCTTCTCGGCGATCAAACACCCACAGAAGTTTTCAAAGATCACCACCAGCCACCACTCCACCAATAGCATCCATCCAGGCTTGCTACACTCTTGTAAAGTAAGTCTTGGCATCCACAACCACTCAGCCCACCAGCATTGTCATCCAGACCAATTCCAGTTCCCAGCAACAACAGTCCAAGCAGCTGACTTTCTCAATGTTGTATCGATTGATTGAGGACGAATCAGATAATGTTTCCTAGGAGTTTTTTGTTCCTTGCCATGTCCTTTTCAAGTCCAAGCGAAGTTCCAGCATGATCAAGCATGGCACAGCAAGATTCAGAAGTCAGAACAGACAATCCTAGCAGGATTGTTTTATCAGTTATTCCAGAACCCCAGCTCTGGGGCTATATGTTCTGATTTCTGTTCACAGGGGTTATTTTGGTCTTTCCAGCATGATATTAACCTGGAGATTACTTCCAGGCTAGCATTGGCGCGGGAATTACCTCAGTAAACTTATATTTTATCCCTTAGGAGAGGAAAGCTTCCTATTGGCTCATTTTGCCACTCTTTGGCAAATTGGTCCAATCAGATTTTAGTTAGCTTTTCTCTTTTATTTTCCAAGCAAATGTAACCCGGATCATATTAGATAGCTTAGGATGTAATCATATGTATTTGTTTTAAGCTTTGTAAGTTAGAATTAGATCAGGGAGATTAGATAGAATGCTTATGCTTAAGCACCTGTTAGTTCTCTTTATATTCAGAAGTTCTCTATCAATGAAGGCATCTCAGTGTTCATTCAATAGCATGCTCGAGTGTCTTAGTACCTCTGAAAGTTTGTGAGTGTCCTATAACTCTCAACCTTGGTTCAATTAGTTCTTGTCATTGGAAATTGGCAAAATCCAGCAAGTGTAAGCTGAGCTTGATCATCCATGCTTTGGTGTGTCTGTAGAGGCATGTGTGTGAGAGTCCATTGCCCTTGATTGCAGTTGTGGTGTGACTGTATCAACTGTAAGCAAGCCTATCCTTTTATTCTGTTATTGGGTTGTCTTCTATTCCAGCTTGTTGCTTTCAATCAGTTGTGTTGAGTTCAAGTATCCAACTGTGTGTATGTGTGACTGTATGATGTATTACAGCTCAATACTCTGATCTTAGTGAGTTAACATACATCACCAACTCACTAATTGTAAAGAAAAAGATGAGGAAAGATATTACCTGGTTGGGTACTAAATATACCCAAACAATAAAGTCTCAGAATAATATTATGAAGAACCCATGGAGCATCAGCCACTCCATCTCACCTCAAGATGTCAAGTATCATCTCCAAACCATTCAATTCCCGTAGTAACAATCATGCATTCTTGAATGCATCTGATGGAAATCAGTCCACTTCAAGCCCAAATCAAGAGATCCAATTTATTTACAAAGAAGTGGAACGGGCCATAGAAGAAGGGTACAACGTGAAAGTTCAAAGGCCTACTCATCTAGTGTGCAACTTATTTCAAGTGGATGTCCAAACATCCTAGAATTATGCCAAAATCACGCCAAGCCCAAGGGTCACACATCCAAGTCAAGAAAGTGAAGCTCAATTTTTATAATCTTAATTTTGGATGTAATTTAAGCTTTAATAGTTTTTGGTGTGTTTTAATAGGAGTAGGAGAATTAGGCGTCACTTTTGATTCCTAGATAAAGTTGGCTTTTTGTAACTAATCCATATTGGATTAGGAAAGCCTAACCAACTAGGATAAGGTAGTTGTAATAAACTCACCCTAGAATTCCTAATCCAAAGAAGAGTAGGAGTAGCTGGCGTCTAGATAAAGGAGTTCATCTTGGATTGCACGCCAAGATTGAGTCTCCTAGGGTAGAATAACTTGGCTTGTACGCCAAGTAGGAGTTCTAGTCCCTTAATGACTCTCCTAGTATAAATAGGATTGTAGCCTCTCAAAGGCAATCAATCAACTCTGAATTATGAAATCAATTAAGCTTTTAGCTTTCTCTCGAGTGTTTGGATAAACCCTCACTCCTTTCTTCTATTGTATTTTGGCATGACACCCAAGTGGTTAGGAAGAGCTTGATCCTAGGTTTCGGTCTAGATCAAGTTAGCCGTAGGTTGTCTATCTTGTGGATTCAAGATAGAAACCTAGTTCTATTCGTTCTTACCTTTCTGTCAATACAGTTATGGTAATAACATTGTTGTCTTTCTATCAACATAGTTAAGACACAACAAACCCTACCTTCCTTATCTCTCCAACCCAACGCCACCTCCACTTCTCTCTCTACCCCTCACAAACGTCACCCTCTCTCTTTTTCTCTCTCCATAACAACCATCCAACAAACTCCCTCTCTCCCCTCCCAACAACCTACTACTCTTTCCCTCTCCATCAAATCCAACGCCAATCCCCACTCTCTCTTCCCCTCCAACCTCACGTCAACCCTCCTCTAAACCAGCATCCAAGATTCATCCATCTCTCCCTTTTTCAAGTTCAAGATTCAACCATTCTTGAATCTTGAAACCACAATAGTCCTCACGACAAAATAGCCTCCACAAAGAACCCCTTTCACGAGAACTTCCCGTCTCTTTTCCACCTCAATCTCGTGAACCATCCCACTTCCCAGTTTAGTTGCACGTGTTTCAAGTATTTTCGGAATCAAGAATCTCTCTTGGTCCCCTAATACATCAAAAGTAGTATCAGAGCTCTAGGTTAGTGTTGAGTGCAAACCAAGCACGTAACCTTCAAATCTAAAGGCTTAACCTGCAAGTCCAAAGCTTAACCTGCAAGTCCAAAACCCTAACCTGCATGTCCACAAGCTTAACCTGCAGTACCAAACACGTAACCTACAAATATTTAGTACCAACCTGCAACCCTAAACTCCACAATCAACCCAAACGCATTCACTTCTTTACCCAACGTCACTTTGGACTTTCCTAACCCCTACCATGGCACACGAATTGCTCTTGATGAGAAGGATCCTCAACAGTTCGATCGTTCCTGAAGATCAACAACAACAAGAGGCTATCTTTCAGTCTCGTTGTACCATCCGAGGAAAAGTCTGCTCTTTGATCGTTGATGAAGGAAGTTGCACCAACGTGGCTTCAACAACTTTGGTGGACAAACTTCAGCTGGAAACCAGTCCACATCCAAAACCCTATACCATCCAATGGCTCAATCAGGGTGAAGTATTGCAAGTTACTCAACGGTGCTTGGTAAGCTTTTCCATTGGCAAAAATTATGAAGATTTTATTAGGTGTGATGTATTGCCTATGGATGCTTGTCAAATTCTGCTGGGAAGAGCGTGGTTATTTGACAGGAGCGTGACGCACGATGGAAGAGCCAACACCTACACATTCAGGTTCAACCACAAAAAAATCACCCTAGCTCCACTTAAAGTAACCCAACCGTCCCAACCTAAAGAGATTGATCTAAACCATATCCCTTCTATGTCCGCTGAACATTATGAGTTTAGTGAACATAAAGAGATCATTCTCTTAGACCTAAACACAGATCCCAGACACAAAAGGCCTGCAAACGACGCCGCTATTCATGAACAACTGTAGGACGCCCACACCCTTGTCACCCCTCTTTTGGAACAATACTCTCATGTGTTCCCAGAAGAGATGCCTCCAAGTTTACCACCTGAATGAGATATCCAGCAAAGATTGATCTAATCCCGGGATCAGTCTTACCAAACAAACCTGCATACCGAATGAACTCTAGCGACACACAGGAGATTCAAAGGCAAGTTGATGATTTTCTATCAAAGGGTATGATCCGGGAAAGTCTTAGTCTGTGCGCCGTTCCAGCATTATTGGTCCCGAAGAAAGATGGAAGTCAACGAATGTGTATCGACTGCAAGGCCATAAATAAGATCACTATCAAGTACAGGTTCCCTATTCCTAGACTCGAAGATCTACTGGACGAGCTATATGGTGCCCAGGTCTTTTCGAAAATAGATCTCAGAAGCGGGTACTATCAGATTCGGATTCAAGCCGGAGAAGAGTGGAAAACAACATTCAAAACTAAAGGAGGTCTCTATCAATGGTTAGTCATGCCTTTTGGACTAACTAATGATGCTTCTACTTTTATGAGACTAATGAATCAGGTCCGAAAGCCCCTTATCGGCAAGTGTGTCGTTGTCTACTTCGATGATTTACTTATATACAGCAAAGTGAGGAGGAACACGTTCTGCACCTCACGTCAGTACTTGATCTGCTAGATCACGAGAAGCTCTATTGGAATCTCGCCAAGTGCAACTTCTTCACCAACAAATTAGTCTTCTTGGCTATGTACTCTCGGCTGATGGGATACAGGTTGATCAAGAAAAAGTGAAAGCAATTAAAGAGTAGCCTACTCCGGCCAGTATTCACGACATCAGGAGTTTTCATGGGCTAGCCTCTTTCTACAGGAGGTTCGTGAGGAACTTCAGCACAATTATGTCTCCCATGACCGAGTTATTGAAGAGCAAGGAGTTCAGTTGGACGCCAACAGCACAATAGGCGTTCGAATCAATCAAAATTCAACTCTGCACCGCCCCTGTTATTGCTCTACCAAGCTTTGACAAAAAGTTTGAAGTGGAGTATGATGCTTCTGGACTTCGAATTGTAGTAGTTTTATCACAGGAGGGCCGCCCCTTGGCCTACTACAACGAAAAACTCAGTGATGCCCCGAAGAAGTACAGCATGTACGACAAGAAGATCTATGTTATTATTCGTGCCTTAGATTATTGGCGGCATTATCTCTTTGGCCCCGAATTTATTCTACATAGCGACCACGAGGCATTGAAGTATATTTAGGGTCAACATAAATTAAACCCGCGTCATGCTAAGTGGGTTGAATTTTTGCAAGCTTATCACTTCGTCATTCAGTACAAACCCTTTCTCGACGTTATTTGCTCCTTCAAGTCCTTGATTCACGTGTGATAGGGCTTGAACACATCAAATATCTCTATGAAGAAGATGAAGACTTCAAGGAGATCTATGGAGACTGCTAAAAGCGCCCCAACGACCAGTACCACGTGGAACTTGGCTTCTTATTTTATGGGAATCAGTTGTGCATTCCTAAAAGCAGTCTTAGAGAACTTCTTATCTTAGAGGTTCATGGAGGAAGTCTAGCAGAGCACTTCGGTATTGAGAAGAGTTATCTGATGCTGAAAGAACACTATTTTTGGCCACACATGGTCAAGGATGTCGAGCATATGGTTAGAAGGTGTTCTACTTGTAACCTATCGAAGAGTCACGTGCTTCCCCAAGGGTTATACACGCCCTTACCCATCCCTGAATGTCCTTGGGAAGATATTAGTCTCGATTTCATTGTGGGACTTCCTAGGACTCAACGTGGGAAGGATTCATTCATGGTGGTTGTTGATTGATTCTCGAAGATGGCTCACTTTATTCCATGTCACACCACCTATGATGCAGTTAGAGTGGCAGACTTATATTTCCAAGAAGTCGTTCGACTTTATGGGATACCTAGGACTATGGTTTCGGATCGAGATGCAAAGTTCCTTAGCCACTTTTGGGTTACTCTTTGGAAGAAGATGGAAACCAAGCTCAAATTCAGCACCGCCTGTCACCAATAGACTGACGGTCAAACGGAGGTCACCAATCGGACCCTTGGATCATTACTGAGGTCCTTGGTGAACAAAAACAAGAAAGGGTTGGATACTCTTCTCCCACATGCTGAATTTGCATTCAACAGGGCTCCAAGCAAGGCAACGGGTCGTTCACCTTTCCAAGTTCTTTATGGGCGGAACCCTACTACACCTATGGACCTCACGCCAATCAACAGCTCATTAAGGTTCAGCCATGAAGCCCAAAAACGAGCTCAAGAAATACTGAAGCTCCTTGAGGAAGTCAAAGAGAAAATAGCTAAGTATACTCAATCTGTTTCAGACTTAGTTAACAAGAAAAGAAAAGGAATTATCTTTCAACCAGGAGATCAAGTATGAGTTCCCTTGAAGAAGGATAGGTTCCCTTCCAAGAGAAAAGGAAAGTTAGTTCCTAGAGCTGATGGTCCTTTTCAAGTTTTAGAAAGAATTGGAGATAATGCATACAAGCTAGCATTGAATGAAGACTATGGAGGAAGTGCTACTTTCAATGTTGCTGATTTTGAAACCCTACTATGATGAAAATGAAGACCTCCCTAGTTTTAGGACAAACTCTTCTCAACAAGAAGGGAATGATGGAAATCAGTCACTTCAAGCCCAAATCAAGAGATCCAATTTATTTACAAAGAAGTGGAACAGGCTATAGAAAAAGGGTACAACGTGAAAGTTCAAAGGCCTACTCATCTAGAGTGTAGCTTATTTCAAGAGGATGTCCAAACATCCTAGAATTGGGCCAAAATAATGCCAAGCCCAAGGGTCACACATCCAAGTCAAGAAAGTCAAGCTCAATTTTTATAATCTTGATTTTAGATGTAATTTAAGCTCTAATAGTTTTTTTTTGTGTTTTAATAGGAGTAGGAGAATTAGGCGTCACTTTTGATTCCTAGATAAAGTTGGCTATTTTGTAACTAATCCATATTGGATTAGGAAAACTAAACCAACTAGGATAAGGTAGTTGTAACAAACTCCCCCTAGGATTCCTAATCCAAGGAAGAGTAGGAGTAGTTGGCGTCTAGATAAAGGAGTTCATCTTGAATTCCACGCCAAGATTGAGTCTGCTAGGGTAGAATAACTTGGCTTGCATGGCAAGTAGAAGTTCTAGTCCCTTAAGGACTCTCCTAGTATAAATAGGCATGTAGCCTCTCAAAGGCAATCAATCAACCCTGAATTATGAAATCAATTAAGCTTTTAGCTTTCTCTCGAGTGTATGGATAAACCCTCACCCCTTTCTTATATTGTATCTTGGCCTGACACCCAAGTGGTTAGCAAGAGCTTGATCCTAGGTTGCGGTCTAGATCAAGTTAGCCCTATGTTGTCTATCTTGTGGATTCAAGTTAGAAACCTAGTTCTATCCGTTCTTACCTTTCTGTCAATACAGTTAAGGTAATTACATTGTTGTCTTACTATCAATATAGTTAAGACACAACAAACCCTACCTTCCTTATCTCTCCAACCCAACGCCACCTCCACTCCTCTCTCTACCCCTAACAAATGTCACCCCGTCTCTTTTTCACTCTCCATAACAACCTTTCAACAAACTCCCTCTCTCTCCTCCCAACAACCTACTACTCTTTCCCTCTCCATCAAATCCAACGCCAATCCCCACTCTCTCTTCCCCTCCAACCACACGTCAACCCTCCTCCAAACCATCATCCAAGATTCATTCATCTCTCCCTTTTTCCCGTTCAAGATTCAACCATTCTTGCATCTTGAAACCACAATAGTCCTCACGACAAAATAGTCTCCACAAAGAACCCCTTTCACGAGAACTTCCCCTCTCTTTACGACCTTAATCTCGTGAACCATCCCACTTCCTTGTTTGGTTGCACGTGTTTCATGTATTTTTGGAATCAAGAATCTCTCTTGGTCCCGTAATACATCAAAAGTGGTATCAGAGCTCTAGGTTAGTGATGAGTGCAAACCAAACACGTAACCTTCAAATCCAAAGGCTTAACCTGCATGTCCACAAGCTTAACCTGCAGTACCAAACACGTAACCTACAAATCTTTAGTACCAACCTGCAACCCTAAACTTCACAAACAGCCTAAACACATTCCCTTCCTTACCCAACGTCACTTTGGACTTTCCTAACCCCTACCATGGCACACGAATTGCTCTTGATGAGAAGGATCCTCAGCAGTTCGATCGTTCCTGAAGATCAACAACAACGAGAGGCTATCTTTCAGTCTCGTTGTACCATCCGAGGAAAAGTCTGCTCTTTGATCGTTGATGGAGGAAGTTGCACCAACGTGGCATTAACAACTTTGGTGAACAAACTTCAGCTGGAAACCAGTCCACATCCAAAACTCTATACCATCCAATGGCTCAATCAGGGTGAAGGATTGCAAGTTACTCAACGGTGCTTGGTAAGCTTTTCCATTGGCAAAAATTATGAAGATTTTATTTGGTGTGATGTACTGCCTATGGATGCTTGTCATATTCTGCTGGGAAGACTGTGGTTATTTGACAGGAGTGTGATGTACGATGGAAGAGCCAACACCTACATATTCAGGTCTAACCACAAAAAAATCACCCTAGCTCCACTTAAAGTAACCCAACCGTCCCAACCTAAAGAGATTGATCTAAACACTATCCCTTCTATGTCCGCTGAACATCATGAGTTTCGTGAACTTAAAGAGATCATTCTCTTAAACCTAAACACAGATCCCAGCCACAAAAGGCCTGCAAACGACGCCCCTATTCACGAACAGTTTCAGGACGCCCACCCCTTGTCACCCCTCCTTTGGAAAAATACTCTCATGTGTTCCCAGAAGAGATGCCTCTAGGTTTACCATTTGAACGAGATATCCAGCATAAGATTGATCTAATCCCGGGATCAGTCTTACCAAACAAACATGCATACCGAATGAACCCTAGCGACACACAGGAGATTCAAAGGCAAGTTAATGATCTTCTATCAAAGGGTATGATCCGGGAAAGTCTTAGTCCGTACGCCGTTCCAGCATTATTGGTCCCGAAGAAAGATGGAAGTCAACGAATGTGTATCGACTGTAGGGCCATAAACAAGATCACTATCAAGTACATGTTCCCTATTCCTAGACTCAAAGATCTACTGGACGAGCTATATGGTTCCCAGGTCTTTTCGAAAATAGATCTCAGAAGCGGGTACTATCAGATTCGGATTCAAGCTGGAGAAGAGTGGAAAACAGCATTCAGAACTAAAGGAGGTCTCTATGAATGGTTAGTCATACCTTTTGGACTAACTAATGCTCCTTCTACTTTTATGAGACTAAAGAATCAGGTCTTGAATCCCCTTATCGGCAAGTGTGTCGTTGTCTACTTCGATGATACACTTATATACAGCAAAAGTGAGGAGGAACACGTTCCGCACCTCACGTCAGTACTTGATCTGCTAGATCACGAGAAGCTCTATGGGAATCTCGCCAAGTGCCACTTCTTCACCAACTAATTAGTCTATCTTGGCTATGTACTCTCGGCTGATGGGAAACAGGTTGATGAAGAGAAAGTGAAAGCAATTAAAGAGTAGCCTACTCCGGCCAGTATTCACGACATCAGGAGTTTTCACGGGCTAGCCTCTTTCTACAGGAGGTTCGTGAGGAACTTCAGCACAATTATGGCTCCCATGACCGAGTTATTGAAGAGCAAGGAGTTCAGTTGGACGCCAACAGCACAACAGGCGTTTGAATCAATCAAAATTCAACTCTGCACCGCCCCTGTTATTGCCCTACCAAGCTTTGAGAAAAAAGTTTGAAGTGGAGTGCGATGCTTCTAGAGTTGGAATTGGAGCAGTTTTTATCACGGAAGGGCCGCCCCTTGGTCTACTACAACGAAAAACTCAATGATGCCCGGAAGAAGTACAGCACGTACGACAAGAAGTTCTATGCTATTATTCGTGCCCTAGAACATTGGCGGCATTATCTCAGTGGCCACAAATTTATTCTGCATAGCGACCACGAGGCATTGAAGTATACTCAGGGCCAACATAAATTAAACCTGCGTCATGCTAAGTGGGTTGAATTTATGCAAGCTTATCACTTCGTCATTCAGCACAAAGCCGGCCATCTTAATACGGGAGTAGACACCCTTTCTCGACGTTATTTGCTCCTTCAAGTCCTTGATTCACGTGTGATAGGGCTTGAACACATCAAAGATCTCTATGAAGAAGATGAAGACTTAAAGGAGATCTATGGAGACTGCTAAAAGCGCCCCAACGACCAGTACCACGTGGGACTTGGCTTCTTATTTTATGGGAATCAGTTGTGCATTCCTAAAAGCAGTGTTAGAGAACTTCTTATCTTAGAGGTTCATGGAGGAAGTCTAGCAGAGCACTTCGGTATTGAGAAGAGTTATCTGACGCTGAAAGAACACTATTTTTGGCCACACATGGTCAAGGATGTCGAGCATATGGTTAGAAGGTGTTCTACTTGTAACCTATCGAAGAGTCACGTGCTTCCCCAAGGGTTATACACGCCCTTACCCATCCCAGAATGTCCTTGGGAAGATATTAGTCTCGATTTAATTGTGGGACTTCTTAGGACTCAACGTGGAAAGGATTCAGTCATGGTGGTTGTTGATCGATTCTCGAAGATGACTCACTTTATTCCATGTCACACCACCTATGATGCAGTTAGAGTGGAAGAATTATATTTCCAAGAAGTCGTTCGGCTCCATTGGATACCTAGGACTATGGTCTCGGATCAAGATGCAAAGTTCCTTAGCGACTTTTGGGTTACTCTTTGGAAGAAGATGGGAACCAAGCTCAAATTCAGCACCGCCTGTAACCAATAGACTGACGGTCAAACGGAGGTCACCAATCGTACCCTTGGATCATTACTGAGGTCCTTGGTGAACAAAATCAAGAAAGGGTGGGATACTCTTCTCCCACATGCTGAATTTACATTCAACAGTTCTCCAAGCAAGGCAACGGGTCGTTCACCCTTCCAAGTTGTTTATGGGAGGAACCCTACTACACCTATGGACCTCACACCAATCAACAGCTCCATAAGGTTCAACCATGAAGCCCGAAAACGAGCTCAAGAAATACTGAAGCTCCATGAGGAAGTTTAAGAGAAAATAGCTAAGTATACTTAATTTGTTTCACACTTAGCTAACAAGAAAAGAAAAAGAGTTATCTTTCAACACGGAGATCTAGTATGGGTTCACTTGAAGAAGGAGAGGTTCCCCTCCAAGAGAAAGGAAAGTTAGTTCCTAGAGCTGATGGTCCTTTTGAAGTTTTAGAAAGAGTTGGAGATAATGCATAATAGCTAGCACTGAATGAAGACTATGGAGGAAGCGCTACTTTCAATGTTGCTGAGTTGAAACCCTACTATGATGAAAACGAAGGCCTCCCTAGTTTGAGGACAAACACTTCTCAACAAGAAGGGAATGACGGAAATCAGTCCACTTCAAGCCCAAATCGAGAGATCCAATTTATTTATAAAGAAGTGGAACGGGCCACATAAGAAGAGTACAACGTGAAAGTTCAAAGGCCTACTCATCTAGTGTGCAGCTTATTTCCAGAGGTTGTCCAAACATCCTAGAATTGGGCCAAAATCACGCCAAGCCCAAGGGTCACACATCCAAGTCAAGAAAGTCAAGCTCAATTTTTATAATCTTGATTTTGGATGTGATTTAAGTTTTAATAGTTTTTGGTGTGTTTTAATAGGAGTAGGAGAATTAGGCGTCACTTTTGATTCCTAGATAAAGTTGGCTATTTTGAAACTAATCCATATTGGATTAGGAAAGCCAAACCAACTAGGATAAGGTAGTTGTAACAAACTCCCCCTAGGATTCGTAATCCAAAGAAGAGTAGAAGTAGTTGGCGTCTAGATAGAGGAGTTCATCTTGGATTGCACCCCAAGATTGACTCTCCTAGGGTAGAATAACTTGGCTTGCACGCCAAGTAGGAGTTCTAGTCCCTTAAGGACACTCCTAGTATAAATAGGATTGTAGCCTCTCAAAGGCAATCAATCAACCTTGAATTATGAAATCAATAAAGCTTTTAGCTTTGTCTCGAGTGTTTGGATAAACCCTTGCCCCTTTCTTCTATTGTATCTTGGCATGATACCCTAGTGGTTAGGAAGAGCTTGATCCTAGGTTGCGGTCTAGATCAAGTTAGCCCTAGGTTGTCTATCTTGTGGATTAAAGTTAGAAATCTAGTTCTATCCGTTCTTACTTTTCTGTCAATACAGGTAAGGTAATTACAATGTTGTCTTTCTATCAATATAGTTAAGACAGAACATACCATACCTTCCTTATCTCTCCAACCCAACACCACCTCCACTCCTCTCTCTACCCCTAACAAATGTCACCCCGTCTCTTTTTCTCTCTCCATAACAACCTTTCAACAAACTCCCTCTCTCTCCTCCCAACAACCTACTACTCTTTCCCTCTCCATCAAATCCAACGCCAATCCCCACTCTCTGTTCCCCTCCAACGTCACGTCAACCCTCCTCCAAACCATCATCCAAGATTCATCCATCTCTCCCTTTTAACCGTTCAAGATTCAACCATTCTTGAATCTTGAAACCACGATAGTCCTCACCACAAAATTGCCTCCACAAAGAACCCCTTTCACGAGAACTTCTCCTCTCTTTTCCACCTTAATCTCGTGAACCATCCCACTTCCCTGTTTGGTTGCACGTGTTTCATGTATTTTCGGAATCAAGAATCTCTCTTGGTCCCGTAATACATCAACATCTCAGAGTGGTGAACATAAGGGCACAATCTCAAAATTCCATCAGCAAATGTTAGTGCTCTCAACAGTTTATCGAATACCTTGGAATAATCAGTAAAATAATGAAATGAATGCACAAGATTGATTTTCCTAGGCAAGTCCTCTAGGTAGGTGCTATAGGGATTAGTGAGGAAATTATACCCTCCTAAAAGACCTAGGGACTTTATGAACTCGAGTTCATGGGAAAGGAGTGTAGGAAAACACATCACATGAAGGGGAGGTGGGGAAACAATTTCAATTTCATTAGAACACAAAGTAGAATCCTCAATTTCAACCTCCTTGCAATTTTCATCAAATTCAGACTCCAATTCACAACTTTCATCCAATTCATCATATTCACCAGTGGGTGATAAGGAAAAAGTAGGGTTATACCACACTTTCAACATTACAAGAAGGTACATCATTATCTTCATCAATTTCAGACTCATCAGAAGAACTATCAGTATCAGAAGACAAATATGCATCATTCAAAGCATCATCAAAAGTGAAAATAAAATGTTCAGGGTCATAACCCATCGTAAAAGACTCATACTCACACACATATGTATCATGGAAATTAAGATCCTAAGTTAGAAGAGAGGGGGAAGGAGTAATTATAGATGAATCCTCATATTGATCAACACATGGAGATTGAGTGTGTAAATTAATAGGATGTGGCAATGAACAAGCACTAGACTCCTCATCTACAAAAGATGTATCATAATTAGCATCAGAAAATTTACTCCTCTCCTCACATAATGGTATGGACAAAGGTGTGACTAATGATTCATTAAGAGTATTCTCATGGAGCACGACATTATCACACACTAATTCATTATTTGCAGAATCTTTCTCCATCAATGATGTCTCATCCTCAAGTGTATTATTCAATTTAAGTTTAGCAGAATCAAACCCATCCATAAAAGCTTTGAATGCAGGGTATTCAGGACAAGCATCAAATGAATGACCCCAAGCTTGACATACAAAACACTGAGGAGGAACCCCGCTATTCGGGCATTGAGAAGATTCACAAAAATTTTCCATATACCCCCCACCACTTGATTGACCATTCAGATATTGGGGGTACTCATGATATGGTATGGCTAAAGTCCCAGAGGGTTGTGCGTAATGTGAACTATGGTGGTCAAAGGGGGAATTTTGTTGTTCAAGCTCATAAGTATCCCTAGACAACCATTCAAGAAACTCCCACGCAACATCTTCTCCTAAATTAGAAAACCCGTAAAAATTGAAGAGATTTCGAGTTTCATAATTTATACCCTCATAGACAATTCCCAACATATCCAATGTATCATTAAAGATACCATACAATTCACATTGAGCATGGTAATCATGTAATCTAGCAAAATATTTCCAAAATGATTAATGCTCAAATTGGGGGAATCGGGGACTAGCCATAATCTATCTCTTTTTTTCTTTTTCTTTTTTTTTCTATTTTTTTGTGTTTTTTTTTTGTTCGATTTTTTTTTTACTATATTTTCTTGGAAAATCTAGAAAGCAATAAACTATTTACACACAAACCAATAACCTAATCTACCAAATAACGTCATCCCTGGCAACGACGCCATTGTTCTATTGTGGTAATTTGTTGTATTATTGTGAAATTGATCCATTTGCTACTCTCTTCCCCTCATATTGTTTGTTGTTTAGTTGACTTTCACTATTTTTAGTGTCATCCCTTGGCCAATAATTTTTCATATAATATTTTATTATCAATTGTAGTATTATATTTTGGATATTATTTTTTGTTATGACTTTAATAATAGTAATTTTTCATATGAATTATTGTAGATGTTGAGAAGTTAATAACTAAAGCTTTAAAAATTTGATGGTCACATAATCTAAGGTAATACTCCCTCCGTTCCATATGAATTGTCATATTTTTTACTTTCACGGTCTCCAATGTTATTCTTTAATTCATAATTTTTTGATAAATTGGATTCTAATAATACGAACTTTTGGCCATATAAGACTTAATAAAATGAACTTTCGATTCAGTGATGAATAATACGAACTTTGACCCCCTATTGCCCCCAATAGTACGCCACCGAGAGAGAGAGAAAGAGGAGAGAGAAAGAGGCTGATGTGGAAAAAAAAGCTGATTGGGACATGCCTCTGTCGCCACGTCATCCCGCCACCGAGTTAAGTTCAACTTAACTCGGTGGCGGACTATTGGGGGCAACAGGGGGCCAAACTTCGTATTATTCATCACTGAATCGAAAGTTCGTATTATTAAGTTTTTATATCACCAAAAGTTTGTATTATTAGAATCCAATTTCCCTTTTTTACATAATCTGTTATTAACAATTGCAATATTTTACGTTTATGATAGTATTTTTCGTTACGAACTTAATGGTGGTAATTTTATATAGAAACTCGTTGTATATAATGATAAATTTGTGGTCAAAATTTTTAACATTTGACTGTAAAATTTCCAAATATGACAGTTAATATGGAACAGAGGGAGTAAACAATATAAAATGAAGGAATATAAAAAAACATAGCAATTTAAATTGAATAGGGAGCATACACGTGATTGGCAGCCGCGGAATAATTTGGGAGGAAAGAAGGCTAATGTTTGGGTTAATGGCTAAAGATTTGGATCAGTCAAATTTGAGTGCAATTTATTAGGTGCTCCCGGAGCACGTGCTCCAGATTCTATAATTGTTCACTCATATGTATTAGGTTGTTCACTCTGGTTATTATGATTTGATGGAGACCATCGCACAGAACAGTCAGCAGCAGCAACTCCATCAGCAAAGGAGGCTTCCAAGGGATCTTCACCAGCAATTATAGCAGCAACAACAACACAAGGAGGAGGAGTACTTGTTGTTTCACACAACTCAGCAGCTAGGACAGCCTATCCAGCAGAAATAGCAGGCTTCCTAACCCCAAAGAAAGACAATGAAGTCATCCAGAAATCTCAGCTTCAACTTCAAAGAGGTTCTCAGCATCTACAGCAGCCACCACACCACCAACAGCATCCATCCAGGCTTGCTACACCATTGTAAAGAAAGTTCTGGCATCTACAACCACTCAGCCCATCAGCATTGGTCATCCAGACCAATTCTAGTTCCCAGCAACAACAGTCCAAGCAGCTGACTTTCTCAATATTGTATCTCTTGATTAAGGAAGTTTCAGCCAATGTTTTCCAGGAGTTTTTTGTTCCTTGCCATGTCCTTTTCAAGTCCAAGCCAATTCCCAACATGATCAAGCATGGCATAGTAAGATTCAGAAGGCAGAAAGACCAATCCTAATAGGGTTGTCTTTTATCAGTTTTTCCAGAACCCCAGTCCTGGGGCTATGTGTTTTGTTTTCTGTCCATAGGGGTTGTTTTGGTCTTTCCAGCATGTTATTAACCTGTTGAGATTACTTTCAGGTTAATAGTTGCGCGAGAATTACCACAGTACATCAAGTTTTACCCCCTTAGTTTGGAAAGCTTCTCATTGGTCCATTTTGCCATTCTTTTGGCATTTGGTCCAATCAGAGTTTAGCTCAGTGTTTTCCTTTTATTTTCTTACAGTTTGTACTCGAGATCATTAGGATATAATCAGCTGTATTTGTTTCAAGCTTTGTAGCTTAGGATAATCCAGGGAGATTAGGCAGAATGCTTATGCTTAAGCAGTTGCTAATCAAACTGATAGTTTTCTTTATATTATGAAGTTTCCTATCAATGAAGTCATCTCAATGTTCAATTCAATAGTATTCTCGAGTGTCTTAGTACCTCTGAAAGTTTGTGAGTGTCCTATAACTCTCAATCTTGGTTCAATCAGTTCCTGTCACTGGAAATTGGCAAAATCCAGCAAGTGTAAACTGAGCTTGATCATCCATGCTTTGGTGTATCTGTAGAGGCATGTATGTGAGAGTCCCTTGCCCTTGATTGCAGTTGTGGTGTATCTGTATCATTTGTAAGCAAGCCTATCCTTTTATTCTGTTATTGGGTTGTCTTCTATTCCAGCTTGTTGCTTTCTATTAGTTGTTGTAAGTTCAAGCATTCAGCTGTGTGTATGTGTGACTGTATGGTGTGTTCTAGCTCAACACCCTGATCTTAGTGAGTTACCATACATCATGATTGTTCACTCTGATTTACATGATTGTTCACTCGCAAGAATGTGGAGTGTAATGTATATTGAAATTTGAGTGAGAAAGTGATGTTTAAAGCTTTTTTTTTTGCTTCAGGTTGGCTGAGTGTGACAATAAAAAAAGAGAAATATTGTGGTAAAATATTTGATCAATTGATTCAAAGAAAATTGGATTCTAATGATAGCTACTTTCACCAATTGTATAACAATAATCCTTACTTCCATTTTGAATTCTAGTGATCCAAAAACATAATAAAATTGGATTGTCGTGGTACCAAACCAACTTCTACATTCTTTTTATTTTTTCATTCTTGTCCAATATTATTTTTGGCTTTTCATTAATGTCCTCATAAAAGTAATGAAGTGTAGTTACTAAATTAATTTTTAAATTATTTTTTTCAAAATTTGAGCAATTATTATGATTTTTTTAAAAGAAATAAAAGTGAAAAGATTTTTAAAAAATGAAAAATTTTGGGAAAATCCCCGTGAATCCATTAAAAATCGTGACAAAGTATTATACTAAGTTTTGAATCAAATATAACTCAAAGTCAAAATATATGATATTCCCACAAGAATCCAATTTTATTTTTTGGACCCCCGAAATTTAAAGTGAAAGTAGAAACTATTATTATAGAATTGGTGAAAGTATAAATTATTAGAATCTCATTTTCCTTGGTTGAATTGAAAAATTAGAGAATCCAAAAAGAAATTTAGTGAGGTGTAGTTTAAGTGCGGTGCTGGGCCCCCGATGAAGTATATGGATACCTGAAGGACTGGATTAAGCCAGCGGCCTTAGCCGAAAATGCGAGGTCCGGGTTATCCTATCCGCATCCGGCTACCATTACAAAATAAACCTACAGCCCAACAATCAGTTCACTTTTGGCCGGGGAATTTGGTCTTCTCAAAATCAGCATCACCATATAATCGCATATGCGTACACATACACACATTCATGGCTAATATCTCCAGTCTAGTAGTGCCTTTTTCTACTCCATCGTTTCACGATCGTCAAATCACACGAATTCAATCATCTCCACAATCCCAATACATTTCAATCATTTCCTGCTCTTTGAAGCCACCTTCAGCAGCTGTACCCATGGATGTCGGAACCACTAAAGTCGAGGTTGTTCCTGCTGTCATCGTTGGGGGCGGACGTGTTGGTAGGATGTTACAGGACTTGGGTCATGGCCAGGATTTGTTGATCAAAAGAGGGGAGTCTGTTCCTCTTGATTTTGATGGCCCTATTTTAGTTTGCACTAGAAATGATGATCTTGACCTTGTTCTTCAAGCTACTCCCCAGTCTCGATGGAGGGGTAAGTGTTGCCCCCCCTTATTTTTTCTTTTTAGATTCTTTATTTCATTCATGTTATGCTAACTATATGTAGCAGATTTGGTCTTCTTCCAGAATGGAATGCTGGAACCATGGTTTGAAAGTAAAGGTCTGGGGAACCCTGATCAAGTGTTGGCATATTTTGCTGTGTCCAAGCTTGGAGAGCCGCCAGTTGATGGCAAGACTGACACCAATCCTGAAGGACTCACAGCTGCCTATGGCAAATGGGCTTCTGTTGTTGCTGACAGATTATTATCTGGAGGTCTTTCTTGCAAGGTCAACATGCACTTTCCCCCCAACACACTTCAATTCAGTTCTTATGGATTGATTAAACAACTTCCACTTACATTCAAATAACAGTTATAAGTAACTATGAAAAACGGCATCTTACACATTTGCTTGCTTTCTGGATGAAACCAAACAGGAGCTTGACAAGGAAGCATTTCAGAAGCAGATGTTGGAAAAACTCATTTGGATTTCAGCATTTATGCTTGTTGGTGCTCGTCATCCTGGAGCCACTGTGGGCATAGTAGTTAACCAATACAGACCTGAGGTAATGCTACCATTAATTCCTCTAATATTACTAGTTTATGAGATAAATGTGTCAAACTAGTTACTCTTTTACTCTTGTAAACATGGTAAAGAGAAACATAGAGATGAATTGCAAAATGACAGTCATCATGCTCTCGCTTTTGGTCTCTTTGTGTCTCGCAAAGCGCGACACACACTTTTTAAGATCTAATCAGAATGTCAAGAGACCTATATTATTGTTGCTTTGCTGCACTTCATCTAAAAATGTTTTTTTTTAAAAAATAAAAAAAGAAAAGATTCGGCCTGTGCTCTTCTTTAACAGCCTCCTCTCCCCTTTCAGATCATCTGTTTATTGTTCTGTCTAATATTTGCTGATGCTTTCTGCTAAAATTTGCTATTGGCATGATTAGTGAAGATATGCTTTTCTATCCTCTTTTCATTACTTTGTTGAAAATTATGGATTCATATATGGAGTTACATGATTTATCTTGTCATACTATAAACTCTTCATTTCAGTGAGGCACCTAAGATGTAAGAGTGACTGCCGTTTCAGGTATCTAGCCTCATTGCAGAACTTGCCGCTGCAGCTGCTTCAGAGAAAGGAATTGTTTTTGAGGAAGGTATGGAACAGAGACTATGTGCTTATTCACGTGCTGTAGCACACTTCCCAACCGCAGTAAAGGAGGTAAACCCTGTTTTTTTTTTTGTTCCAAATTTATACTTTGGCTTGTGATTTTTGAAACTGTTTTTGAAAGAGGTATGGAGGGATTATGTGCTTATTCACATTCTACAATACACTTCTCTACAGCAGTAACGGAGGTAGATTTTGTGTTTTTAACTACCTTACTCGGACTCATGATTTCATTTCAAGGACCCAAGCACATTTCACACTTTCTGACCCTAGTTGAATAATTGTTTCTAAGTTGCATGGACTGAACTGAAGTAAACAAGCAATATCCAAGGAACTTGGCTGGATTGCGTCCATTTCTCTAGGAGTGAGGTGCATGAATTGGGGTCATTTGCTCGTAATTCGGATCGCTAAAATTGCACAAATTTAGTCTAGTTTTGATTTCAGAATGCTTGTTCACGGAACAGGGATCGCCAGGGTATGTTAGTGTAAAGGTGTTTTGACAATATAACAGTAGTGCCTGTCATATGGACAACCCATGGCAGAGGTTGGCTTATCTGACCTAGATACCTTGTTGAGTCTAACCCCGAAAAAACGAGTATGGAAAAGATTTTCTTGTCCGAATTTAAAACCTAGACTGTAGGACGTGCCTAGAATGAAAGCTGGATCACGTTCGGTATGTCTGAAATTAAAGGCAAATAAATGTCCAGGTTGAACACCTGACTTCAAATCCAAGTCTGAACTTGAATTTTACTAAGTATCATAAGGGACGGGATGGATAAAGGGGTGTAAATTAGGACAGTTGCACAAGGTCCAAGCTACAGAGTAACATCTAGCATCTTTGGTAGTTGACAGGATATTGAAATGCTTGTTAATTTTGCAGTTTAAATGGAGGAATGGTTGGTTCTACTCAATCACAGAGAAGGCGTTAGCGGAAGGGAAGCGTGATCCGTGCCCCCTACACACAGCCTGGCTAAAAGAGGTGAACGTAATCTAAGCAAACATTGTTGATGGTTGCAGTTGTAGTGCCAACTGAACAACGAACATCTTGTTTGCTAGTGAATTGAGATGCGATGCGAGCTTTGCCATTCTTGTAATTATGCGTATGGATCCAGTATTAGACTATTAGGTGTTGGAGGAAAGGAATTATAAGGTATAGAAACGATGGAAACTCGCTTTGGATATTGCTAACAGTTTTGGAATAAACTCACTTTCATTAAGAACTATTTACTATACTGTAAATGTTCAAAGGGATAAAACTTAGCGCTTAACACATTCGGAAAATGGTTTCTCACTTGAATCACTCAAGTATAGCTGCAGTCTAGAAAAGAATAAGTAGATGTGATTATAGAATGGTGTACTCATATGGTTGAAAATGTCTCCTATTTATAGGAGACTTCTCACCCCTCTTCATATCCTTGGTCAAAGGACTTAATTAGGTCCTTAATGAGAATCATGACCTTGACTAAGTCGATTGACAATGTGGTATAATGAGGATATAGTTGTTGGAGAATTATATCAGATATAATATCGATATTAAGACTTAATGCTTGATGATTAAGTAGTCGTTGGCATTAAAACTAGATTCTGGCACTCAACACGATCCGTGTTGTCTTAACACGACTCGTGTCGAGCCTAGAACTTGTTTTCTGTTGTTTTGGAGACCAGCACGACCCATGTTGATCTCATGTATGCCTGTGTTGATCATATTCTTTGTATTTACCTTATATATGATCTTTATACCTGTACCATATGATTTCTTATGTTATATAATCTTCTTATGCTATATAATTTTCTTATACTCTTGATATAATCCCCCAACGATCCCATGCCATTTCAAGAGTATGAAGCACTTGAAATGATCTTACATAAGGAGAAAATACCCTTGCCAATTGAGATACACTTTAACTTGTAATCACCTGAAAAACACACAAAGCGTATGCCTAATGAAAAGTAGATTGCTCTTTGAACTTTTCATTTAGTATATATGAGCCAAAATTGAATCTAAATCACAAAGTAGACAAGTCTTTGAACTTTGGATTTATATTGATCAACTATACTCATAATACACATGCGTTTTAAATCTTAAGTGTTAATACTTGACACTATTATCCGACCTTGTGTCCTTATCCTTCATAAGTGTTTCGGAACTCTAGCTCATAGTTCCTTATTGCGACCACACATAACACTTAAATAGGTAGAATTTGTAATATACCGCTCCCTGTAATTAGGCTTCCACAAATTCTAATAAGAGTATTACTACTCAGCCTCTTGTCATTATAGATTTCTAAGCATCTCTTGAACTTGGGATTATTTGATGCTTCCTACTAATTTGACAACTCTGTACACCCATGTGAAGTTTAAGAATTGGTGTTGTTATAATTTGTAAAGTTGAGTCTTAGTTGTAATTAGTAGAACCTTGAGCTACACTTAAACCCAACCCCTTTGAAGTATGTTTTAGCAAATCTTTAGATAATCCTTTGGTTAAAGGATGAGCTAAGTTTTCTTTTGATTTGATAAACCTTGAAGCTACTACTTCATCCTTTATTAGTTGATGTATATAAGCATGTCTTAAACCAATGTGTCTTGACTTACCACTGTAGACATGGCTATATACAACATCAAGAGTAGTCTTGCTATCACAATGAATTATAAAAGGAGACATCGGCTTATACCAAATAGGTATTTCTAATAATAAGTTCTTTAACCATTCCACTTCCTTACATGCAGCATACAATGTCACTAATTCCGAAGCCATAGTGGAGTCTGCTATATTAGCTTATTTCTTGGGAACTAATTAGGTTTTTACCCCTTTAAGTTTTGAGAAAATAGGATTTTACCCCCCAGGTTTCAAAAACTAGGTTTACCCTACTTCAACCTTGAACTAAGTAATAAATTTCCACCTTACCTTTGTATGAAAGATTAAATACATCCTTTTTCAGATGAAGTTAGTGTTTACGTTAACGTGAATTGACCAAATGTCCTCCATTTAAAAATCTATTAGCACACGTGACAAATTAAACTCACCCCACCCTTCTTCATCTTCGTTCAATATCTGAGTTTCCATTCTTTGATTCATCTAGTGTTTTGAACAGGACAACCTTAACGACGATGAAAGGAAAGCCGACACTTTGTTATTCTTTTTGGGAGGGGTAAATATGTCTTTTGTTACTTTTAATTAGGGTCATCTCAGACTTTTACACCCTTCTATAGGAGTAGTTTTGTCTTCCATCGAAAAAAGGGTAAAATAATTATAAGTTTAAACTTGAGGTAGGGTAAACCTAATTTCTAAAACTTGGAGGGTAAAATCCTACTTTCTCAAAACTTCAAGGGGTAAAAACCTAATTAGTTCTATTTCTTGGATCCCCAAGAAATCACTCCCCCTCCTAATAGGAACACTCATCCAGTAGTAGAAGTATAATCTTCTTTATTTATCCAACTCACATCCGAATAACCTTCTAGTGCCAAAGGTTTTCCTTTATAAGTGAGTTGATAATTTTTAGTACCGACTAGATATTTTAGTACTCTCCAAATAGCAAACTAATGCATATTGCTCGAATTACTTTTATATCTACTTAACTTTCCAATTGCATAAGCAATATTTAGCCTTTTACTTGTCACAACATACATGAGACTTCCTATCACCTTAGCATATTCAAGTTGATCAACTGGAGAACCCATGTTCTTCTCTAGTTTCTTACTTGGATCGTAAGGTGTACTTACTGGAGCTATATTCTTACCTCCGAACTTGTCTAAATTTTTCTCAATGTAATGCTCTTGAGATAAACTTATTTCATCATTATTTCTAATGATCTTAATACCTAGAATTACATCTGCTTCACCCATGTCTTTCATGAGAACTTAGAGGATAGAAATTCTTTGGTCTTATTAACTTGTTCCATGTCGGTCCCAAAGATCAACATGTCATCAATGTATAGGCATATAATAACACCTTTACCACTCTCAAACTTATAGTATATGCATTTATCTGATTCATTGATCTTATATCCACTTGAAAGCACTACTTCATCAAATTTTTGATGTCATTGCTTATGTGCTTGTTTAAGTCCATACAAAGACCTTATAAGATTACAGACTTTCTTCTCTTGACCTTCAACAACAAACCCTTCGGGTTGTTCCATATACACCTCCTCTTCCAGTTCCACATTTAAAAATGCCGTCTTGACATCCATTAGATGGATTACTAGCTTATGGATAGTAGCTAAAGTCAACAACACACGTATTGAAGCTATCCTAGCTACCGGTGCATATGTATCAAAGTAGTCAATACCATACTTTTGAGTAAAACCCCTTACAACCAACTGGCTTTATATCTCTCAACAGTACCATCTACTCTTCTTTTCCTTTTAAAAATCCATTTAGAGGTAATTGGTTTACTACCCGGAGGAAGATCAACCAATATCCAAACATTGTTTTCCCTTATAGAATCAATCTCATCTTGTACCGCTTCTTTCCACAAAGAAGCATCATGAGATTGCATAGCTTCTTTAAAAGTCTTTGGATCTTTATCTATGTTTGTAAAACCCCGAAAAAATTTCAAGTTCGTTGACCGTTATGACGTTAGTAATTTAAGTTGACCCCGTTAATTATTCGGAATTCGTTTGTGATTATTTATGCTAACATTTGAGCTCGTAGGATCGTTAAGGGACTAACAAGGGTAAAATAATAATTTTATACATTACGGGAGCGTGCTTAGGGGTAAGGGTAAATTGGTAATTTCATGTGTTATTAATATTATCATTATTACTATGTGATTACTATTGTTATTATTATTATTATTATTATTATTATTATTATATGATTACTATTAATGTTATGTGATTAGTATTATTATAATTGTTATTATCTTTTATTATTATTATGGATGGTATTAATATTATTAATAATAGTATTATTATTAGTATAATTATTATTATTAGTTAGTAGTAGAAACCTATTGATATTAGAATTCGTTAAGGTTTAGATCTTCGTTCTGTTAGAAGGGATTGAGAGTAAATTAGAATTAAATAGAACTAGGCCTCAACCCGTGCAATGCATGGAGTGAACTTTTACATAGATTATAATAACAATAATAATAATAATAATCATAATAATAATAATAATAATTATTATTATTATTATTATTATTTCAAAATAATTAATGATATTTGGACCAAAATAATTTAATTCAGTATTTATCAATTTTCTTATTGGTCGAAATCCCTACAATTAATCTCCTTTTTCCATTTAACGGGATCCACAAACTTTAGTATTAATATTATATATAGATTATTATTGTTATTATTATTATTATTATTATTATTCCAAAATAATTACTGATATTTGGTTAAAAATAATTTAATTCGATATTTCTCTACAACTTTATGATAGGTTGAAATCCGTATAATTAATCTCCATTCTCCATTTAATAATAGTATATAGATTAGTGTATTGTTTTTAAAAAGTCATGAATGTAATTGACCTAGCCGCAAGGAATATGTGGGTTATGGAAGAGTGTCGGATTTTTTGGTGAGTAGTTTGGGTTATGGACGATTGAGTTTTAGTGGAGAAAATAAATTAATCAAAAATTGAATGGATTGGTGATACTTTTTAGTTTTTTAATTTTAAAATAAAATAATAAAATTCGGATTGAAAATAGAAAAAAATACAATTTTCTACGTTGTGATTGACTAATTCTCCTACAATCACTCCCGTGGCTCCATTTCGTAGGTCCCACATAGTTTTCTACTATATATATATATATATATATATATATATATATATATATATATATATGTGTGTGTGTAGATTATTAATATTATTATTCCAAAAGAATTACTTATATTTGGACCAAAATAATTTAATTCAGAATTTCTCTACTTTCTAATAGGTCGCGCGAAATCCTTATAATTAATCTCCATTCTCCATTTGATAATATTATATAGATTAGTGTCTTGCTTGTGAATTTAAATGCATAACTGGTTAATATTTGGGAAAAAGTTGTAATCACTAATAGATGTATTGTATTTAGTGCCTGTTTGGCCTTGTTTCTAAAAAGGTGTTTTTGTTTCTTACAAACAATTTTTAGAGAGGTATTGAAGTGTTTGACCTAGCTTATGAGATAAGTGATTTTATAAAATTAAAGTGTTTTACCTAACTTATAATATAGCGCTTTTACTAAATTTAATTGTTTAACTGAACTTTTAAAATTATCATGTGTTTTTGGGAGTAAAATTATCATATGATTATTTACATTTTTCTCTTTTTATTAATTTTTAAATAAATTATCATGTTTTAATTTTAGCAGTAATTATAAACGTATAGTTATAGTTATAGTTATAATAATTACTATTATAACTATATACCATATTTAAATAAATATTTATACATCTAAAATTTACTAAATACCATATTTGTAAAGAAATTAAATAATAATGTCTAACATAATATTAATTTTTCTAACATAATATTAAAATATTTAAAGGCTATCTTTATAAGAATCATAATTTTATTTGAAATTATGGAAACCAATCACTAAAGAATCCTATAGATTGAGTAGAGATTAATTTGTAGGAAACAGAAGCAGCAATTTACGCTTCTGCTTTTGGAGCTGTTTTTGGCCAAAACTGTTTTTTAAAAACAATAATTAGCTTCTAAAAAATACACCGTTTGGCCTAGTTTGTGCTTTTTAATTCCAAAAACACTTCCAAAAGTTAGGCCAAACATGCACTCATATGTTTTTGAAAAGTCATGAATGTAATTGACCTAGCCGCAAGGAATATGTGGGTTATGGAAGAGTAAAGAATTTTTTGGTGAGTAGTTTGGGTTATAGACAGTTGACTTTTAGTGGAGAAAATAAATTAATCAAAAAATTGAATGGATTGGTGATACTTTTTATTTTTTTAATTCTAAAATAAAATCATAAAATCTGAATTGAAAATAGAAAAAAATACAATTTTCTACGTCATGATTGGCCAATTCTCCTACAATCATTCCCGTGGTTCCATTTCGTATGGCCCACATAAATTTCTATTTTATATATATTATTTTTATTATTATTATTATTATTATTATTATTATTAGATATTATAGGCAACACCAAAATAATTACTGTTATTTGCACCAAAATAATTTAATTCAGAGTCCAAAGTAGTCAATGATTAGTCATACTTTCTGGTCTATTTAATTTTAAAATAGAATCCGGATTGACAATAAAATAAAATTGAAAATAAAAAAAATATAATTTTCTACGTTGTGGTAGGTCAATTCCACTACAGTCACTCCTGCGACTCTATTTCGTGGGACCCACAATGATTTCTATTATAATATATAAATTGGTTTTAATGAGGGAGATTAAAGAGTAATTAGTGTTAATAACTTAAGGCTAACGTCAATACAATGCACGCACCCTCTGCCCTTCTTCTCTTCTCTCTCCCTTTTCTCCCTCCTTTTCTCTCTGCCGTGGACTCCCAACCGTCACCGGAACACCGCCTAGACCACCATTGACCGCCACTCATCGCTCAGCCGCCTAGAACCGAAGTAGCCATCGTTATTGTTGTCGCTACTGCTCCGGTCGTCTCTGTTTTCGCTGCTACTACTGTTGCGACCAGTCGTCGGATCACCATCGCCAGGAACGACGCTGGAGTACTGCCCGGGAGCACCAAGAACCGCCCTCAACTCGCCGGGAACCACCTTGCGTAGCTCTCTATTCTAAATTCGAGTTCTTGATGTGTTCTGTTCATTCTCCGTTTTGCGTCATTCATAACCTACGTAATAGTGTCATTCTTGCTTGGTTCTTTAGGTAGTATTATTAGGGTAGTTAAGTTCCGTAAAACCCTTTTTTTTTTAAGTTTTAGCATTATCATGTTCTTGATTGGTTCTTATCCGTTTATTCACCTTGTTTTCTTGTATAATCATATGAACCTAGTTAAGAAATTAGGTTAGCATTATGCGGTGTTCCTAGTTTTGATTCTCGTTGATGTTTATCATACTTCATACGTGCATGCATGAATAGGTGTAGGTGATTAGGAAGAGATTCTTTTGTAAGTAAATAATTATGGTTTTGGTGGATGTTTTTGGTGCTATTATTATTATTATTATTATTATTATTATTATTATTATTATTATTATTATTATTATTATTATTATTATTATTATTATTATTATATGAGTGATGTAGTATATTGTGTGTAAATCATGAGTTCTTGTTAACACTATTTCATGCATGAATTAAAGTTAGTTTACCTTGTTGAATCCGAATTACTTGGTTATAATTGAGTAATAATGTATGTTGTGGTCTTAAGTATGGTGTATTATAGTTTTGAAATATATTTCATGTTTCTCGTTTACGATTGTGACGTATAGTTTGTTTTGTGTTTCTTTAGTTAAAATATTAGTTTATATTTATTACTATGTTATAATTTTTAAAAAGAGTTTTTTTTTTTAAAAAAAATATTTCCTGTGGTTTTACATTTTTTTTAATGTAGTATGTACTTATGTTACTATTATGCGATTAGTACATATTTATATTATTATTACGTTATTATTATGTTCTTTACCTAGAAAGGACTAAATTGTTGATTATAAGTGATAGTTTTTAGAACTTGATTGGATTAGGGTAGAAACTTTAAGCTTAGCCACTATTTTAGGCCCAAATTAGGATCCCGGGATCGAATGCTGAAATCTAGAACCGAAATTATCGACTATATGGAACCGGGAATGAGACAGTTTCGATGGGGTGTAAAGAACGGGTCACCATAAACCGTATATTCTCCCTTTGGCCGAACCGTTTGAAATGGAAGTCCCCTAAGATGTTAGCTTTCATAGGAATTTTACGAATCAGACTTTGGAGTTGTATAAGTGGAATTATACCCGGATTACCAGACCTGAGTCAGATCAGGACAGTTTCATATGTTGTCTGTTTTGAGGACTTTAAAGCGTGTTTTGGGTCTCGAGTTCAACATAAATTTTAGTAGACATCCCGAGGTTTCCGAAAAGTTCAAAACCAGATTCATAGGATGTCGGGAAGTCAAGTTATGACCCTTTCTATGTGAGTGTTGTAATCTGTCTTGTTGTTATTACTTATTAATGAATGTGTTATGTGAAAAGGTTGATTAATTTTTATTATGTAATTACTTGGAATGTGTTGGGTAATTTAAAGTGTAAATTCATGAATGATGGGAACCTCTATAGTGTTCCTAGGGGAGGGTTAGATAGAAGGTAGTTAGTACTAACTTCGAAGGGCGCGTTTTGATTAGAGTAATTATTTCTATTTTAGGCCCGAGCTAATTCGCGTCGTTAGTGAGCTCAAGTGTGTTCGTTATTTGCTGTGAACTGAAGCTAATCAGGTAATGTCTATGCCCTAATCCCCATTGGGATGCACTTTAAATCTGTTTTTGTTGATTTATAATCTGTTTTGGAATTTGCATCCCGAAGGGGACTTTACGTGGAAAATGTGGCCATCTATTTTGGATATTTGTTTGTGGTTATTAATTTGAGTTATGAGTTGAGGAAATTTAGATTGTCTTTTATGCATGGTTTTATTATTGGTTTTGATAACCTGGGTTGGGTTTGACTTGAGAGCTGTGAGCTGAGCTTTGCAAAAGATACTAATAATTCAAAGTGAAACATTAAGTGGGTTCGGGCAACACCTCGGAGACCAGGATTTGGTATCCTGCAGGGGATTATCAAGAGATCAGGGGGTGTCCTTATATAGGACAGATGATGATTATGCCTTTGGTGGGCGAATGTTCTTATGCCTTTGGTGGGCGAATGTTTTGATGCCTTTGGTGGATGATTGTTTATGCCTTTGGTGGGCGATTGTTTATGGATTTGGTGGGCGAATGTTTTGATGCCTTTGGTGGGCGAATGTTTTATGCCTTTGGTGGGCGATTGTTTATGCCTTTGGCGGGCGAATGTTTATGCCTTTGGAGGGCAAATGTTTCTTTAAGGGATATGCCATCCCACCCGCATAATAAAATGAATTGGTTGGGTTGAGGAAAAACACTTATAAGGGTTAAAGGTTTGTGAAATGGTTTGACTTGTTCCCGCTCCCTTAAATGAGTTGAAATGAATTTGAATTGTTTTTAACGGTTAGGGGTAGACATTATTGAGTCTTCCCGTTCATTTTTGTAATGTTTTCTTTTCAGGTGAAGATCTGTATGTTGGGAACGGGAATTAGAAGTGAGAATTGAGTTTGTTAGTTTGGTTTACAGTTGTCGAACAATTGTAGTCTTTCCTTCTCTCCTTGTATTCCTTCGGGGATACGACAGTGACAACCAGTTGAAAAGAAAAAAATGAGACTGCCGTTAAGTTTTCCGTTAACGTTAGTTTGACTTTGACTTTTTTTATAATTAAATTTTCGCGGCGTTACAATGTTATACATACATAAGATCTCACTTTTAACTGAGTCCCTTGAACCTTCTACCAAATATACATAGAAGTCTGAACCAAAATCCTTTGGTCTCCTTGCTCTTTTACTCCTTAATTCAATACTTCCATCTTCTTCATCATGATTGACATCCTGACTTAAAAGATCATCTTGTATGGATGTATCCTCATAATTTTCATCATAAGGCTCAATGATAGGAGCAATATCTTGAATTATATCTTTAGGTCTAGGAATTGAAGAGAACCTAGTCTCATCAAAAATTGCATCTATTGATTCCATAACGTATTCACCGATATGTACTCATTTGGCTCAACCACCAATAACCTATAGGCTTTGCTATCTTGAGCATAGCACATAAAGATGTACTCAATTCCTCTTTCACCTAGTTTCCTTTTCTTAGATTTCGTGACCCTTACGATTGCCCTATAACTCCAAGTCATAAAATACTTTAGATTCGGTTTTCTTTTGTTCCACAACTCATATGGGGTACTAGAATTCCCTTTAATTGGAACTCTATGTAAAATATAACAAGCCGTTAGACAACATAGAATTCACCATTTCTTTTAAAGCTCTATTTTTCCTTTCTGCAATCCCATTTTGTTGTGGTGTATACGGGGCGGTTGTCTCATGTACAATCCCCGTTCTTGGAAAAACTTTGGATCTTAAAATTTCCCTCCTCTATTCGATCTTAAAACTTTAATCAAGGTCTCACATTGTATAGCTCACTTCTAGTTTTGTAAACTTTAACTTCTCAAGTGTTTCATCTTTAGAACTCAAAAGATAAACATGACAAAATCTAGAATAATCATCTATGAATGTCACATAATACTTCTTACCAGCCGTAGAAGGCATATTATGAAAATCACCAAAATCACTATCAATTAAATCAAGTAATTTAGAAGACCTTTTTATACTTGAGAATGAACTTTTAGTTACTTTGTTAAGCATGCATCTCTTACACTTTCTATGTCATCATTCAACTTAGGAATTAAATCAAGATTGGACATTTCCTTCAACTTTTTAAAGTTTACATGTCATAATCTAGCATGCCATAGGAAAGAATTATTCAGACTAGATACATGCACATAAGCAGAAATCATGCCATCTTTATTACTTTTAACATTCAATTTGAACATTTCTCCATAAGCATATCCCTTCCCCACAAATGTCCCTCCCTTGGAAAGTACATAGTTATTTCCATCATAAACTTGCATAAATCAAAACTTGCTAAGGAGATAACCGGATACTAGATTCTTACAAACTTCCGGAGCTAAATACACATCATTCAAAAGCAAAGATTTTCCGGAAGTGAAAACAAGTTCCACTTACCCAATGCCTTCAACTTTGACCGAATGGTTGTTGCGTGATAAATTTATTTTATATATATGTGATCTTGGATTATTTAGAGTTAATTTGAATGATTTTAGTTATGAATGTATTATTTTTATACCCGAATTCTCTATTTTATGCTTGGTTGGAGTTTGGTATAATTTTGTAGGAATTTGGAGTAATTTGGATCAAATCAAGCTCAAAACCAAGTTGAACAAGTCCTAGTAGATCATAAAAGATGAGAGAGATCCACCCCAAGGACCAAACTCAGGCCCAAGAATTCAAAGAGCACATCAGGCATCAACACGGGTGATATTTTACCCAACCCGAGTCGTTTCACGGTCCAGAGAATGCAGAATTTGACCCCAGTGGTCAACACGACCCGTGTTGAATTCAACACGGTTCGTGTCGGTCTGGCACAGTCCGTGTTGGCCCTGAGAAATGCAAAAATGTCGTTTCGTGTGCTCCTAATGCTATATAATTGATGTATCCGGCTGTTTTTGCTATGATTCACTTTCATTCATCATCATCTTCATCCAACCACATTCATCCTATATCATCCACAAATCCATCCACATTCATCCTTAGTTGAAGATTGAGAGTTCATTGGAGTTTGAAGATCAACTTGCAAGAATCCATTGACGTGGAGGAGCACAAGTCCCAACCGATTACAACGCAAGCAAGGATTGATTCGATACTCGGTTTACTTCTCTTTCTTATAGCTTTCACGCATTTTAGTATAGAATTTTGATATGTTTTATGTTTTGAACATGAGTAGTTTCCTTTAGTTTGAGGGACAAACCCTTATTAGTTTCTCTTATGGATTGAATATTGTTAGATCAAACAAGTTTGTCTATCTAGTTTGAATGCATTTTATTTATCCTTTGATATTGTATGTCATTGTTTTTGACTGGCCATCAAGAATATGGAATTAGATTGTTGGATGAAGTACCGAACGGAGAAATTCAATAATCGGAACCTTTAGGATTAAACTGATTATGAAGCGAACTAGACATAGAAGACTTTGTAATTAGGGGTCATTGGATAATTTGGTCTTTAACTTAGATAAAATTGACACAATAAAGAACCCAAGAGATCGATTTTACTAAGCAATCCGTTTCATTGCCAAAAGCTCTCTACGGAAGAATTTATGCGATTATCGACCCTAAAATGTACCTAATTAGTGACATACATGTTCAATCCACTTGTTTGATTCATAGAGTTATTTAGGCTTTATCCCCTAAACGTCTTTTTCCTATTGATTTCATCTTGTGATTTGTGTGAATATTTGGTTTATTTAACCTTTTTAGTGATTAGAAATAGAATAAGTTATTCTCAATTTAAAACCCGATCAATTTAGCAATCACCTAGGAGGCTAGTTTGGTGCGTAGTTAGCAAAGTCCCTGTGGGATCAACCTTGATACTTGCTACACGAGCACTCGTGCACTTGCGGCCTATAAAGTTTTTGGCGCCGTTGTCGGGGACTTTGTCCCTAGCCGCCACTGAACAAATATCCTTAGATTAGCTAGATTATTTTCTTTTTCTTTTCCTGTTTGATCTTCCTTGGTTGTTCTTGTTTTTGTCTCTTGCAAGGTTTACAATCGGTGTATGCAAAAGGCACCGCTATTCAAGTTCGATCCGGAGAGAGAAAGAATCTTCCGTTCAAGGCGGAAGCGACAGCGAATAGAAGAAGCAAGAAAGAGGCAAGAAGAAGCCGAGGAGGAACCAAAGATGGCCTAGCCAAGATGTACTTTTGGGCAATGAGTGACTCCCCCAGTCGCAAATCAAGCCACCGCCATCAACTCACCAAAAGTGGACGTGCATGACTTCGAGTTGAAGAGCTCCCTCATCAACTTGGTGAAGGCATCACCATTTCATGGCCTTCCCAATGAAGACCCCAACCGGCATCTCCGCATCTTTCGGAAAGCATGTGAGATGTTCACGGCATATGGAGCGACGGAGGACGCCATCAAACTCCGACTTTTCCCTTTCTCACTAGAAGGGAAGGCTTGGGAAAGCTCGATTCCCTACCGGTGACCACTGCCATCACCACTTTTGATCAACTTGCTAGTGCATTCGTGGCAAAATACTTTCCGCTTAGCAAGTTGACAAGCCTAAAGAACCAAATTTCCACATTCGCGCAAGAGCCATGAGAGACCTTCTACGATGTATGGGAGAGGTTTAAGGACCTGTTGAGGCAATTTCCCCAACATGGATTCGAGCCTTGGGTGCATATCCAAGCCTTCTACAACGGGTTGGGTGACAACTTGAGGGCCAACATCTTGGCAGCGGCGGGAAGTGACATCATGAGCAAGACCGTGGAAGAACTTCATGAACTCATCGAGCAAATGTTCGTGAATAGCTACCAATGGTCTAAGCCTCGTTCCACAAGAACAGGAGGTAAGTATGAGGTAGATGCTATCACTCTTGTATCCGCCAAATTAGATGCTATTACTGAAAAGATTGATAGAATGAATTGGAATGCTACCCCTCCCCCTCAACCTCAATGTGCTTCTTGTCATTTGAATGAGCATGAGACCTTATTTTCTCCTAACGGGACGGGTGGTGTAGATCGTAGTGAACAAGCCAATTATATTGGTAACCCGAATGATTACCACCCCGGTTTGAAAAATCACCCGAATTTTTCTTACCGGAATAATAATCCTTTAGGTGCCCATCAAGGACAAAGACCTCCCCAAGGACAAAGCCAATCTCAGTCCCAAGACCTAAAGAACGTAGAAGCCATGTTAGAAACTCTCATTCAATCCCACCAAAGGCAATTTAAGCACCAAAAGAGGCAAAATGAGGTTATAAAAGCATTGGCGACTAGAGTTGACTTGTTGACTACCCATAACCATATGATTGAAACCCAAATTACCAACCAAGCTAGTACTTCGACCCCCGCTTCGGGATCACTTCTCGGACAGCCCGTCCCTAATCCCAGTGCCCAATCTAATGCCATCATTTTGAGGAGTGGGATATAATATGAGGGACCTAGTATGCCAAGTGCTAAGCATGGGGAGGTTGAGGGTGAGGTTGAGAAGCCTAGTGAGAAGGTTGATGGGATTGAGAAAGAGAAAGACCTTGAGAGTGAGACTTCAAAGGAGAACACTGAAGCCCGACATTCATCTCTCCCTAGAGTTTACAAACCACCGTTACCCTTTCCTCAAAGGTATGCCAAGGTTAAATTAGATGCAAAATTCGGCAAGTTCTTTAATATGTTAAGGCAATTGAATGTGAATGTGTCGTTTCTAGATGCTTTATCTGAAATGCCGTTTGTATGCGAAGTTTTTGAAAGAAATCCTCTCTAAAAAGATGAAAGTTGAAGAAATTGAGGAAATTGCTTTGACTGAAGAGTGTAGTTCCGTGGTTCTTAACAAGCTTACTCCTAAGTTTAAGGACCCGGGAAGCTTTAATATCCCATATGGCCTAGGTAGCTGAACTGTTGACTAGCTTTGTGTCATGTGGGTTCTAGTGTAAGCTGAATGCCCTATTCTTTATATGAGCGGTTGAACCTAGGAGAGTTGAGACCTACTACCATGTCATTGCAAATGGCGGATCGTTCTATTAAGTACCCTAAGGGTATCCTAGACGACTTTCCCCTTAAGGTAGGTGATTGTTATGTGCTAATTGACTTTGTTATTCTTGATATGCCCGAGGATTCCCATACCCAAATCATTTTGGGGAGATCTTTTCTTGCTACCATAGGGTGTGTCATAGATGTACAATGTGGGAAGATGAAGTTTAGGATAGGGGAACATGAACTTGAGTTTCATTTATTCCGTGATGTTTTTCCATGTGAAGTTTCCCCTTGCTTTGGTGTTGATGTGCTATGTGAGAAACAAGAGCATGTTGATGGTTTGGTTTGTGAAAAGAATGATTGTGTGCATGTAGTGGAAAGTGTAAAACTTGAAGAATCTCATGAATATTTTGTTGGAAATCCTTGTAGTTTGATTGTTGATAAAGGCCATGAACTTGGCGATGCAAGGGGTGGGAATAAAAGAAATTTTCCCCACCTAACATCATCAAGAATGTGTCTTATACTATTAACAAGGGTACTTTTGATGAGATTTTCAGGATTGATGATGGGGATCCCTCCATTTTTGGAGGAGGAGATGTGTTTGACCCAAGCTATAGGGTCAATTTGAAGATGTTTGGAGGTACTATGCTAGATGGAGCTTCTAAAGCCTTTGGCTATGGAATTATGGACTATTCACAGGGTTGAGAGGTACCTTGTCTAACTTAGAACAATAAGCAAGCGCATCTTGGGAGGCAACCTGATGGAAATCAGCCAACGCTAATTCCGCTAGGCCCATTCAAGAAACCCCAAGTGATGGTTCAAGCTACAAACAGGGTCCGCCATCAATGGACTTCACCCCATACAGAACCAATAAGGAAGATTTGGTTCATTTACACCAAGTGGGCCCAAGAAGGAAGATACAAAGTTGAATTACAAAGGCCCATCCATATGGTGTGTTTCTTATTTCAAGAGGATGTTCAAACATCCTAGATGGGCCAAGATCACACGCTAAGCCCAAGTAGCCACACGTCCAAGTCAAGAACTCCAAGCTAAATTTTAATCTTGATTTTGGATGTAATTTAGTTGATTAAACTTTTTCATATTTTTGGTGTGTTTTAATAGGAGTAGGAGAAGTAGGCGTCTGGTATTAGGATTCCTTAGCTTGCACGCCAAGTAGGAGAATCCTAGTCTAATTAGTATGGCTTGCACGCCATGTAGAGTAGTCTAGTCCATATAGGACTCTCTTAGTATACATAGATAGGTATGTAGCCTCTCAAGGGCAATCAATCAACCCTGAATTATGAAATCAATTAAGCTTTTATCTTTCTCTCGAGTATTTGGATAAACCCTCACCCCTTTCTTCTATTGTATCTTGGCATGACACCCAAAATGCTTGATAGCTGCGTGATCTGTGTAGACTATGACCTGAGAGTTGATCAAATAGGGTCTGAATTTGTCTAAGGCATATACCATTGCTAGAAACTCTTTTTCAGTTGTTGCATAATTCACTTGAGCTTCGTCAAGAGTTTCGCTAGCGTAGTAGATGGCGTAAGGTTTTCCATCAATCCTTTGCCCTAGCACTGCTCCTATAGCGTGATCGCTTGCGTCACACATAATTTCGAAAGGTACACTCCAATTCGGTGTTTGCATTATGGGAGCTGAAACCAAAGCCTGTTTTAATTTTTGAAAAGCAGCTAAGCACTCTTCATTAAACTTGAACGGAACGTCCTTAGAAGAAGGTTTGTAAGAGGCTTCGCTATCTTTGAAAAATCCTTGATGAATCGGCGATAATAACCTACATGTCCTAGGAAGCTTCTAATATCTTTCACGCTTACTGGCGGGGGAAGTTTCTTGATTACTTCAACCTTAGCCTTGTCCACTGAAATTCCCTTGCTAGAAACCACATGTCTTAAGACTACTCCTTGCACCATGAAGTGACATTTCTCCCAATTTAGAACTAGGTTGACTTCTTCACACCTCTGCAATACCCGTTTTAAATTCTGCAGACAAAGGTCGAATGAGGTTCCATAAATTGAGAAGTCGTCCATGAATACTTCCACAAAATCCTCAAGAAACTCAGCGAAGATTGCCATCATACATCTCTAAAATGTGGCAGGTGCATTGCATAATCCAAAAGGCATCCTTCTGTAGGCAAAGGTTCCATAAGGACAGGTGAATGTCGTTTTTTCCTGATCTTTAGGGTGAATAGGGATTTGGAAGAATCCCGAATATTTGTCCAAATAGCAAAAATAGGAGTTCTTTGCTAAGCGCTCCAACATTTGATCTACAAATGGAAGCGGAAAATGATCTTTTCTAGTAGCCTTGTTCAACTTCCTGTAGTCAATGCACATCCTCCATCCAGTAACGGTTCTGGTTGGAATTAACTCGTTTTTCTCATTCTTGACTACGGTCATACTTCCTTTCTTCGGGACTACATGAACAGGACTAACCCACTCGCTGTCTGAGATGGGGTAAATTATCCCAGCCTTGAGAAGTTTCAGTATCTCTTTCTTTACTACTTCCTTCATGTTTGGGTTGAGTCTCCTCTGATGTTCGACGGAAGGTTTATGGTCTTCTTCAAGGAGAATTCTGTGCATGCAGAAGGAAGGATGTATTCCTTTCTAATCGTCGATGACATACCCAATTGCCTTTCGGTGAGTTCGCAAAACTTCCAGCAGTGAATCTGTTTCTTCCTTTGTCAAGGTGGAACTCACAATCACAGGATAAGTAGAATCTGGCCCGAAGAACTCATATCGTAGTGTATCTGGTAGCGGTTTTAGTTCCACTTCAGGAGCCTTTGATTCTATGTTGTCGGAATTGTTGGATAAGTGATACTCCTCCTTTGGTTCGCTTGTTACCTCAGGTGCGGCATCTAATAGCCTTGTGTAAGCGGCTATGGCATCTTCTTCTTCCTGCACTGAGCAATCATTGAGCAAACATAGTTCAAGTGGATCACTTGACCGATCGTTATGGGACGCATTAGTATTAATTCCCTCAATAGAATCTACCAAATTGCAATCATTAGAGAAGGAGGGAAATTTCGTAGCATGCTTTAGATTAAATTCAATCTTTTCCATCCCCACATTAAAGGTCATTTTTCCATTTTTAACATCTACACAACATCCAAAGGTTGCTAGGAATGGTCTTCCAAGGATGATGAGTGTTCGAGAGTCCTCGTCCATTTCCAAAATAACAAAATCCACAGGGACGAAAATCTCTCCTATTTTAGTGGGCACGTCCTCTAAAACTCCAACAGGGTATTTTATAGATCGGTAGGCTAACTGTAGAGCAATAGTGGTAGGTTTTAAATCTCCTATCCCCAACTTTTTATACATAGAGTAAGGCATTAAATTGATGCTGGATCCTAAGTCGCATAGGGCGCGGTCAATGTGCAAGGTACCAATTTCGTAGGGAATAGTGAAGCTACCAGGATCCTTAAGTTTGGTAGGCAGTTTATTTTGTATGGCAGCACTACAATAATCATTTAAGGCCATTATCTCATGTTCTTCTAATTTTCTTTTGTTACTAAGGATCTCCTTGAGGAATTTTGCATTAATAGGCATTTGCGTAATCACCTCATTGAACGGGATAGTAACCTGAAGTTGTTTTATTATCTCCATGAATTTCCCAAAGTGTTTATCATGTTCTGTACTAACTAACCTATCGGGGTAGGGTGGTACAGGTACATGGACTCTTTGGTTAACTACCAGAGGTTCTTCTTGTTTCTTCTTCCTCCCCCTATCGGTCTCATCTATAGGAGATTCTTTTTCTGGCTCAGGGTCTTTATCAGGAGTGCTGTTAGTTGGAAGTGGCTCAGTTGAGGTACTTTCAGGTGGTTTCCTCCTAGGTTCATCTAACTGTTTTCCACTCCTAAGGGTCAGGGCGCTGCAATCTCCTGATATGCTATCAGTAAGGGAGGTGGAGGAATCATTCGGGTAAGTCACTTGGGAGGCCAATTTTTCGTTTAGGTGAGTCAAGGTCTCTATCTTTTCTAAGAGGCTTTTAATGGTTCCTACTTGTTCTTGTTGGTTTGACAGAAGGTTTTTCACCAAAATTTCTAAGTCGGGTTTTTGGTCAACATGGTGAATCTGTTGGGTTTGGATATTACAGGTTATTCCCTTTGAACAAGCAGAAGTTGCATGATTGGTCGAATGACAGAGTTCACATAACAAAGGTAAGGGTGCAGGTGAGTTATGGTGGTCCATTTTTTTCACTAAAGAATCGAGTTTAGCAGTTAATAATGAAATAACATCTAAATCTTGCTTACCTCACGCTCTAGGGCGGGGTTCTGACCACTGCCATTAGTTGTTCGCTAGGTTCTCGATCAGAGTCCAGATTTCCGGAATTGTTTTTCCCAAAATATTGCCTCTGGCTGCTGAGGGGATGCTTCCTCTTGTTGACTCGCTTGCTCCATTGTAGAATGATTGGATGAGAACCCATCGTTCGAATCTGTGCTGAGGATATTGTCGAATAATGTCCTTGAATCTTTCCCAGGCATCGTATAGTGACTCATCCTGCTCTTGCATGAATGTAGAAATCTGATTCCTTAGACTGGTGAGCTTGCTTGGAGGAAAGTACTTCGCCAGAAAGGTGCTGGCAAGTTCGTCAAACGTTGTGATTGAGTTTGGTGGGAGTGTGTCAAGCCACTCCCACGCTTTGCCTTCCAACGAGAACGGGAAGAGACGAAGTTTGACAGCGTCTTCCAATACGTTGTTGGCCTTATAAGTGTCACAAGCTTGACAGAAAAGTCGCAAATGTCGGTTCGGATCTTCGTTAGTCAACCCATGGAATGGTGATTTTGACACTAGGTTGATCAAAGACTGTCGTAGCTCGAAGTCGTTTGCTTGGATGGTGGGAACGTTGATCGCTGATTGCGGGTTGGTGACATAGGGAGTAAGGTACTGCCCGAATGTCTTTGGTCGCTGTTCTCCCATCTCTTCTTCTTTTTCCGATTCCGATTCTAGCTCCTCTTCTTCCGTTTCTTGATTTTCTTGAAATTCTTTCTCCAGTCTTGCTATTTTCCTTCTCTCTCGAAGTGTTCGTTCGATCTCAGGATCGTACTCGAAAGAGAAATCTTTTTGCATAAACCTGAAAAAGACAAAAACAAGAATACCAAGCGTAATAAAGGAAAATAAAGAAAAATAACAGAAATTAAATAACCTAGTCACCCAGAGCGCGTTCGTCCAATGGAGATTGGGGAAACAAATCCCCGGCAATGGCGCCAAAAACTTGATAGACCTAAAACATATAGGTGTCTGTGTAACGCAAGTGTACGGGTTTGTGTAGTAATAAAATATCGTTCTCTCTCAGGGATTTGTGTTCAATCACGCACTAAACTAGTTCACTACAAAGAATGCTAGGTCGATCCAAAGGGTATGGTAAAGTTTTCTAAATTAAACTAAGAAAGCAGAAATGTTTAGGGGTTTATCAAATAATTAAAAGCGTTCAGGGGAGTCCACTCTAGTCAATTAATCAAATTATCAACAATTCCGGTGCAGGCAACAAGATAATTCGGGGTCTATAATCTTTCTAGGCCCTATCACTTCGATCTTTCGATCCTAGGTGAGTTATAGTGATTAACCTAAACATTATTTCTAACTATTTAGCCTAATCAAAGATAAGAACTTATTATAAATTGACCCTAGGCAAGAATCATTATGTCTAACTATTTTCTAACCTATTCAATCTACACAATCCGATTCAAGACTGAAACTGTCATTCTATTGTTAAGAATCTAAAACCAGGTACATACTCAAACTGTCGTTCTATTGTCAAATTACCATGACATACATTGCACACAGATTAAACGAATAAAAAGATAACCTAACACCGAAACTGTATTCAAAATCAATCAATTAACATCGAGTTTATCCCCCGAACTAAGAAAATTAGCTACTCATGATGCTAAAAGTAATCATCGCAAAATCTAAATAATAGCAAGAAAGCATTAAAGAAGAATAGAAATAAATCGTGTTCGAATTGGCGGAATCAATCTCTTTGTGTCACCCGAATCGATCTCTTTCGTGTTCTTCGATCACGAACAACAATCTAATCTAATAACAATCTTTTGGAATCAACTGTGAATAAAATTGATCTAAATCTACTCTAAAAGCTACCTAAAAATCTCTCTGAAAACTAATGTAGTCGGAAGAAAATCGCTCGCTGCGGATCCCCTTTGAAACGGCGGAAGTCAAAGCCCTCTTATAGTAACTAGATTAGGGCACAAAACGCGGCCTGCGTTTTGGAAACGCTGGCTGCGTTTTGCCCAAGTAGCGGATTTCTCCGTGAGAGGGCACTGGCTGCGCCTCCAAAACGCGGGCTGCGTTTTGTCTTTTCTCGGCTGCCAAACTTTCTGGACAAGGCGCAGCCTGCGTTTTCAAAAACGCTGCATGCGCCTTGCCTCTCCGCTTCAATTGGACTTGGGCCAAGTCGTTTGGGTCGTTCTTCCTTTCCTCTTCTTTCCTTCTTCATTCCCTTTTTATATTTTCCATGATTTTATCTATATCTTCTCCAATTCTTCATGCTTTTTGATATAATTCCACCAATTCCTGTAAAACATACCAAACTCGCGAACAAGCGTATAAATCACAGAAATTTCTATAAAAATACGAGATATCGGGTATAAAAAGCATGAAACTGACATGATTTGAGCCCTAAAAACTCTATATAAAATTGTCTTATCAATAGTTTTTGTGTTTTCCTTATTAGTAGCAAGTTTATTATTGTATTTTTATTATAATTAGTTGAGTGTGATGTTAAGTAATAACTAATAACTTAGGCATCAAGTTAGAGGAGTCTAGAAGAGTGTAGAAGTATCTAAAAGAGCTTAGAAGATTCTATGATGTATGCTAGCTCCCAAAGATCAGAGTATAGAACTTGCAATACACCACACAGACACACACTTACAACTGAGGCTTTAAAACAAAGCTAATTGGATGCAATTAGCTGAAATGGATGACAACCCAATAAGGAAATAAAAGGATAGACTTATGTTCAATCTGATACAAACACACCACAGAATGATCACAAGGGCAGGGACTTGGTTACCTCAACAGATACAGACTCACCACCATTGAAGCAAGCAAGCTCTACACACACCACCAGGTTTGCCAGCTCCTGGATACTGAAGTAGATTTAACCAACTGAGAGTTTAAGGACACTCACAAACGAGAGGCTCAACTTTGGCACTCAGAATGCTATTGAAAATTCACTGATTAATGCCTTAAGCAGCTGGATACATCACTATATATAGCTAATCTTAAGCAGTTTGATTAGAGGCACTTAATTTAAGTAACCTGCTAATCTCCCTTCTAAGCTAACTGCAAAACTAAACTAAATACATCAGATTACATCTTAGTCTAGCTAATATCATCTGGATACAATTGAAAAATGAAAAGAAAACAAAACTTGCTTCTGATTGGACCAAACTCCAAAGGGTTGGCAATTTCAGCCAATCAGAACCTTTCCTAGCTGGGGGGTAAAACTAGGTTATCTCAGTAACTTTTCTTGGGCTTTCTTAAGCTAGATATAACCTCAACAGCTTAAGGAAGGCTGGAAAAGACTTAGGTAACCCTCATTGTAGCTGAACCAAAATAACTTAGCCACAGGACTGGGATTCTGGAATAACTGATAACAGGCAACCTTGCAGGGTTGCTTGTTCTGGTGCCTGTAACTTGATGTTTTCTTACTCGATCATGCTGGGACTTGACTTGTCCTTGGAAAATGCATGTCAAGGAACAAAAAACTCATGGGGAACTTGTGCTGAATCTCATTCAATTCATAGATACAGAATTGAGAAAGATGCCTGCTTGGACTGCTTGTGCTAGGAACTGAAATTGACCTGGATGGCCAATGTTGGTGGAATGAGTGGCTGTGCTGGCCAGAACTTGCCTTACCAAGGTGTAGCAAGTCTGGATTGATGAAGTTGGTGGGATGGTGGTTGCTGTATAACTCTTGAACTGTTGTTCAGCTGGATGGAAGCCTGCTGTTTCTGTTGGAATTGTTCCAACAGTTGCTGAGTGTGGTTTAGCAAGGCTTAGGACTGTCATTGCTGGTGCTGAGGCTGCTGCCTGATCTTCCTTGGGTGATGAAGATGATGAAGAAGTTACTCGTGTTGTTGCTGTTGCTGAATCATCTTCCTCCTCCTGATTTAAGCTGGCTGGTGACAGTTGAGCTGTTGCTGTACTTGCTGGATGGTCTCCATCATCCTTCCCAGGTTGAGGAAAGTTTGTCCTCAAACTTGGAAGGTCTTCATGTGCTGGAAAGTAAGGCCTTAAGTCTGCTATGTTGAAAGTAGCACTCCCTCCATAGTCTTCTGAAAGATCCAATCTGTAGGCATTGTCTCCTATTTTCTCCAGTACTTAAAATGGGCCATATGCTCTTGGAACGAGCTTTCCTTTCCTTTTTGCTGGGAACCTATCCTTCCTCGGCTGGAAAACCACCTTTCTTCTGTGCTTGTTGGCTGATGTAGCTGCTTGCTCAGAGTACTTGATGATTTTCTCTCTAACCTACTGATGAAGCTTCTTGATCTTCTCTGCATGTGTACCTGCTTCATAACTGAACTTTATAGAATTGGTTAGTGGAGATAAATCCAAAGGAGTGATAGGATTTCTCCCATATACCACCTGAAATGGGGAAAGGCCAGTTGCCTTTGAAGGAGCTCTGTTGAATGCAAATTCAGCGTGGGGCAAAAGAGTGTCCCATCCTGTTTTATTTGTGTTTATCAGTGATCTCAATAGAGTTCCTAGTGTCCTGTTGGTCACCTCTGTCTGCCCATCAGTCTGTGGATGGCATGTTGTGCTATATTTGAGCTTTGTGCCTAACGTCTTCCAGAGAGTCACCCAGAAATGACTCAAGAATTTGGCATCCCTATCAGACACCATGCTCTTAGGGATTCCATGAAGTCTCACCACTTCTTGGGAGTATAGCTCAGCTACTCTTACTGCATCATTGGTGGTGTGGCATGGAACAAAATGTGCCATTTTGAATCATCTACCACCACCATTCTTGAATCTTTTCCCTTTGTGATCTTGGCGGACCAACTATGAAATCCGTGCTCACATCTTCCCAAGGGCTGTTAGTGCAGCAATGGATTGTCTGACCCTTGAGGTAGGCTGTGGCTCTTTGCTACTTGGCACACTGCACACCTTTTAACCTAGTGCTCTACATCTTTTCTCATTTTGGGCCAACTGTAGTGTTCCTTCAGCATGAGAAGAATTTTCTCAATGCCAAAGTGGCCTGCTAGACATCCTCCATGGATTTCTAAGAGTAGTAACTCCCTGAAACTGCTCCTTGGTATGCACAATCTTGCTCCCTTAAAGAGAAACCCTTGGTCTATATGATACAGACTCTATGGGTGTTCTTGGCACTTCTGGAAAATCTCACCAAAATCCTCATCTTCTGTGTACAAGGCTTTTAACTGCTCAAAGCCAAGTACGCTTGCATCTAGAACCTGTAGTAACAAATATCTCCTTGAAAGTGCATCAGCTCCTTTGTTCAGCTTCCCTGACTTGTGATGGATCATGAAATGGAACTGCTGCATAAACTCTACCCAAGAAGCATGCCTAGTATTGAGTTTGTGCTGCCCTTGAATGAATTTCAAGGCTTCATGATCACTTTGCAATATGAACTCAGCTCCAATTAGGTAGTGCCTCCAGTGTTGTAGAGCTCTTATGATAGCATAGAACTCTTTATCATAGGTGTTGTATCTTCTCTTGGCATCATTCAATTTTTCACTGAAGTAGGCAACAGGTTTGCCTTCTTGGGTCAGGACTGCTCCTATGCCAACACCTGAAGCATCATACTCTACTTCAAAGACTTTAGAGAAGCTTGGCAAAGCTAGAAAAGGTGCTGAAGTAAGCTGCCTTTTAACTTCTTCAAAGGGTCTTTGTGCTGCTGGAGTCCAAGAGAAACTTTTGCCCTTCACTAGTTCTGTCATAGGGGCTAGGATGGTGCTAAAATTCCTCACAAATCTCTTGTAAAATGAAGTTAAACCATGAAAAGTTCTAATTTGCTGAATTGAACTGGGAATTGGCCACTCCCTGATTGCCTTGACCTTTTCCTCATCCACTTGAATACCTGCTGCTGTTACAATGTAGCCAAGAAAAGAGACTTAGCTTGCAAAGAATTGACACTTCTTTAAATTCCCATATAGTCGCTCCCTGCTCAATATCTCCATCACACTCTTTAAGTGGTTAACATGCTCCAATTCAGATTGACTGTAAATAAGTATGTCATCAAAATAGACAACAACACACTTACCAATCAATGGCTTTAGAACCTGATTCATTAGCCTCATGAATGTAGATGGTGCATTGGTCAGGCCAAAAGGCATGACTAACCACTCAAATAACCCTCCTTTGGTCTTGAAAGTTGTCTTCCATTCATCCCCTTCACATATCCTGATCTGGTAGTAGCCACTCCTCAGATCAATTTTGGAAAATACCACTGAACCATGCAGTTCATCAAGCATATCTTCAAGCCTTGGGATTGGATACCTGTACTTAACAGTTATCTTGTTAATAGCTCTACAGTCAATACACATTCTTTGACTGCCATCTTTCTTAGGTACCAATAAGGCTGCCATCTTTCTTAGGTACCCTTCTCTAATAACTCATCAACCTGTCTTTGAATCTCATTTGTCTCAACTGGGGTCATTCTGTAGGCAGGTTTGTTTGGCAGGACAGATCCTAGAACAAGATCTATCTTGTGTTGTATGTCTCTCTTAGGGCGTAGGCCTGGGGGCATTTCTTCAGGAAAGACATGCAGATACTGGTTTAGGATAGGCTGAAAGAGGGGATGGTCATTTTGTGGGGGTAAGTCTTCCTCAATGTCAAGCAAAATGAGTCCACTTTGTTCACTGAACTCATGTTGTTCAGCTGTCAAAAGGATATCAAGAGTAGGCTCAACAATAAGGGTTTTAGGTCTTTTTGTGAGCTGGGATGGTCTAAGAGGGGTAAGGGTGATCTTTTTGTGGCTTAAGCAAAGGGAATATATATTAGCTCCCCCATCATGACTAACAGATCTGTCATACATCCAAGGCCTTCCTAACAATAGGTGACAGGCATCCATAGGAAGCACATCACACCAGACTTCATCTCTATAAGGTGAACCAATTGAGAAATTAACAAGGCATCTAGAAGAAATCTTGATACCTTTACTTTGGTTCAACAACTGTATGGTATAGGGGGCTGGATGAATGCTGGTAGCCAGGTTAAGCTTCTTCACCATGGTTTCAAAGGCTGCATTGGTGCAGCTGTCTCCATCAATGATCAAGGAGCAAATTTTCCCACCAACTGTGCATCTGGTGTAGAAAATATTCTCCTTTTGCTCTGTTGTCTCATCTACTGCTAAACTGCTCAAGATCCTCCTGATCACAAGCAGCTCCCCTTCATCAGGTCCTCCTTCAACCTCCTCCTCATCATACACAGAGTCTCCATGGGGCTCTTCATACTGTTCTTCGTCAAAAGGCTCAGGATCAAGCAAAAGAGCTGCCTGAAACTCAGCCAATGTGATTGCTCTCCTGTTGGGGCATTCAGATGCTATATGCCCAAGTCCTTGGCACCTGAAGCATCTTCTTTCAGGGTAGGCTTTGCTAGCAGGGGCTGGGGTTCTTTGTTGGACATTTTGTGGCTGATTTTGTGGGGGTCTTGGGGCTGGATATCTGGCTTGAGGTGGGGGTAAGGGTGGATAGGCTTTTTGTGGGGGAATATAAGGCTTGTTGTATGGGTTGGGTTTGGTTTGAGTATAAGGCTTGGCTGGGTATCTTCTGCTGCTGTAGTCCTTTGCTCGAGCTTTCTTTTCCTGCTCCACTTTATGAGCCAGTGAGCTCAACTCATCAAGGGAATCATAGACCTGCAGCTCAACAATGTTCCTGATACTCTCATTCAAACCTGCAAGATATCTGATGTAAGTTTGTACTTCATTCTCTTGCATGTTACATTTCCAAAGCAAGTGCTCAAACTCTTTGGTATATTTCCAAAGCAAGCAAGCTCTACACACACCACCAGGTTTGCCAGCTCCTGGATACTGAAGTAGATTTAACCAACTGAGAGTTTAAGGACACTCAAACGAGAGGCTCAACTTTGGCACTCAGAATGCTATTGAAAATTCACTTATTAATGCCTTAAGCAGCTGGATACATCACTATATATAGCTAATCTTAAGCAGTTTGATTAGAGGCACTTAATTTAAGTAACCTGTTAATCTCCCTTCTAAGCTAACTGCAAAACTAAACTAAATACATCATATTACATCTTAGTCTAGCTAATATCATCCGAATACAATTGAAAAATGAAAAGAAAACAAAACTTGCTTCTGATTGGACCAAACTCCAAAGGGTTGGCAATTTCAGCCAATCAGAACCTTTCCTAGCTGGGGGGTAAAACTAGGTTATCTCAGTAACTTTTCTTGGGCTTTCTTAAGCTAGATATAACCTCAATAGCTTAAGGAAGGCTGGAAAAGACTTAGGTAACCCTCATTGTAGCTGAACCAAAATAACTTAGCCACAGGACTGGGATTCTGGAAAAACTGATAACAGGCAACCTTGCAGGGTTGCTTGTTCTGGTGCCTGTAACTTGATGCTTTCTTACTCGATCATGCTGGGACTTGACTTGTCCTTGGAAAATGCATGTCAAGGAACAAAAAACTCATGGGGAACTTGTGCTGAATCTCACTCAATTCATAGATACTGAATTGAGAAAGATGCATGCTTGGACTGCTTGTGCTGGGAACTGAAATTGACCTCGATGGCCAATGCTGGTGGAATGAGTGGCTGTGCTGGCCAGAAATTGCCTTACCAAGGTGTAGCAAGTCTGGATTGATGAAGTTGGTGGGCTGGTGGTTGCTGTATAACTCCTGAACTGTTGTTGAGCTGGATGGAAGCCTGTTGTTTCTGCTGGAATTGTTCCAACAGTTGCTGAGTGTGGTTTAGCAAGGCTTAGGACTGTCATTTCTGGTGCTGAGGCTACTGCCTGATCTTCCTTGGGTGATGAAGATGATGAAGAAGTTACTCGTGCTGTTGCTGTTGCTGAATCATCTTCCTCCTCCTGATCTAAGCTGGCTGGTGACACTTGAGTTGTTGCTGTACTTGCTGGATGGTCTCCATCAGTCTAGAAGGAGTAATCCTAGTATTGGATGGCTAATTTTGTAACTAATCCAATTAGGATTAGGAAACTTGAATCCTAGAAGGATTCATACAAATGTAACTAATCCAGTTAGGATTAGGAAAGCCAAATCCTAGAAGGATTATGTTGCTTAGGCGTCAAGTACTTAGTCCTAGTAGGATAAGGACTTAGTCTAGTATAAATAGGGAGGTTTGTAGTAGTCTAGACACACAATTTCGATTATGATGAATACAATTAAGCTTTTGCTTACCCTTGAGAGTTTCTCAAACCCTCGTTTCCTTTCTACTACTGTATCTTGAATTGGCTATTCAATGGTTAGGTAGAGCTTGTTCCAATACTTAGAAGGTGTTTCTGTAACTAAGTAGAAGAGCAAGTAGCCCTAGTGATTCAATTTGTTGTGTCTCTGTATCAAGTTTGATTCTCTTGAACTATCCCAGTTCTATCTTGTTGTGTTTCTCCTAGCCTTTCATGTGAATTCCCTCTCAGTCCCCTAGTCTTTCACGTGAATTATCCTAACCCTAAGATTAGTTGCAAGTCTTATCTTGATGTGTAATTGATCAAAACCCTTGCTTTGCATCAGTTATACATCAGCTAGCAGTGGCTAGTGTTCGGTCTCATTTCGAGCCGAATTGACACCGTTAATAAAAGTGATTTGCTTGTTTTAGCCCCTTAATTATGTATGAGTTATGATGATTTCGTTTTTTCTAGGAAAACCGAGAGTTAGACGGAAAACTGAGGCAAAAGAAGCAAAAACAACTCGAAACCAGCAGTGTAGCGCCCGCTACACTGGGCGTGGCACCCGTTACCTTGGGCGTAACACCCGCTACACTAGGTGTGACACCCGCTACACTGGGCGTGGCACCTGCGACGGACAGTAGCAGCGAAGGAACCAGAAGTCTACCGGAGCGTAACACCCGCCACACACTAGGTAGCACCCGCGAAATGCTTGTAGCGCCCGCTATAATTGGTGTGCCACCCGCGACCAAACGCAGAACAGCCAAGAAAAACAGTCACCACCACGGTCCGCCTGTGGTGAAGCCCACGGGTCGTGGCAAAGCGCCGCGCCCGCGACCTATTCTGTAGCGCCCGCGACAGCCAAAGAACGAGAAGCGACAGACGATGCCCAGCGAAGGGTTGCGCCCGCGACCCTATATTTCGCGCCCGCGACAGCGGCTGGGATCCGGAAATTTTGCGGCGACTATGCTAGGGTTTTGGGGGGGTTATTATTTTCTTTTCCCTAATTCTTTTCTATATAAACCATATTATATTTCATTAGAGAGTATCTTAGTTTTATCTTTCCTTAGCTTTACTTAGTTTTATTTCTAGTTTTTTACTTAGGTTTATTTTAATGGCTTAGTTATTAGTTTCTTTAAGTTTCATTAAACCTTTGATTTCAAGTTACATTCTTCCAAGATCAATGCAAGTCTTTTCTTCAAGTTCTTGTCTCCTCTTTTTGTCTTTTTATTTCATTAGGGTAGTTCCACACCAAAAATCCGATTTTTAGTGAAGATGATGATTAAGGTTCCTCGAATTCTCCCTTCAAGTTAGGATTCGAGCAGTCTTAATAATCTGAATCATGTTTTTTCTTGTTTGTTCGAGAGACGTTCCGTGATTAAAGATTCAAGATTAGAACAATGCATCCTAGGTATAATTTCGTTTCCTTAATTTCAGTATTAAAATCAGTTTTTACATTCTTTGTTCTTGAGTGTTTTTAATGGCTTTCTTGATTATGCTCTTGTTTTCTAGTTTAGATTCTTTAGTTAGGTTTTGATTTCTTGTTCTTGTTTTCAATTCATAATTAGTTTAGTTTAATTATTTACTGCTTCCTGCATATTGAAAGCCTTTCCAAACCAATTTCCTGAAAACCTAACACACCATCCCTGAGGTACGACAACCCTACTTTTTAAACCCCAATTTCTACAACCGAACAGCTAGTTAGCATCATAGGAAAGGACTGCACAGAGATGATGGAGTAGCTTACAAGAAGCATCATCTACTCGGGTTCACTACTGAAGGATCTGCATACAACATCATCAATCATAATACAGGTCTTAGGTCCCAAATCCAAAGTCACTGTTTTAAGTGGATCGAAGTATCTAGTGACTTTGCCAACAGTAGAGCAGGCTGAGGAGATTGTCAACAACCCAGGGGACTAAACTGCTTGGTTTGAGGACATAAGAAGATGGACAAAATACGAGTCCTGTGATGAAAGAAGGGTATGGGTCGACATTCATGGGATTCCACCACATGCTTGGAAGCTTGAAAACTTCCAAAATTGTGTAACGCACTAGGGCAAACTATTAAGATGGTGGTGAAAGAGCTCGATGGGTGTCCAACCTGAGTCGGGCGGTGGTGCAAGAATCACGGGTTCGGTCAGACGGATCGTCGGAGGTCGAGTGGTGGTGCACGGTCTCAGTTACTAGGTCAATTCGGCGCAAGAGAAGGACTGGGATGGTGAGTTATTGGGCTCTCTTGACCATTTTCCAATGACAACTTGGGTGTTTCTGATAAGTTTTCGATATTGGTTAACAATTTGAAAATTGTGCACTATATATTTTGGTTGTTTGGGGATTAATTTCGAATCTGAGATGAGGAAAAAGGGTTGATCATATGGCTTGAGTTATTGGGTGTGCTTGGGTTTGATGGCTTGGTTTGAAATGTCTAGGCTTTCTTCTAGACATGAAGCGCTAGCAACCAAAGTTGTACAGCAAAAAACCCATCAACACCAACATCAAAGAAAATATCAAGTAGAAAGGACTTCATCAGTAACAGCAAGTAGCATCATGAAATTAATTAAATCACATATATATCATCTCTTTTTTTTTTCTTTTTTCCCTTTTAACAAGAAAAGATAATGCATAGCTACATACTTTAAAGGTAGACTGATTTGTGAGAGTGGCAAGGTCTTTCATGATGTTTTACCCGTCTATGTAGGTGTGTAGTGTGTCATGGTACTAAACCACAAAAAGAAGTAAACCATAGAACACACAATTGTGACAATCATTTAGAAACAATGGCAGTGTTTTCTCTGCTCATTCTTGTACAATTCATCCATAAGATCTACTGATTTCCGTCGGAAAACCCCTTGAACTTGTCGCCGGTGTCTAATGATTTCTAGTGTCGTCCATTTTCTCAGAAACCCACAAACAAGCAACAATTCCTATGTTAGGATGAGAGGAATGTAAGTTGGACAAACAACCGTGTTATCAAGAGAGGATTCCCAATATAAAGAATTGATCAGAAAAGCTACTCAATTACTGATCAGGCTGACAGCAATCGAAGATTAGGGTTTGGGTACAATTTTCAATGGTTGGTTTGGTGGACATGTTGTATGTCTCTCCAATTGGAAGTCGTCATCAAAGCAAACATGCACAACAACCCACTCAAGTACAATAAGTAATAGATACTTGTTGAAGTTTCAGTAGAATAAACCATCAAGCATCTAAAGGGTCTTCCTCATAGTAATTCTAGAGGAATTCAACAAGTCAAGCAGACTGGGGTGACCAACCGACCGGATTTTCTCGCTACAACTATTTCGGTGGGTAGGTCATGATTTTTCGTTCGTTGCCCAGGTACACTATTGGGTCTCTAGAACTTTCCGTTTTCTAAAGTTTGTAGAGAAGCTTAGGTGTTGGGTTTGGTTAGCCTCTTAGTGGGCTATGTGAATCGGAATCTTAGTACAAGATTTGTTAGCTGGGCTATGTGTTCAATGAGTTAGGTCAACGGGCAAAGGAAGCAAAGTTAGATATTGGATCGCGTGTGGAAGTGAAGATAGTGAATGCGGGTAAAAAAAGGTAGGTGAGCTTAGTTATTGATTAAGTTAGATAAGAATGTAGGGTGTGACGTTTTCCACCTGCATTTGAAGGGGTAGAGTCTTGGTTACTGGGATTAGAGAGTTTATTCAACTCTTTCTCTGCCCGAATCAATCTTTTAGTTGGGGAGCCGCCTTGGGTGTATTTCTTTAGCTTCCCCTACGCATTTATGGGAAACTCGGGGTGGGGGGTTTATATATGGGAAGAGGGAAAACCCCAAAGTGCCCTTATACATTCCACCCTATAAAAGGAAGGGTCAACCGAAGTACAGATGCCATACTTATCCCTCTGATACTTTTTTAGAAAATTGTTCACGTAACCCAAAACATAAATGCCACAATAAAAACCCCATTCCAAACCCTAAAAAGTGTGATCAGTGTAAGGTGAATTTCTCAAACCGTAGACCAACATCTCTATTCAGAGCACAGCTCGAGTGTGGGGAGAGATCATAGTCGACAACCTCTTCTCAATCTACTAAGGATGGGAGCAAGAGTGAAACTTAGAGTGTAAGGTGGATTGTTTTCTTTATGTGGCAAAATAACTTGTAAGTACAATAGTCTAATTTATAACTAGCTAGTAGTTGTTACCTTGATTAGGAAATTCATGTTTTATTATACTTCATAATACAAGTCCATATAATTACTTAAAGTAATATATACTTTAATGTCATAAACTCCACAATGCATTAGTAACAAAGTAATAGTGTTATAAAGTAATTTTAACTAGCCCATAGTCTATCACTATTAATTTTTTACTAATGCGTTATGAAATTTATGACACTAAAGTAAATTACAGTAAAGTAGTTTACTTTATTGTCATAAATTTCATAATCATTAATAACAAATTAATAGTGATAGGTTATTTTTTTATAGGTTAATTTGCTTAAACTTCAACTTATGGGAATGTCTCCTTTTTTAATTGCCCACCTTGATTAGGCATGTCATAAGTTCCAAAAGTTGAAATCTAGCGAATTAATAGTAATAATAATATCATGGGGTGTTTGATTTATGTTTACTAGTAGACAGTAATCGTTCATAATTAGGAAATCTGTGTTTTTGAAAGGATTTTATGAATTGACTCAAAAGCAACTAGGTAATAATAATTATGCGGAGAGCATATAATTTAAAAAGTATAAAAAATAATTATGTTTTATGGACACAATATCTATTGGATTTCATTTTAAGTAAGTTATGTATATGTCAAAAGTATAAATTGAGTTAAGCGGTCCAACCCGATTTTTTTAGGGTTTGAACCGGGACTGACCCGAAAACCCGAAATCATTAGTATTATTTACTGGAGACCGGACCGAACATAATCGTGTTAGTCTGGACCGGAATATGCTCACCCCTAACTGTGCAACATCATAAATTACACCATAAATATAAATATAACATGTATAAATAAATCATACAACTTAAACATAAGAATTACATATTCAAAATTTAAGACATATAATCACGGACAATAAAAGATAATACTAACGAGTTATTCATAGTTATTGACAATCCTTGGCATCTTTTACCAGTGCATACTTGGAAACATGACGAAGGTTACGTTTTCCAGACTTTATACCACAAACGTCCCAAGCCAAAACAAGATGATACAAGCATGGATGTAATCATGGAACACACGACTACAATCTAAAGTATTGCCGCTTTACCTGCTGGTTTATTATCATTATGTCAAATTTACTTACCATCAAAGACCATTTTACTCCATCTTAAGAAGGTAATTTAAGATATTTCTCATTAAGTACGATTTCTTTTTTATATCCTACATGACATCCAATGTGGCAAACCATATTTCATTCATACATTGAACATTCCCACTTTTACAAGAAAAGTGAGCCCAGAAAGAGGAATCAATCTCAACGGGCTTTAACAAGTATCAAACTGCTCATAATAAAATTAGCGAGTCAACTTTAAAATGTTCAAACAAAGAACCATTCTATTTGCACCCGAATTTGACTGTCAACTTGGTACCATCTCTTTGGCTAAGAGCATACAGCCCTAAGAACAATTCAAAATGAATGGGGTCGGATTTGTAATTGAAACAGGGAGAGAACCCTCAACCAAACCGCCGTACGTGATGACAGACTCCATCAAAGGTGAAATAGCGGCATGGAAGAGAATTTTCTTGAACCGTAAGCACCAAAGAGTTGCAGACGTAGTCTTATCTTTGTCAATAGCCTTGAATTTTCAAAATTAAAAACTTTGGAGGTCAGTACAACAGTATTGCTGCATAGTTTCATTTTATAATTAAGATGCCTCAGAAAAATAGTTGAGGAAAAAGATTCAAGTCCACCATGTAGAAGTAAAGCTGGCCTCAAAACAAAAAGAAAAAAAGAAAAAGAAAAAAGAAAAGAAACTAAGGGAACGTTTGGTAAGATTCCTAGAAAAAATTTCCCGGGAAAAAGTTTCCCTGGAATGTTTTCCAAAAAATTACTCGGAAGTACCCTAACTTTTGGTGAAATGTTTTTCAGGTATCCCAACTTTTCAAAACTCATTTTGGGGTACCCCTACTTTTTGGGTTAGAAATTATTAGGTGCTTTTTCGATCATCAATTTGGTTAAGTGACCGAAATACCCTTATTCTTCCTTTTTTAGAAATACCCTTAGAGAAGAAGAATAAGGGTATTTCGGTCACCTAACCAAATTGATAACTGAAAAAGCACCTAATAATTTCTAACACAAAAATTAGGGGTACCCCAAAATGAGTTTTGAAAAGTTGGGGTACCGAAAATTAGCTTCCCCAAATATTGGGGTACCTTCAAGTAATTTTTTGAATGTTTTCCATTGGGCCCCTTGTAAAAACTTTCCCAAGGTCAATGTACAACCAAACGTGGGGAAAATAAGTCAACTCGGGAAAATTGACCATTTCCTGGGGTTTTTGGCCAAACAAACGCACTCTAAGGAAACAGTTTTTGCACAAACATCTGCAATCTACATGGTTCACATTAGCTTGAGTCGTCAATCCACATGTTATGAAATCTATCAGACTCAAACTAAGACCAGATAAAGTAGAATAGACCATCAAAAAGTACAAAATATGTCGGAAGCCACATGTGAGTGAGTCAACACAACTGCAATTTTGAACAAATTTCAACAATGATGAATCATCCAACCCCGCATTTAACTACAATTATTACCAGTAACACAATAAGAATGTATATTACAGTTATGTTCCTGAGTATAAGAACATTTTTCCTATGATTGCAAGATCGTACACGAGGACTCCTGCAGAAGCAAAGAAATATCCCTCCATACATGATGTACGTTTTCCCTACAAAATAGCACACAAGCAGTGTTGGCTGGCTGCGGGAAGTATGCAAAACCATCAACATCAATTTTCACAAATGCAAATACATTCAATGTTCCTCTGAAAAGTAAAGATCAATGGCATTGACATGGGACAGAATGAAATTCAGTGTGTAGATGAAATTCATGTTTACTATGATTAACTTCCATGGAATTCAGATTATGGATGTCTCACATCCACATCAAAGTCTCACTTTTAAAAAATCTCAGGAAACAAGACAAATGATCGAACATTGGAAATATTGCTCAGCATTGAATTCTACAGTTTTAAACAGGATAATTCAGACGTGTGCCAAGAGAACCCAAATCCCCAGAGATCACTTCCTCATAACTCCTCAAAGTCAGAGCAGAGGAAGAATCTAGACAATCAAAAAGGATGATAAGTGAAGTATCTGAGTGCTTCCTATCAGTCATATAACAAACTGCCATATTTATCAGGCAAAAGAAGTGTTTTGAAAGGCACAAGGCAATATGGTCTGAAGCCGAGGGAATCCAAGACAAACGTTAATGTAATTGAAAATATAGATAACAAATACTCCAATACAGAGAATATATCAGTTTTCAAGAGTCATTTTACATGGGGAATGGCATAGTTGATCAAAATGAATTGCAATGGCATTGGCGATGATACAAATGTAGCCATGTGGAACCTAATTCCTAATGTCTTGTGTTCAGTTGATTCAAGGAATGGCATCAAGAATGGCAACACAGTAAATGGCAGGGTTGCAGTCACAGATGGTTACAAGTTACAACCATAACAGTAAGGGAGCAACTAAGTGGATGATAGAACAGCAACTCCGCACATAGATTTGTTGGTTAGCAGATTGGGAGAGATCCATGTAGGCAGTGCTACCCTTGCAAACACTTTGGCAACCAAATGAATGCATGATCAGAACAGCGGGCACTCTGGTAGTTCAAAGAAACCAAATGATTGGGTGACAACCATAATTTATCTAATAGAGGCAAATTTGTTCTTCTGGAACGCTAATTGTTAGTTGCTTTACTAGGCTATCCCCCCGACCAGATAAATTATTTTAGGGATATGATAATTTTTCAAATAATTTACTACAAAAACATCTCTTAAATTATGTTGGGTTTCATATTTTGACAAAAAGACAAAATTAAATCCAGATTATGATATGATAATTTCTCTTTCTTTTTTTCCTCTCTCTCTCTCTCTCTCTCTCTCTCTCTCTCTCTCTCTCTCTCTCTCTCTCTCTCTCTCTCTCTCTCTCTCTCTTAGCAACAAAAGTTAAAGCCACCATGCAAGACTCAAACCAGAAAATCAGATCTGAAAGCTTCACAGTTAAGGCTTGTAAATCTGGGCATGAGTGTGTAGTTCAACTAGTTTTTGAGTTACTTTCTCCCCTTTCTTCCTCCTCGAGTGTCCCAAAATTCAGATCAGACACCAGGAGTAGCATTCGGTAACTATGCTTATGATTGTCTAATGACGAAGCAGAGCTACGACAAGAGCAACCCTCATCCATCCACCACCATCCTCTTCTTTTGGTATCTAATGGCAGGTATGGCTGTATAATCACAAAGCACAGCTGGGACAAGTCAGCCCTCATCTATCCATCAACATCTTCACGATCATCCATCATTATTTCCATCCTCGATCACCATTCCTCCATAAAAGACAGGTTAAGGAATCACAGGTTAAAGATTTTTGCTAGTTCAAGGGCACTCTTGAAGATTAAAAGTCCTAGAAGCACAATTATCAGCAAGTATGTCCTTTCCTGAATTCCTAGTTTATTTTATGTTTTCTAGGTTAATTTTAATTTTCTTTGTAGTTTCAATTACATATAGTGAGTGATTCTCCCTAATCTAAGGGATAGGCCTTACATAATTGGGATACTTGGCACAACGGTTGAGTTGCTGCTGTGTGATCGTGAGTCACAGGTTTTATAATTCCATGCTTCTACATTGATTGGGGAAAATATTTACAGCTTTTCTTCAATTGGTAGTAATAAATGGTGAAAAGGTGGAAGTGTTAGGAAAAAAGATCATCCAAAAGATAAAACTATATACAGCTTTTCTTTTTATGCATCAATCCTAGAGCCAAATTAATGAAACAACATGACTAAGAAAGAGGAAAATATTAACAAATAAATAAGGATTTTTGGCTAGGAAAAATCCGTACTGAAGGCCTTGTGATCGAGAATAATCCAAAGTGACTTTTTGGCTGGTGGCAGTCTATACTTATTCATTATTTTCTCGTAGCATCCCAGATTGAAATTCCGGCACCGGAGTAGTGATGTGGCAACCGGAGCACGTGTCATTTTCATTAAAAGCATGTCACGTCACTTTTTTAATTCTTTTTTAATTCTATTTTAAAACAGAATTAGAAAAAATTGACGTGGCATGCTTTTAATTAAAAGGGCACGTGCTCCGGTTGCCACATCAGCATTCCGGTGTCGGAATTTCAATCTGGGATGCTACGAGAAAATAATGAATAAGTATAGACTGCCACCAGACAAAAAGTCACTTTGGATTATTCTCGATCACAAAGCACTCGGTACGGATTTTTCCCAGCCAAAAACCCAATAAATAATTTATAAAAGCTCACCAGAAAAATGTTTAGAACTTGAACACATGGCTCATCAATTGTGAAACACACTAATGGTGGAAGAAATATAAAAAAAAAATTAAAATTAATACAAAAAGTTAAGCTCTAATGAGAACTGAACACAGAATCATCACGCATTCCATGCAATCAGAAAGCATATTACAGTCGAACACGGGATCATGATGCAACTAGAAAGCACTTGAGTTTGCGTATCATTCATGATACCAACCAATTGGGTTTAGATGTTAACATTGTCCTATACCTATACCAAAAATATACAATAGCGGTTTTGAGGCAATAGGGGTTCCCCTTGGTTCCGCCTCTAGGTGCTTTTGGGCTTGGTAGTGTGTATCCATTTCTGCCACCATATCCTCTATAAAATAAAAGATGCTGGTACCACTTCTTGTCCTTCTCTTGTATCATTTACCGCAGATACTTTAACCCTGTTATCGTTGATCTATGAAGCATGGACACTTCTATAAACCTCACGTATCCATGTCAGATACGTATCCGACACCGACATTCTCGGATACTCCTCAGATACATGTCGGACACGCGAAAAAACGTGTCCCCTAAATAATTACCAAAATAAACATCCGACACTTGGAAGACTCATCGTGGACACGCGTATCCTAACCTTAGGACACCTCCGAATCATTGGCGGGCATCACATTTTCGGCTAGCCACATCCATAGACATCCTCAACTATGATCTCCATTTTTCAATATATCATTGTTTTTTCCTATTGTTTTACCATCTTACACATAACTTTGTCTCTCTTTCATATAACTTTGTCTGTCTTCCATTATTTTATAAGATTTTATGTTTTATATATATATATATATAGTTTTACGATTCATAAACTATTAAAGAAAATATATTCATTAACAAACATTTTAAAAATAAAATTTGATATTTTTTGAAGTATTATATAAAATTAAGGTAAAGACATTTTCATATTTTTAAAATAAAATTAACATACGTGTCGGACGTGTCGTGTCCTAAATTTTTCAAAAATTACATATCCCCGTGTCTGTGTCGTATCGTATCCGTGTCTCGTGTCCAAGTCTATGCTTCTTAGTCGTTGATAAAGTATTGCCATAGACAGTGGGGAAAAATGTCTGAACTCTTGCACCAACTTGAAATCTCAATTCCTAGTAGTCTAGTACTGGATCCCCCTTTCCCTCCTGGTGACTGGTAGTTCAATGGTTGCTAAGCTGGACGCCAGGTATTTCCTGGATTAACATATTCCTTGCAAATAATATACCAAAATATACACTGACTTGAATAAGTAATCCCACAGCTATTAGTAAGTGAAAGAAATTCTAAGCGAATCACCATAACAGCTGTTGGCATTGATTGGTAAATCTTATACGCCCCACCCCCATCTTGAGAAAATAAAAATGCACAAATAGCCCCCTAAATGGCCAAACACATTCAAAAGATAACCATTTAAGAGAGTAAAAGGTACTTAACCCCCCCCCCCCCCCCCCCAAGGTGGAACAACCCAAAAAAAAAAAAAAAAGAACTGGCAATATGGCTTCTAGATCACTCTCTTTGTGCTCTCAGACCTCGATGAAATGATGCAAGTGCCAACCCTCTCTAGCTTTCATGGTCACCACGACATGCTTTTACCATCTACTCTCTTAAATCCTACATGGAAATTCACAATAGATTAGAAAAAGATGTAGTCAGGAAACATTTTCATTTTTCATATATAAAATGATGAGCTTTGTAATCATGAATTTTCACTCACCTAATAAGTTGTGATTTTACCGAAAAAGTTTAATTAAAAATTATATGGCAAAGACACTGAGGGATGTCACTCATTAACAAAAGTGGCAAATACAAAAAAAAAACACCCAAACCCTCAAGCTCTCACCAATAATATTATAAACAAGATCCAAAAAATCAATTTTCAATCGTCCTCAATTAGCAAACCAACTAGATCTTCCCTAGTTACCTTGGCCTTCCTTTACGCGCTCCTTTTAAATGTAAAGCTGAGTGGGATCCTATCATGGAAAGATTCCACAAGAAATTAGCCGGTTGGAACTGCAAGCTTCTCTCCAAAGGTGGCAGACTCACTTTATCGCAAAGTACCTTACGAAGTCTCCGGATTTCCTTCATGTCTCTTTCACCACACAAGCAAAAATCATGAGGCATTTTCTTTGGTCCACACGGCATTACAATAAGGGACTGCAATGGGTAAAATGGGATGATGTATGTCGTCCTAAAATTGAGAGTGACCTTGGTATCAAACATCTTCACGAAATGAATGAGGGTGTTAAAGACAAGCGGAATTCGAGTTTTGCTAAAGAAAAGGATGCTTTGTGCAGAAAATTGATTGATACTAAGCAGGTAATGCAAAGGCGTGGTTAGTAGAGTAAGAAACCTACTCTTGCTCATAGGTTGGTTGTTGGAGGTCTATCCAGCTAATCTTCATAAGTTTCAATTTATTGTGCCTTTAAAGTGGAGAATGCGGCGGCTAGGGTCTTGTTTTGGCATGATGTGAAGAGTGGAAAAACAACCTCTAAAGTCGCAATTTCCATATCTTTTTAGGATGTCGCAATGGAAAGATTCATCTATTCAACATGTGGCATCTTGGAATGGTAATCAAAACCATTGATTCCTTACCTTTCTTACGAAGCTTGAATGATTAGGAAGAGGAAATTGTGTTCAATCTATTGGCTTTGTTGTCTAATATTAAGGTGGTTGTTAAAAGTAATGATGACATGATCTAGGTGCCTAATACTAGTGAGCGGTTTACTTAGTTTCTACATGTTTACAGAGTTGCTTAAGAGCAAGTTTCCTCATCAGGCTATTTGGAACTCTAGAGCTCCCATTAAAGCTTGCTTTCTTGCTTCAGTGGCAACCAAAGGAAAGACACCCACTGATGACATGTGTAAGAGGAGGAACTTTTTGATGGCTAATAGGTGCTCTTTATGTGGGAAGGGGGAAGAGTACACTAATCACCTTTTTATTCTTTGTCGTTGGGTCTCTGCTCTTTGGCATTTGGGGTTCACATAGATGGGGGTTAGTTGGGTGCAAGCTCTAGGTTTAAGAGACGTCTTAATAGCTTGGAGAAAAAGATTGAAGGGTTGGGCTCTTAGTTACTTAATTACTTATACTATTAAGTGGTGCACTTGGAAAGAGAAAATTCAGGATTTTTTAGGACAAGACTAGAATGATTAATGATTTCAAACATCATTGTTTACGAACATTGCATGGTTGATGTCAAAGTTTTCATCATGGTAAGGAGTTTACTATTCCGGATTTTGCAGATAAGATTATTGTAGAGAATTGAAGGGTTCAGGCTTTTTTATTTTTGTCCAAACCTCCTTTTGTAAATGGGTGACATCCACTTAGACTTTGGTGTCCTTTAATACATATTTTGATTACTCATTAAATAAATATAAAAAAAAAAAGGCTTCCAAACTCTCCTAATCTTTGTATATGTCACCATTTACCTCTTCAAGCAAACCCTACTAATGTGATAGCCTCTCCTTGATGGCATCCTCCTCATAAGGACATGAGCTTTGCCTTAAACAGACCTCACTTACTCTAAAAGTGTTTGGTTGGAGGGAACATGACTTTCGCATAAAACAGTTTTACAAGGAAAACAATTTTTACCTTATATTAAAGTCCATTGACATATAGGAATTTCTCGGGAAACTAACTGTCTTAAGGGGAAACCGGCCCCGATTGGAAGATGCTGAAAGTACAGTATTGATATTTTCGTACAATAGAAAGAAGGATTATACTAAACCGTTGGTTTATTGGAAATGGTTATATACTATGGTTACGAATGGATGGAAAAGTTAATTTAAATAACTTTTAATACCTGTTTCAAACTGTGTGAGTTATTCTTCAAATATTGGAGGTGTTCTTATTTGGAATGGTTTTGAAAGGTTTTGAAGTATGAAGGGTATTCTACTCGAGAATTGCTAAGTTTATGAATTGTGTTTAAATATGTTCAAACTAAGTTTCAAAAAGGTCTTATGATTTAAATAAAGGGTTTTTTAACTCAAAATAATCCGAAGTCAAAGGTGAATGGCTGAAAATAATCCAAACTGACTTTTTGGCCGAGAATGTGCCAAACTTTTAACCTATTTACTCTGATTAAACCAGAATGGAATTCCGGCATCACAAAGTTGACTTGGCGCCCTTGAAAAGTTCGGACTTGACTGAAAATAATATAAACGGACTGAATCAGATACTAACCCACTACATCCTTGAATTTTTTAAGGGTGCCTAATCAGTTTTACGACACATGAATTCATTTCTGGTTTAGTCAGAGTAAATAGGTTAAAAGTTTGTCACATTCTCAGCCAAAAAGTTAGTTTGGATTATTTTTAGCCATTCACCTCTGACTTCAAACTTTTTTGAGCCAAAAACCCTTTAAATAAAGAACTTACTTTGCTATTAATGATTAATATAAGTGATATTTGAGCTCTTTGAGTGTGTCGTTTATTTAGATTTTAGACTGATGCATTGCATGTGAGTGAATCATGTCTTGATTGTTACTGTGGAGGCTAAATGGGATGTATGAGTTACTTGAGGGATCATTATGTTAGGAAGATGATGTGTATTGAGATGGTGCGGCCTACTAGAACAATTAGTACTTGAAATGCTTCTATGATGGCTTCCTGACTGTTTTCATGACTAAAAAGGCTATCCATTCCCCTATAGTTGATTTGGAAGATATGAGATTGTTTAATTACCTCACATGGGACATGTAGATGCTTGAATGGTAACCTTATACCTAGTTTCCTACTTGATGGGTTATGAAGTGACCAAGAGATGCATTTATATTTTGATTGTACTTGGGTGAATACAGAATTAAGGTGACTCCCATTTTTAAGTGCTTGAGTCCTAATGGTTGTTCCATGGTGCAAGTTATTCACTGAGCTATGGTTGCTCATACCCCTCTTTCCCTCCCCCTTACTGGTCAATATGAAGAAGAGGAGTTGACTACTAGTATAGAGATCGAGTCTTTCTAGTTGTTTATATATATAAGAAGTAATTACCTGGAATGCTTGGGATTGTTTGATGCATTTAGATTGAATTCTGAGTGTGTGGCTCGTGGTACACTCCGGCGTGTGGCCGTTGAGTTATTAATTTGCTTGGTTTTATTTATAGGGATGTAAGGTTGTAAGGTTGTAACCCTCGGAAACGTCCATATTACAGACGGTGCTCTGCTAGATTTTCCCCAGAAAAATTTGGAAATGAATTTCTAAGTTCTCCTTTCTACCTTTCTCAACCTTAATCAGGTTTATAGTGACCTTAGCAGCCCCTATTAGGGAGCGGGGGGATATATGTCTATTGTTTTCCATACCTGCACATAAATTCAGTATTTAGAGTTAAGTGGGTTTTGATTTAATTGAATTAATCACATATAATTCGTGATTAGGTTACATTATAGCTATTGTTGAGACCATTTCTTTTATAGTTGAAGATAATTTTTGAAGAATGATTTTAATATTAGACGTGAGTTCGTTTCATCACCTCCCCCTCCCCCCCCCCCCCCCCACCCAAAAAAAAAAATATGAGTTAAGGCAAGCCATTGTTTATGCGGCTTTTTATTTTTCTGAGACATCTGTTAAACTGGAAGCCATACACACCAATTTCGCTATATCCTGATTCAAACACCAGTGAAAAGTGAGAGAAATCATTCACATTCTACCAGTAATAAACAAATATTTGGACTTTATTCAACAATACAAGTAATCTAAACTGTTTAATTGGATCTCTCAGTGAGAAATATTCTAAGTATCGTATGGGTCCAAACTAGTAATTGCCTATTAACAAACAACAAAGGATAGGATGCCTAGCTATCATCCACTAAAAGGATATAAATACCAAATACAAAGTATCCACACACTTAACCACATGAAACAGGATAAGCAGATCTTCGCCATTCCAGAAACAAAAAATGTCCTAATGAAATTTTCTTCAAGGTACTCAAGAGAAGTTTTCAGCACAAACGGAACTCTCAAATTTCTCTCCCCATACTCCAAAAAATCAGATGAGGTAAAACCATGTCATTCCTTCAATTTGCCACCAAAGAAACCCCCCAAACTAGAAGTTGGCTACGGATGTATCCAATAGCAACCAAAGGAATGCCAAGCAACTAACAGCGAGCTCTCAAAGAAACTAGTGACCCAAGGATTCAGAATAATCTTACAAATAAAGCATATAAGCACAGTTTTTTCTTCCGACAAAGGAAAAGAAAGAAGAATATATTAGTCAAAGAGAGGGGAGAACGATGCCAGATATCACTGTACAAAAAGCTAAATGCCTCCCAAATCTATATTCCCACAAATTCTACAAGATGAAGAGAAGAATTGTAGAAGTTCCCTTCGGTCCAAAAGTACATGATTTTCAAGAAGTCATCCTTGAAACATTGAATGGATTTCTATGCCTCTTTTGCAAGCTACCAAGTCAGTATGCTCCCATGTTGCTTCCAAAAAAAAAAGATGGAGAATTCTAAATGAGTTTAGAAGGGTAGCCTCCATCAAAATGAGTGTGTAACTGTAGATAACAGAAACACAAAAGCTTCAAATAAATTGTGAAGGCTCCTTTAATGCTCATTTTCCGATCTCACTATACCATGTGAATACACTCCTGGTTTGACCTCGTTAAGCTTACTAAAAAAAATCACCATAAGAAAGAACAAGATACGTAGGCATAGAAGGAGAAAGGGAGAGCTCACATTTATTATTGCTACTCATCACTCTCGTTAAGCTCCAAAATATATTTTAAAAGTAGTAACTCCATGCCATCCTCCCACTCAAGGCTAAACATCACAAGCTACTCAACAAGTCAACACTGATGTATATTTGTGAAACCAGAGCCCAAGGGACTCCTATATGCATAACTTAGATACTTACGCCATGGATCTTTGACAATAGGTCAATAGCGATAAAGTATCTCTATGTGAACCCCCTGATTCTCTGTTTGCCTTCTACACCTTCACTTCAAACTCCAACTATACAGACTGGTAAAGACTAGTAAGAGCGAACAGGCCAGATTGCTAAACCACAAGTCAAAATAATGGCAACAAATGGTAACTTTTGCCTCTTTCATCCAAGTGATGCAACTTTCAGAAAGCATTTCTCCTACTAAGACCCAAAGAAGTATTATCAAATCACCAAACATCCTCAGAAGTTCATTTAAAACACCGCCTGAGAGAATCCTAACTTTATCCATGGCCACCTCAGAAACCATATTGGTAATACATATGCACTCAGGGAATTGTACCACCAAAGAAAGCCACATAGATCATCACCCTTGAACCAAACAAGGCAAAGCACCAAGTTGTTTGGAGCAAATTAGCCGAGCTAATAGTTATTATGGCCATTACCAGCCACAACTTGATAATGAGGTATAATAAACACAGGAAACAAATAAATTCAGCAAGAGGAATGCAAAGTTTATTAAGCATATACCAAGAACGAGCTCAGTCGAGTTCCTCCTGTCTGGTCTCTGATCCAAACTCAGAATTGTTGGTAGCACGGGAGTTGCGGTCAGCACCAGCAGCAGTGTGAGCATCTCCAGAGGTATTGCTTGTTTCAGCAGGAGGAGGTGCACCGGAGGCAGCAAAAGGCCAAGGCAAAGAGATTCTAAAACTCCTGTCTGCAGTTCGATCAGACTGTGGGTTGTCCAGGGACTCACCATCTGCATTGACAGCAGAAGGCTGATCAGATGCATCCCCTGCAGTAGCAGCAGCCCCATGATGTGTCCGCTGCTCGTAATCGGGGTCATCAGTGGGCAATTCGTAGCGGCAAACAGGGCAAGAGTTATGGAGCTCCAACCACGGGAGGATGCAATCGGGATGGTAAACATGTTTACAAGGCATCTGTTTGGCCTCAGCCCCAAGCTCAAACTCATCCATACAAACCGCACATTGAGAAGAATCAGAATCAAGCAAATCCCTGGTGATTGAGATGCTAGGCAGCCCCTCAACAGCGGATTTTGCAGCTGGTGGAGTCCCATATCGATTCGGATCATTCTCCGCCAGTTGCTGAATCAACTGCTCAAGCCCAGGACCAAAGAAATAATCCCCCGCATTGGCAGGAAGACGAAAAGCCCCTCCCCCACCATCCTGATCAGCCCCAGATGCGTTCTCAATCACGAATTGAATGTTGGCACCACCAGCACGCATTGTTTGGAGATAATTCCGCAAAAATATGAAGGGATCGAAGACATCGGGATCTTGAAAAGGAGATCTTGAACTGCCACCGCCGAAGATGGTCGACAGATCGATTGGGTCAATGGAGGAGGATGAGGGAAGAAGAAAGGGGGAAAAGGGGGCTAGTTGGTCATCGGAAGAAAACATGGAATCGAAAGGGTTTGGATTTGGGCTAGGGCTAGGGCTAGGGTTTTCAACTTCTTCAAGAAATCCGCCATTGCAATGGGGGCAGAGAAGCTCGGAGGAGGGGGAAGGAGAGAGAGAAACGGTACGATTGCATTGATAACAGAAGTAGTGTTGAGGACGAGAGAGAGTGGCGGTGGAAGGACCGTCGCCGTCGCCATCGCCGCCGCCGGAAGCCATTGTTGAGTTGTTGCTTTCTATTAGTTCATGCTAATCCTTTCAATTTTGACGCTTGTTTTTTTTTTTTTTTAATTTCTCAACGGTGTGTCGCTTTCTCTTCTTTTTCTTTTTTTTCCCCTTTTGGTGCCTTGGGATTTGAGAAGAAGGATTTGCCTGCAAGACCAAAGGTGGGGTCCGTCGCCAGATGCTGCTGCCTACTTCGGCACGGATTGGGGATTAGGATGATGAAATTTCGATTATCTATTTTAGCCTTCTGGGCCCGTCAAATTTAGAGTTAATTACATTTACCCTACCTGACATATGCGGTAATAATTTTTGAACACCCGACATTTGGAAAATAATTTTCACCCTACCTGACATTTAGTGAAAGTGAATTTTAGTGTTAGAATCCGGTAACGTGTCATCGGAAATGGAAAAATACAATAATACCCCTATATCACTATGTGAAATTACGATGCTGCCTTTTAATTTGAGAAGGAAAATACTATGTTGAAGAGTAGAAGACAGACATGGTGGTTTGGGATGGGTTAGGTTTTCATTTTCTGTATGGGAGGGGGGCCGAGGAGATGAATCAGTGGAATTGTTGGGTTTTAATATGCTATAACAATTAATACTAAGGGTATAAAAGTCATTTCACATTTAATTGAAAGTCAAAGGAAATAATAACAAGGGTATAAAGGTCACTTCATATTTATTTTTTTACAATTCATCGGAAAAGTCAATAAAAAATCAATTATAACATTCCTGAGGGGCTTTAAATTTATGACCATTTAAATGTCAGGTAAGGTGAAAATTATTTCTCAAATGTCGAGTGTGCAAAAATTATTACCACATAAGTCAGGTAGCGTAAATGTAATTAACTCGTCAAATTTATGGGTAAATTAAGTTTTAAAATATACCACAAATTATCAAAGTTAAAAAATAAAAGAAGATTGATTTTGATATATTATGATAAATTTATCTAAATCTATCCAAAGTTATTAAAAGTTAATTTTTATTTAATTATTTTTTACCTATTAATTTGACACATCCTTATTGTTACATTTAATCAATGATTGTATATTTGTTTTTTTTCTAATGAAGTCTTGATAAATTTATCTATATTTTTCTTTTCTTAAGGGAATTTATCTATATTACTTCCAACTGTGTCCGTTCTTTCAAACTATCGTCAATTTTGATAGAGGGAATGCAAATGTCGAATAACATAGAGAAATAAATAACAAATATGTATCTATCTATTCCTATGAACGGATATATTTTTAGGTAGATGAATGGGAAAAAAAATAAAACAAAATTGTAATTATAAAATACCAAAGTAGAAAATGTAATCAAATATTAATAATCTAAACAATGGAATAATTTGCAATGTAAAACAACATAAAGCGTATCAAAATGCAAAGGAAAAACAACTTTAAAGTGCTAATTTAACCAAAAAGAATGTGGAACCAAGGTGTCCTAAAAATCTCATGATTTCGGGCCTGTAAATTTCAATAGTAATTGATAGGTATGGTAAGTGCTATTTTTGGTAAGTTTCGGTACATTTTATTAACTTTTGGTAAGTTTATGTAAGTTTAAATATGTTTTTGGAAAAATATGAAATGAACAAATTAAAAGTTAGAGTTTGAAAATTTATAATTTTCCAATTTTTCAAAACATAAAAAATTAAAAAATTAAAAATTAAAAAAATAAAACATAAAATTTTTTTAACAATTTAAAAATTTTAAAAGAAGAAAAGAAAAAAATTAAAAATTAAAAATTAAAAATTAAAAATTTAAATTTAAATTTAAAAAAATAAAATTCATTATCAAAATTTACAAAAATAAAAAACTAAAAATCAAGAAATTAAAAAATTAAAAAATTAAAAAATTAAAAAATTAAAAAATTAAAAAATTAAAAAATTAAAAATTAAAATAATTAAAAAGATTAAATAATAAAAATTCACAAATTAAAATATAAAAATATAAAAATGTAAAAAAGTAAAATAGTAAGAAATTAAAAATAAAAACATTAAAAATTAAAAAAACATTTTTTATTTTTGATATTCTAAAATTATAAAAATTATAATTATAATTAAAAATTAAAAATTAAATTAAAAATTAAAAATTAAAACTAAAAATAAAAATTTAAAATTTAAAATTAAAGTTAAAATTTAAAATATAAAATATAAGATATAAAAAATAATATTTAAAATTTAAAAATAAAAAATAAAAAATAAAAAATAAAAATTTTGGTAAGTTTCGATAATTTTTGGTAACTTTTGATAAATTTCGGTAACTTTCGGTAATTTTTGGTATTTAATTGAAAATTTGGAATTAAATAATCCAAACTCAATGATGTATTACAAGACCAAGATAGATTCTTGATTCCGAAAATACATGAAACACGTGCAACCAAACAGGGAAGTGGGATGGTTCACGAGATCAAGGTGGAAAAGAGAGGGGAAGTTCTCGTGAAAGGGGTTCTTTGTGGAGGCTATTTTGTCGTGAGGACTATTGTGGTTTCAAGATTCAAGAATGGTTAAATATTGAACGGAAAAAAAGGGAGAGATGGATGAATCTTGGATGATGGTTTGGAGGAGGGTTGACGTAAGGTTGGAGGGAAAGAGAGAGTGGGGATTGGCGTTGGATTTGATGGAGAGGGAAAGAGTAGTAGGTTGTTGGGAGGAGAGAGAGGGAGTTTGTTGGAAGGTTGTTATGGAGAGAGAAAAAGAGAGGGGGTGACGTTTGTGAGGGGTAGAGAGAGAGGAGTGGAGGTGGTGTTGGGTTGGAGAGATAAGGAAGGTAGGGTTTGTTGTGTCTTAACTATATTGATAGAAAGACAACAATGTAATTACCTTAACTGTATTGACAGAAAGGTAAGAACGGATAGAACTAGGTTTCTAACTTGAATCCACAAGATAGACAACCTAGGGCTAAATTGATCTAGACCGCAACCTAGGATCAAGCTCTTCCTAACCACTTGGGTGTCATTCCAAGATACAATAGAAGAAAGGGGTGAGGGTTTATCCAAACACTCGAGAGAAAGCTAAAAGCTTAATTGATTTCATAAATCAGGGTTGATTGATTGCCTTTGAGAGGCTACAATCCTATTTATACTAGGAGAGTCCTATATGGACTGATACTCCTACTTGGCGTGCAAGTCAAGTTATTCTACACTAGGAGACTCAATCTTGGCATGCAATCCAAGTTGAACTCCTCTATCTGGACGCCAACTACTCCTATTCTCCCTTGGATTAGGAATCCTTATCCTAGGGGGAGTTTGTTACAACTACCTTATCCTAGTTGGTTTGGCTTTCCTAATCCAATATGGATTAGTTACAAAATAGTCAACTCTATCTAGGAAATCACATACTAGACGTCTACTTCTCCTACTCCTATTAAAACACACCAAAAATATGAAAAACTATAATCAACTAAATTACATCCAAAATCAAGATTAAAATTTAGCATAGAGTTCTTGACTTGGACGTGTAGCTACTTGGGCTTGGCGTGTGATCTTGGCCCATCTAGGATGTTTGAACATCCTCATGAAATAAGAAACACACCATATGGATGGGCCTTTGTAATTCAACTTTATATCTTCATTCTTGGGCCCACTTGGTGTAAATGAACCAAATCTTCCTTATTGGTCCTGTATGGGGTGAAGTCCTTTGATGGAGGACCCTGTCTGTAACTTGGACCATCACTTGGGGTTTCTTGAATGGGCCTAGGGGAATAAGCGTGGGCTGATTTCCATCATTCTCCCCTAGTTGAAAGAAGTTTGTCCTCAAACTTGGAGGTTCAAGTTCAAAGACTTCTAATAGCCCAACTGAAATCTTCACGTGGATCAGGACCTCCACATGAATCATGGTTGTGCCAATAACTTCTACATGAATCAGGACCTTCACGTGTATCTTCATGTTGTGAGAGATTCGATCTTTCACGGTTTTGCTAGGTAGGAACGTGTCATGGACACACTTGTCGATGAAGGACTTCAGAACATGAATCATAAGTTTCATAATAATAGTAAAAGCATAGATTAGGTCACAAGGTGTGACTAACCATATAGGGAGGCTTCTTAGGGTTTAGACAGTAGTAACCCCTGATTGATTCTGAACCAAGTTAATTTCCTTCTCCTTTGCGGTCACTAGGGCACTTGGTTGAACAGTTTCCTTCTTGAGCATACCCTTGGCGTGACCACCAGCTGTATTTCGAACCCTTGGAGTAGTAGTAGGGTTCACGTGATCTCCTGCAGGTTGAAGTTCACGTTGACTGGACCTAGGTGAGGTCTCTTCAGTTGAATTCTCGTGAGGAGCGACAAGGGGCGATTTTTCTGCTAGATTCACGAGACTGGTTGATGTAGGAATGACCTCCTTATGTTCACTAAACTCAGGGCGTTCAGTGATCATGAAAGATACGAGTTTTGAATCATTCCCGGTTGATGGTGATGCCTTTAGAGGAGCTAATGCAACCTTCTTGTTTTTCACCATCAGTGTGTAGGTATTAGCTCTTCCATCTTGGGTGACACTCCTGTCAAATAACCACGGTCTTCCAAGCAGAATATGACAAGCTTCCCCAGGTAGTACATCACACCAGATAGAATCTTGATAAGACTTTCCAATAGAAAAGCTTACCAAACAGCGTTGAGTCACCTTTCAGCCTTTACCCGGGCTGATCCATTGAACAGTGTATGGCGTGGTGAGTGGGCTTGTAGGGAGCTGTAGCTTGTTCACCATAGTAGTTGAAACTGCATTAGTACAGCTTCCACCGTCGACGATCAAAGAGCAAACTTTCCCTTGCACGGTACAACGGGAATGGAAGATAACTTCCCGTTGTTGCAGATCTTCAGGGATTGGAGAACTATTCAGTATTCTCCTCACAACCAGCATCTCTCCTTGATCTGGTTCTTCCACGACCTCTTCTTCGGATTCGTTGTGACAGGTGTGGGATTCCTCTTCTATATTTGTCGGTTCGGGTTCAAAGAGAGCATTCTGGAATTCTAGCAGTGTGATTGCCCTCTTGTTTGGACACTCCGAAGCAATATGACCGAGCCCTTGACACCTAAAGCACCTCTTTTTATCCGTGGGTGGAGCTGAAACGAATTTAGGGACGGTTCGAGAGGTAGGGATATGCATTCTGTGGCGGACGGATAGGAGTGGGTTTGACTTTTTTGTGCAGTGTATGTTTGAGGCGAGTAGGGAGTTCTTTGGGAACTAGGGTTCCTGTTTGGCATCTCCTTGCCTCTTCTTTTCTTTTGCTGTTCCACCTTGTTAGCCAAAGTACTCAGTTCATCAAGAGTTTCATAAGGTTGAAGTTCCACCACATACCTTATGTTGTCATTTAAGCCAGCGAGATACCTCACAAGTGTTTGAGGTTCATCTTCTTTCAAGTCACACCTCCATAGTAGGTGTTCGAACTCCTTAGTATACTCTTCAACGGACAGTTGTTGCAGTTTGAAATAATTGTCCTTGAAATAACTCACAGGAAGAAACTTGGAGTGGAGTTTCTTCTTCATCTTTTCCCAAGTTTGGATCTTTCCTTTTCCGGCATGCTGTCGCTTCTTCTGTAGGTTAGTCCACCAAATACTAGCATGCTTCCGCAGTTTAAGAGCAATGTATTTCACTTTCTTATCATCACCAATATCTTTCAAATCAAGACTCGTTCGACAGTTTGAATCCAATCAAGAAAGATTTCAGGATCAAGATTACCATCAAATTCAGGAATGTCGACCTTAAGGTCGAGCCTTTCTTCTCTTGGGGCACGCCTAGATTGACGTGACCTCCGGGTTGAGATAGCAGAGTGCTCAGTTTCGCTAGGACTGCTGGGGACGGCCTCTTCCTCTTCAAGTCCCCGTAGTGTTCTGAATTGCAAATTCATGTATCGCTTCAGTTGGTCAGAAAGATAAGCGATTCTTCCTTCAAGTTCAGCCTTCTCTTGCTTCCATTGCTCAGTAGGGTTTCCACCTTCATGACTGTTGCTTCCAGACGCCATGGGAGGAGTTTGGAACGTCGAGAGTGACGTTAGGTAAGAAGGGATAATGTGTTTGGGCTGTTTGTGGAGTTTAGGGTTGCAGGTTGGTACTAAAGATTTGAAGGTTACGTGTTTGGTACTGCAGGTTAAGCTTGTGGACTTGCAGGTTAAGCTTTTAGACTTGCAGGTTAAGCCTTTGGATTTGAAGGTTACGTGTTTGGTTTGCACTCAACACTAACCTAAAGCTCTGATACCACTTTTGATGAATTACGGGACCAAGATAGATTCTTGATTCCGAAAATACATGAAACACGTGTAACCAAACAGGGAAGTGGGATGGTTCACTAGATCAAGGTGGAAAAGAGAGGGGAAGTTCTCGTGAAAGGGGTTCTTTGTGGAGGCTATTTTGTCGTGAGGACTATTGTGGTTTCAAGATTCAAGAATGGTTGAATCTTGAACGGGAAAAAAAGGGAGAGACGGATGAATCTTGGATGATGGTTTGGAGGAGGGTTAACGTGAGGTTGGAGGGGAAGAGATAGTTGGGATTGGCGTTGGATTTGATGGAGAGGGAAAGAGTAGTAGGTTGTTGGGAGGAGAGAGAGGGAGTTTGTTGGAAGGTTGTTATGGAGAGAGAAAAAGAGAGGGGGTGACGTTTTTGAGAGGTAGAGAGAGAAGTGGAGGTGGCTTGGGTTGGAGAGATAGGGAAGGTAGGGTTTGTTGTGTCTTAACTATATTGATAGAAAGAAACCAATGTAATTACCTTAACTGTATTGACTGAAAGGTAAGAACGGATAGAACTAGGTTTCTAACTTGAATCCACAAGATAGACAACCTAGGGCTAACTTGATTTAGACCGCAACCTAGGATCAAGCTCTTCTTAACCACTTGGGTGTCATGCCAAGATACAATAGAAGAAAGGGGTGAGGGTTTATCCAAACACTCGAGAGAAAGCTAAAAGCTTAATTGATTTCATAAATCAGGGTTGATTGATTGCCTTTGAGAGGCTACAATCCTATTTATACTAGGAGAGTCCTATATGGACTGATACTCCTACTTGGTGTGAAAGCCAAGTTATTCTACACTATGAGACTCAATCTTAGCGTGCAATCCAAGTTGAACTCCTCTATCTGGACGCCAACTACTCCTATTCTCCCTTGGATTAGGAATCCTTATCCTAGGGGGAGTTTGTTACAACTACTTTATCCTAGTTGGTTTGGCTTTCCTAATCCAATATGGATTAGTTACAAAATAGTCAACTCTATCTAGGAAATCACATACTAGACGTCTACTTCTCCTACTCCTATTAAAACACACCAAAATGTGAAAAACTATAATCAACTAAATTACATCCAAAATCAAGATTAAAATTTAGCTTGGAGTTCTTGACTTGGACGTGTGGCTACTTGGGCTTGGCGTGTGATCTTGCCCATCTAGGATGTTTGAACATCCTCTTGAAATAAGAAACACACCATATGGATGGGCCTTTGTAATTCAACTTTGTATCTTCTTTCTTGGGCCCACTTGGTGTAAATGAACCAAATCTTCCTTATTTGTCCTGTATGGGGTGAAGTACTTTGATGGCGAACCCTATCTGTAGCTTGGACCATCACTTGGGGTTTCTTGAATGGGCTTAGGGGAACAAGCGTGGGCTGATTTCTATCACATTAGGTCCATTTTGATTTGACAAATCGAACTTAACATTTTGTTATCGTTGAACCACACTTAACAACATATTTTTTCAGTAAACCACAGTCCATTTTCGGTGACCAGAAAAATGACATGGCATTATTTTTGTTGAGGTGGAATATTTTAAAGGTTAAAATTAAAAGAAAAAAAAATATGGCATGTGTTTGTTGATGTGGCAAACCCAATTATTCAATCCCCCTTCTGACTCAGCATTTCCCTATTTTAATTAAATAAAAAAAGAAACCCCCCCCACCCCAGAAATTCCCTAACCCTTCCTTTATATTTTAGGTTAGACATTTTCGATCCCCAGCCCCTTTCCCTACTATCATCATCATCATCATCCTCCACACTCATCCATCTCCTCCTCCCCCTCCTCATCATCCTCTCATCATCATCATCATCATCATCATCATCGCCTCCATTAATCCGCCCTGAAGTTCTCCCCACAAACTCCGGCTACTTACCAATAAACTCCTCCTCAAATTCCTCCATCTTCTTCCTCTTCTACGAATTCCAAAACCCTTCTTCTTCCTCCTCCCCCACCCCTTTTCTCATATGGCTGCAGGGAGGCCCAGGTTGTTCCTCCATGGTCGGAAACTTCTTCGAGCTTGGTCCATGGCGGATCGACCCCAAAACCCTCCGCCTGAACCCTAATTCTGCCGCCTGGAACCGCCTCTTCGACCTCCTCTTCCTCGACAACCCTCGAAACCCGGCCGTCGGAAATCCCTCGAGATCAGATCAGAGTCGCGAAACACCTCTTCATCGCCATCCAAAACTTCCTCCGATTATACCCCCTCTTCAAATCTCGTCCGATCTACATCGCCAGCGAAAGTTACACCGGAAAATACGTCCCGACGATCGGATACTACATCCTCAAGATGAACCCTAGATTTCCCCCCGAAGAACGCATCAATCTCGCCGGAGTTGCGATCGGAAACGGGCTGACTGACCCGGTGACCCAAGTCGGAACCCACGCCATAAATGCTTACTTCTCTGGATTGATCAACGAGAAACAGAAAACCCAGCTCGAAGAAGCTCAGAACATCGCCATAAACTTAGCAAAATCTCAGAAATGGAGCGAAGCAACAGATGCTAGAAATTCAGTTCTTCATCTCCTTCAAAACAAATCCCATATGAAACTTGTTGCTAAGTTTTCCGGGGCGGAGGGTTTCTTTTTTTATTTAATTAAAATAGGGAAATGCTAAGTCAGAGGGGGGATTGAATAATTGGGTTTGCCACATCAACAAACACATGCCATATTTCTTTTTCTTTTAATTTTAGCCTTTAAAATATTCCACCTCATCAAAAATAATGCCATGTCATTTTTCCGGTCACCGGAAATGGACTGTGGTTTACTGAAAAAAATATGTTGTTAAGTGTGGTTCAACGATAACAAAATGTTAAGTTCGGTTTGTCAAATCAAAATGGAACTAAAATTTGGATTATTTAATTCCAAATTTCCTATTTAATTACCTACCACAATATACCCATGAAATACACATAAACTACTCATCCGAATTAGAGTAGTTTGAGCCAAAATCTTAGTTGTATTATAGGAAGTTGATCATGTAATCGTATTCTTCTCACCATGATTTTAGACAAATGAAGTCAACCTTGACATTAACATTGGAACTGGTAGGAACTTGTATGACACAAACGTACAGGCCTATCAAATTCATGTGTAACTCCAATTTATCAAAGTTTACCAATTTTTTGTCTAAATTTACCAAAACTTACCAAAAAAATATCAAACTTAAAAAATAAAAAAAAATTAATTTTGATATATTGGCATAAATTTGCCAAAAATTATTAGAATTCACCAAAAATTACCAAAAGCTACCTAAATTTAACTTTTACCTAACCTTTTTTTGCCCATGAATTTGACAGAGTAATAACTTTGGTGACATGGTCATGTGTACCATCTCGTAGATTCTAGGAAAATTCATATACACTATAAATATATTTGGATGGATACTGTATTGATAAAATATTAACCTTGTCCAAAAGTCACATGTAAAACTTGTAATTACCAAACTAACTACTCATAATTACTAGAACGATTGCAACAATAACAAAAATTAGACCAAAAAACATAATGAAAACAAAATAAGAAGTAATCACGATTCGAGGTTGAGTGTGATCTTCCTTGTGTAAGTTTCCTTCACCCAAGTTGATCTTCAATCTCCTCTCCAAGGGTTGCTTCTTCTACAATATCCGAATTAGTGTGTAGAAAATTAGGTCAAAAACTGAAGCTCCCTAAAACATTAGCGGCGTGCTCCTTTTATATCTCGCGAAAAAAGGAGTCAGGGAGGAGGCACAGTTGGCGCCTCCCCCAACGTTGGTTGCGCCTCTCCCTTGACGCGTGTTTCTTCAGGCTATGGCGCTGGGAAATTCTCCCCGCGCGTGGCTGGCATTTGGTTAGGCACTGGTCGCACCTCCCTTTTTCTCCGTTGTTGTTCTCTCTTCCCAAGGCACGACTGGCGTTAGGTAAGACACAACCAGCGCTTGGGACTGGCGTACGTTAGTGGGTTGGGCCTCCTTACTTATTATTTTGTTTTCCTTTACAATTCTTTTTGTTCCTTCTTTCTCTTGGTTTTAATTAGATTTTTCATATAATCTGCAAAACTTACCAATTTCTAAACCAAGTGAAGAAATCATGAAATTCGACATAAAATAGCAAGTTCACATTACAAATTGGCTTAAATACATGTGTTAAGTACCTAATAAATACTATAAAATATACACTTATTACCGTGTCATGTATAATGAGATTAAAACTAGGGCTTGATCAATTACACATCAAAGGGGTGACGTGTAACCAATCTAAGTATATGGTGCTTCACGAGAACTAGGGCAAAAGGGGGATGGTTCACGTAAGAAAGGGAGTAGATTTTGTGGAGTTGGATGATTAGTGACGGATTATGGATTAGGATTTGAGAAAGATGGAATCTTTGTGGGGTTTGAGAGAGGGGATGGACGAATTGTAGGGGAGGCTTTTGGGAGTTGGCGTGAGGCCTTTATAGAGGGAGGGTTTGATTTGAGAGATTTGAGAGAGAGGGAGAGAAACGTTAATTTAGGAGAGAGAAAGGGGGAGTTGACGTGAGCTAGGGTGAGAGGGAGAGAGAGATGTGAGCTAGGGTTTTGGGGGAGAGAGTGACGTTTGAGAGGGGGAATTTGAGAGAGTTGATAGCCTTAGGGTTAATCTAACTAAGATAGATAGATAGATAAAAGGTAACCAGGATAGTTCAAGGGATCTATCTTGATACAGAAACACCACAAGAAGAAACCCTAGGGCTACTTGTTCCTCCACCTAGTTACAGAACACCTTCTAGGTTTCAGAGACAAACTCTTCCTCACCACTTGGTTGGAAAACCAAGATACAATAGAAGAGATCAACGAGGTTCTCACTAAACACTCAAGGGGTAAGCTAAAAACTTGATTATATTCATAATTCAAAGTTGGATGATTGAAACGATTACAAGCCTAAGCTATTTATAGGCTACTCCTAACCTCTTTAAGGGAGACTCATAGGACGGCTATAATACTAAGGAAGTTGGCTAGATTGGCGTGCAAGCCATCTCCTCCTCCTAGAGTGACGCCTACTCTTCCTTCTCCTCCTTGGATTAGGACTCCTTATCCTAAGGGGAGTTGGTTACATCAATATCAATCCTTCTAGAACTTGGCTTTCCTAATCCAAGATGGATTAGTTACAAAATAGCCAACCTAAGCTAGGATAATCAATCGTGGCGCCAAAGCAATCTTCCACACGCCTATCACACACACACCACACCTTCTAGAACATCCTAGAACATCCTACACTAATCTAGATTCCTACAACTTGGTGTCCAAGTTTATATATCCTACTTGGCACCTTACATAATCAGAAATGTAAAGAAAACCCTAGAAATGTAAAGAAATACATCAAAAGGCCAAAACCGTGAAATTCAAACTGAAATGGTCAAAACTGTGAACTTCTTCTGGAAATGGTGAGAAATGTGAAATTCACTTTGGGCTTGAATCTTGGGCCTTAGCGTGGACTAGGCGTGTACTTGACTCTTTAGGATGTTTGGACATCCTCTTGCCATAAGGAGCACACCATATGAATTGGCCTATGGACCTCTATGCTAAATCTTTCCTCCATAGCTCGTTTTTCATCCTTGAAAATGTTTTGGGCCTCTTGGGATGTATTTAGCGTGGGCCAAAATACATCACCGTGCTCGCTGGACAAGAGGCACTCCTTCGAGACAAGCAACGAGCACTTTAGGAGTGACAGTACCACTACTACCAGAGCGGGGGGCAACCGGTCCCTCATGATTGGTTTCCACCGCCAATGTCGCAATTGCCCCAACCGGGGCTCGATGAGCCTAATATGTAAGTCTCCCCCCCCAATTATCCTTTGTTGATTTTTGCACTAATTGCATCTTAAGTGTGGGGGGGGGGGGGTGTGTGTCCTGCTAGGTAACTTTCCCATAGAGGGTGTGGTCATCCCCTCTTCCCCGTTCCCAAACATGATTTTTATGTCTCGTCTTTGTTAGTTGGAGCCGGAGGGGGGTTTAATCCTGTTTCAGATAGTTAGGTAGTTAGTTGTTTTCTTAGGTTGTCGTTGTTATTCGTTTTCTTAGGTTGTCATTGTTAGTTGTTCTCAAAAATCCAAAAAATTGAAACATTGATGAAAATGAAAAAACGTGAAACAAAACTAAGTTAAAGTTGAAAAACAATTTTTTTTGTTTTCCTTTTAAAAGTAGCATGTGTACACCATTTTACAATGTTCCGCTACGTATCTTAGTTGTTCATTCAAAAATCGACAATATGTGTGTTCTAAACTCTTTCCACAAGTTTTACCTTGAATTATCCTCATTAAACCTTGTCACTCATTGCAAAGTGTTGTTTCCTTCTTTTCACTTATGTTTTGCATTCATGATTCTCATGGTTTAATGATGGAGTCACAACCCCTCTAGATCACCTTGAAGATACTCAATGCGATGTTGGGTTGAATTGTCCAAGTTATGAAGGTTATTTTGGGTGTACTATTGTCTACAAGACTGTGCACCAATGCTTCCATCAAGGAGGCTTCCAAAACAGTCAAGGGCGTCCTCAAAGGAATAGTCAAGGATATCCTTAAAGTAGAAAATGTTAGTCTTAGGTCCATCCATAGATGAACAACCCAAGGGTCCTGGAGGTCAGCCTCAAAGTTTCCAAAGCCCAGCAAGCAGCACCAACCTCCAAGGATTGATCATGTCAGTCCTTGCTAAGGACCTCAACAATCATGCTCCCACCGTCCTCATAACACGCATGGTTTTAAGTCGAGATTTATCTACTTGATTGCATGAGTTTGAGAGGCCCTTTCTTTTGGGGAGGATTTCCTCTAGTTCGTAAGATTCCCTTACAGGAAGAATCTTCTAACATCCTTGGTCATTTCCAGCCAGTAAGAGGACTGTCAAAGTCAATAGCAACCCAGATTTTGTAACAAGCATAACTCGAGTTATATACGTCCGTTTGGGATGATTCCTGAGTCCATTTTGGGTAGAAAAATCCAACCTATCTGTTGGTAAAGTTTCGTTGAAAGCAACCCCCGGGAAGGCCTTGTGATCGGCCAGATTTTAATGATTGTCCATGGATTGGATATTAGTTTTGATATCATGCCTCTTGCAAGTGGAAGTTTTACTTGTGGAATTTAACCTGTGATGTGTCAAATGGGTGCATCATACCATACCATCTTGTTTAGCTTGTCTCAATGGTAGTATGAGGTGTCGCCTAGAGATTTCCTCAAGCAAGTGTTGTCAACTTGTGGAGCAACTACTAGATATGGTAGAAGTTATTGTCTTTCTTGTTTCCTTTTGTAGTATGAACGAATTATGTATGTATTTTAGCCTATATAAGACTTTGTAATTCTGCTTTGTAGCACAATGTTGAAGTATATGAAAAGAGAGTTGAGCCATGCTCCTTCAAACCCCAAGTTAAATTCCGTAATGTTATCTCTATCCTTGACCGAGTAGAGTGGTGTAGGACCCGGGAAAAACTTCCAATGGTCCCCTACGCGGTGTTAGGCGAATTGAAAGAGGTGTATAGTCTTTAAGGGATGTAAATTCAATTTTACACATTAAAAATGTTCAACCAAAATGTTTGAATTTTATTATGAACATTAAAATTTACAATTTACCGGAGATAAATAAGAAAACCAGTAAAATCAGAAATAATTAGCACAAAAACTGAGGCAGCCGAGGAATGACCTGGATCACTAACCCAGGCGTCATGCTGGTCTGCCTAGTGCCTTGGGTTGTGATCCCGGGCCTTTCCCAGAATGCTTGGGTGATGGCAGTGGGCTCCGGCCAACAGCCGTGCAGACCCACATAGGGTGCTGGATGTTGGACCGAGGCCACCAATTTTTGTTATTTACGATTTTCGATATTCGAATTATTTCCGGAAATAAATAAATTTCAAAATTCGAATAAAAATCACATTTCGAATGAATCGAATTTAATCAAATTTATATTTTATCACAATGTTTAAACGAATTCTTCGCAATCCATTTTAATTTTAATATGCCCGATTTATTAAGAAAATATCGGAACCCAGGAGAGAGAATGAGAGGAGGAAATAGGCCGACGGTCTCGGGGAGGGGTCTGCCATCTGTCCAAGGACCATGCTGGTCTACACGCCCTCGACTCAAGGCTATGAATCCACCCCGAGACCCTCAAAGACAACCGGGACTGAGTACTAACCTCTGTGCAGGTCTGCACGGCCATATTGGATGCACCCGGAGCATGTGCTCTAGATATTCGTGAGTGAACAATCATGTAAATCAGAGTGAACAATCATAATAATTAGAGTGAACAACTTAATACATACGGGTGAACAATTATAGAATTTGGAGCACATGCTCCAGGAGCACCTAATAAATTGCACTGCACGGCGCCTCGAGGTCTGTCAAACCGACTTCCTTCCAAATCTTCTCATTCCCGGATTAAAATTTTCTTGTAGATAAAACATATGAAAATGAAAACGAAATACAATAAAAATGAAAAAATCAAAGTTCTAAAATTATTGGGAGTCGCCAATTAATTTTTAGGAGAATTAATAAACTCATATTTTTTACTCCGCGTAATCGCGAACTATGAGTTTCGGATCCAGGGGTAAGGTTACGGATTCGAGAATAAAAACTCTCGAATTCGCCCGTTCAAAGAACGAACTCTACTAAATCGATTTTTTAAAGAAGAGAGTAGAAGAGGAGAATTAATTAGATTATTTGATATTATTTAAATGCATGCGGAAATTTAATGCGATAATAATGAAAATGCGATAAATAAAGCGAAACTAAAGAGTGAATTAGAATTATCTTTTCAAGTAATCCAGTTTATATTTGTAAAACCTCGAGTTTAAGGAGAAAAGAAACCGTTAGTTTCCTTACCGGACCGTTAGGGTTAAGTTTAAGTTTAAGTTTCGAGGACGAAACTTCTTTAAGAAGGTAATGATGTAAAACCCCGAAAAATCCAACAATATTGACCGTGACGTCGTTAATAAAATAGGTTGACTTCGTTATTTACTGTTGTTCGTAATGTGTTTATTTATGTTAACGCTTGAGCTCGTAGGACCGTTGAGGGGCTAACAAGGGTAGAATAGTAATTTCCGCTGACTAATATTATTATGTAAATAATTACGTGAATATTATTTGTTATGTGATTATATGATTATTAAAATTAATATTATTACTACTATATTTAGAATTATTAGGTTTTTAGAAAAATCAGTTTTTATTTGTTAATTGGGTTGGATTAGGATTAGTTTTGGGCCTAAATTTGGGTATTAGTATATAAACCCCTAAACCCTCCTCTCAAAACCCTAAACTATCAAACCCCAAACCCTAGCTACTCCCCTCTCCTCCCAATCTCTCTCTCTCGGCCAGCAACCACTAGCGCCACCATTCCCGCCGCCGGCACCATCGCCGGTGACCTCCCCAACCACCGCAACCATTCCCGACCCCCTCTCTTTCTTTTTTTTCGATCGTTCCATCGCACCACCGACGACCAGGACCACCACCGTCGACGACCAGACATCGGACGACCACCGTGCCTCCATCGTCGCAGCCACCGAAGCCACCACACGTCGCTCAGACTCGAGAAGACGTGGATTATTCTTTGCCGCTTCTTTTTCTTGTTATTCCGCCCCAACCGCGACTCCACGACCACGACGACCGACGCCGACGCCGACACTCCCTCCGACCGTCGCACACCGCCGTCGACGCCTGCCCAGAACCACCGAGACCTACGTAAAGCCCTAACCCTAACCCTAACCCTAACCCTAACCTAGTTTTGTTAACTGATTCTTTCTTTCCTTTTCTTTTTCCTTTTTCTTTTCTTGTTTTTATTAATATTAATCTGATTTTATATTGTAATTATTATTGTTATTAATATTATGTTTTATAATTATTGTAGTGTTAGTGTTGTAATTAGGAAAATTAATTGTAATTATTTTCTTGATGTAATTATGTGTAAATCTTTCTAGTTGTTATGTGTAATTTTATGTTATAAATTGTAATTAGATTTAGGTTGTAATAGTTGATTATTAGGGTTGAAAGTGATTCTTTAGTATTCGTTATATTCTTTACATGAATCGTTAAACCACGATATTATTGTATGTACGAATTTGGAAATCTATTTACCTAGGTTAATTCTTGATAGTTTAGTTATATAAAATCGTTATGTTCTTTATTGTTCTTTAAGAATTAATCTTGTTAAGTTTGTTACATGAATTAGGTTGTTTTCTTGTTATTAAAACCTTAGGTTCTTGATTAGTAGTTTAATGTTACTAAGTTCTTTATGATTCTTGTACATGAAAACCTAAGTCTTCTTGATTCTTGTAAATTAGTTAGGTTCTTGTTCATTAAGTTAAATATCATGTTCTTTTATTTTTAGGGTTCTTTCTTGTTTAATTCATGTTAAGGTTTAGATAACATTACTATTGTATGCACGAATCTTTAAAGTATGACTATCTAGATTAATTCTTGAATCGTCAGTTAAATATTCACATGTTCTTTAAATTCGATTCTTGTTTATTAATTCTTAATCCTTGATTTTTTTTTCCTCTTGTTATAACTTACTTGTAAATAATCCACGTTTTTAATCTTTAAAATCTTGGTCAAGTGATTTATGTTTTAAGTGATTTTATTTCTTTTATGACCTTAGGTTTTATTAAAAGTTATTAAAGGGTCTTTCGTGTTTTCTAATTAAGTTTACTTCTACAAGTTTAATTTTTGAACCTAAGTTGAGTTGGACTTCCTATCTTAGACCCTAGCTACTGTTTCGAGTCCAAATTAGGACCCCGGGATCGAATGGTGGAAGTTAGGACCGAAAGTGTTAATTAATTGATTACCGTTAACGGGACAGTTTTGTTAGTGTCTAAAGATCGGGTTGCCACGGCTAGTGTAGTTACCTTTTGGTCAAACCCTTTGAACTGGAGGTTCCCTTAGATGTTAGGAACCATAGGAATTTTACGGATCGAACGTTTGATTTGTATAGCCCGAGTTATAACCGTTTTACCGGAACCTGTCAGATCTGGACCAATGGGAAAGACGGGTGTTTTTGAGGTCCTTCGGGACTGAGTTGGGCTTAACCATCAACATAGAAGTTTTAGTAGACATCCTGAGGTTTCCGAAAAGTCCAGAACCAGACCCATAGGATGTCGGGAAGTCGAGTTGTGACTCATTTTATGTGAACGTTATAATCTGTCCCCTGCTTGCTTCTTTTTATAAATAATTTTTGAGTGAAAATAATATGTGATCTTGTTATGTGTTTTCTTGGAGGTGTTAAGTGCAATTTCGTAAGTGATAGGAACCTAAGTGTTCCTAGGGGATGGGTTAAGTAGTTGATAGTTAATACTAACTTCGTTAGAACGCGTTTTGATTAGATTATTACTTTTATTCTAGGCCCGAGTTAGTGCGAGACGTTAGTGAGCTCAAGTGTGTTCTTCAAATTACTGTGCTGTGAAGTATATCAGGTAATTGTCTATGCTCTAATCCCCACCGGGATGCTCTTTAAATGTGTTTTGATGTTTTATAATCTATTTTGAGAATTGCATCCCGAAAAGGGACTTTTGTGGAAATGCGACCATCTGTTTTGATAATCTTTTAATTCGATTGTGATCTTGGTTTATTTGAGTTGAGAAATTGGATGGTCTTTTATTCAAAGTTTGTTAATGGTTTTGATAACTTGGGATGGTTGACTTGAGAGTCGTGAGTTGAGTTTGAATACTGTTAAATAATTCAAGTGGAAACGTTAAGCGGGTTTCGGGGGATAACCTGTTGTGCGGGTGTAACAACCTGCAGGGTTATGGACCAGGAGATCATGGCTTCCTTCCCTGATATAGGATAGTATTTTATGCCTTTGGTAGGCGATGTTCTTGATGCCTTTGGTAGGCGATGTTTATGCCTTTGGTAGGCGATGTTCTTGATGCCTTTGGTAGGCGATGTTCTTGATGCCTTTGGTAGGCGATGTTACTTAAGGGATTTGGTATCCCGCCCGCAAATTAAAATATGGATTGGATGGGTTGAGGAAAACAGTAAGGGTTAAAGGTTTGTAAAATGTTTGATTCGATCCCTCTCCCCAAAATGAATTGAAATGAACTTAAACTGTTTTAAACGTTAGGGGTAGACATTATTGAGATTTCCCCCTCATTTTCTGAAATGTTTTGATTTCAGGTGAAGATCTAAATGCTGGGGACGGGAGTTAGAAGTGAGGACGACGAGTCTAGAAGTCCTTGAAACCTTTTATATTGTTTTCGTTATGAATTCTTAAAGTTTGTTTTGAGTTGTTAGTAGTTACCGTTAGCAGACAGTTGTGTTTTCCTTTCTCGCCTTGTATTCCTTCGGGGATACGGCAGTGACGCCCAAACTAAATTTGAAGTCTTCCGCTAAGTTTTGTCTGTTAACGTTAGTTTGACTTTGACTTTCTATAATTGAATTTCCGGGGCGTTACAATATTAGTCATGATCAACATTAATAGCAAGATTACGATACTATTGGTGATTAAAAGAAACAAATTGAGAAATTAAATGCGAGAAATAAAAATGCCAAAATGCATGTATGTAAATGAGAGGGAGAGAAGAAGAGAAATCCACCCAGTGTCAATACTTTCAGGTGGTTTCGGTGTGTTGAGTGAAGTGAGAAATGAGGGTATTTATAGAGTAGGTGAGTGAGGGAATTATGTTTAGAAAAATGGAAAATATGCTAAAAACAACCTAGAAGTAGGCCTGCCTGACGCGAATTCCGAGGTCTGGCTTCCACAACAAGCAACTCGAAATATGCTAAAAATAGCCAGGAGGCAGGCCTACCTAGCGCGAATTCCGAGGCCTGGATTTCGCAGCACGTGACCCGAGAAAAGGCGGGTCTAGGTAAGCGGGCGGCCGACAGACCCGCACAACGCCCCGGATCTGAAAGGCGCTGGGCTGCCCGCCTTGGGCCTTGTGCCAACCTTCCCCTTTTGGGCCTATTTTGTGGGGATATTTTGTGGTGGTTTTCTTCTCTCATTTTTGCATTACAAACATATTTAGCATTTCACCTAAACTAAAAGTAAAAAATGCTCAAATTAAATTTCATAATTACAAAGCTCAACTACGACAAAATTCAGCGTCTACACCATCAAATACCGGTATCCCATACCGAGGCTCGACGACATACTTGATGAGTTGCATGGCTCTCGGATTTTCTCGAAGATGAACTTGCACAGTGGCTACCGTCAAATCTGGATGTAGGAAGGTGAAGAGTGGAAAATGGCCTTTAAAACCAAGGGTGGGTTGTATGAGTTGGCTCGTCATGCCCTTCGGCTTCTCCAACACCCTTAGCACCTTCATGCGCCTCACGAATGAGGTTTTGAGGCCCTCCAAGAGTGAGAGTCACCGCCTCTCGACACTTGGAGTCCGTTGATAAGTGCTTCTTGTATATGTGAGAACTTGGTCATTTTGATGAGAATTTGGGGAATATTTGATGTGATCATATTATTTTATGCCCGAATTTCCCATATTACGCTTGGTTTGGAGTTTGGTGAGTTTTGTAGGTAATTTGTGAAGAATCGATGTAAACCGAGCCAAAAATCAAGTGTAGATCCAAGTTGTGTGCATAAAGGACCAAGAAGTGTGAAGTTGGATCACCCAAGGCCCAAACAATGGCCCAAAGAGCTCCTAGGCCCGAGTTAGCAGTGGCACGGGTGGTGCCAGAGGAGGCACGGGTAGTGCCTAGGGAGGCACGGTCCGTGTCACTAGGGGCACGGTGTGTGTCACCCCTGGCGTGGTCCGTGTCGCTTGCGTCTCTTCATTTCCGGTGGTTTCAAGTTGGAATTTGCCTATATTATGCTGTTTTTCGACTGTTTATGAGGCAATCATCATCCTAACATCCTCCATTCCTTAACCTAACCCTAATCATCATCCTTCATCATCCATAATCCATCCACCATTGAAGATTGAGAGAAGATTAAAGATTGAAGAGCAATTTCATTACACTTTGAAGTGGAGGAGCAAAAGTCCTCCATTGTTGATTCCTAGCAAGATTGTTCTTCCCTTTGGTTTATTTCTCATTCTCTCATAGATTTTTATATGCTTTCTAGAATAGATTTCAATTGCTTTGTAGTTGCAAACATGAGTAGTGAGTAGTTCTTTTTAGTTTGGGGGATGAACCTTTGAAGTTGTTTGAGGAATTGACTTTGCTGGATTGAATAGTCATGAATTTAGTTTGTTTCAATCTATTTGGCCTTTGAATTGGATTGTTATTGCTTTTGCTTGATCACCAATTGCATGTAATTAGGTTGTTGAACGAAGTACCGAAAGGAGAAGTTTGATGTCCCGAAAACCTAGGTTAAACTAATTAAAAATTGTCTAGACATAGAAGTTTTTAATTAGGGTTCTTGTGATGATTAGATTTATAACCTTGATTAAATCAAAATAACCACGAAAGTAGGTGATTGGTTTGTCTTGGCAATTCGCTCCAGTGACAAAATCTCATTGCGAAGTATTCTATGCAATTATCGAACCTTGATTGTGCAAACTAATGAAATGAGTGTTTAATCCATATCGTTGATTCGTTAATTAACTTAGGTTTTATCCCCTGAACATCTTTTTCTTATTGATAAATCCAAGTAAATTGTGTGAATATTTGTTTGTTAGCTTTTAGCAGTGATTAGAAATAGAATTAGATTGTTTAAAACAAAAACCCGATCGACTTAGCAATCAACTAGGAGGCTAGTTCAGTGCGTTGAAAGGAAAAGTCCCTGTGGGAACGACCTTGATTTATGCTACAATTTCACCCGTGCACTTGCGGCTTATCATCCGTCTTTAAGATCCTTCGTCAACAAAATTTGCTTGGCAAGCTTGAGAAGTGTGAGTTCTTCACTCCCCAAGTCACATTTCTCGGCTTGACTCATTAAAACTTGGTTGTTAATATGCTTGATTGCTTGCAATGGAAGACCCTAAAAACCTCACAAAAGAAATATGCTTGATTGGTTTCAGTATATGAGAAGTGAGTGAAGTCATACTCAGGAGCAATCGTTCAGAATTAACCCATATCAATTTAGATAATGCCTCGATATAACTACCTACAATTCGAGGAAGAGTAATTGGGAACATATTATATTTGGTAAAAAGTTAGAAAAATTTTTGGTTTGATCATCCGGAGAGTGTAAGAATTGTTGAAGACTGTTGGAGAAAGTCTCACATGGACAACTCCATACAAAGATTCCAATTGTGTTCACGTTAATTAGTAAGATGCACTAACTTAAAGTTTTGTGAGATGGATTAAAATATTGAAGAGCTAGAAAAGATTGTGAAGCACTTAAAGAACCAACCTAGCATGTAACGGCCTCAGATTCATAATCATCTGATTACTACTCAATAATTCATAACTCAAGGATTAGCGCAAAGGAAAACCAAATCCAGAGGCATTAACGTTGTCCATCTAAGTAGATAAGGCAACCCAAATCCATCAACACAAACACCAAACACAACCATACCTACAACTTAAGTAAATTCATACTACACTTACAACCTTTAACATCATAATCAACAACCCCAAAATAAAAACACAACTTAAGGTTTACATCTATTCATCAAAATATTTAAAATCATCCTATTTTCAAAAGGGAGAGATTCATCATCACCATCCAGGCGGAAGAGTCCTTGTTCTTGTTACCGAACACCTACCTTAACTAGAATGGACAACTCAATTACCTCTTCAAACTTGGGAGCTTGTAGGCCTTTGGGGAGCACTTCCTAAAACAAAAACAGAAAACTTCGCAAATGAGTTGGCTAAACTCAGTACACATACCCCTACAGTGTAAACTTTTATAGTTCATTTTATTTCGCGCATTTTTAAATTCTTTTGAAACTGGAAAACGCAAACATTTCAAAAAAACCTTGAATAGCCAAGAAACAAAATAAAATAAACATTATCATCATAAACATCGTCGTCATCATCATCATCATAGACCTTAATATAGACCTCATTATAGACCTCATCATAGACGCTGACCAGGTCACATGAAAGATGCCTGTCGACATCGAAAGTACTGTACGGGCTTATTTTGAGCCGAATTAAGACCATGAATTAAGTATTTTTGGTTGTGATTTCTTCACTTGGTTGGAAAATTAGTGTGATTTACAGGTCTTAATCAAAATTCATGAAGAAGTAAAGAAAGGAAGGGAAAAAATGAAAGAAATGGCGAAGAAGAACAACAGCAAGCATAGGCGCCACACTGGTACTTTATCAAGCACAGCTAACGCCTTGATACGAGCTACCAGTGCCCCGGTAAGAAAGTGCAATCGAGAGGAAAATTTAAAGCGTTGCCAATGCCTTGATACGCGCTACCAACGCCTGATATGTTTTGGGCCCTCGTTGTGCGCCGTTTCACGTAGGGGTGGAAGAAAAATCTGGAACGGGCACACCGAACCAGAAACCGGATAAAAAAACCGGGAACGGGCAACACCGAACCGGTTTAAAAATCCGGTGCACCGCACCGGAAAAACCGGATACTAATCGGGGCGGCTCCGGTTTGGGATACTCACACCGACGGGGAACCGGCACTGCACCGTTAATATAATTAAATACATATATATAAAAATTTTGGTTAAAAAAAATTCTACCCAACAATTAATAAAAAATAATATAAATTAACTAGTTAAAAAAAATAAAGAACATTAGGTGTTAATGTGTTATTGGGCTTATGTATGGGCTAGTAAATTTGGCTCTCTGGCTCACACTCAGTCCTCACAGTCTTACTACACTAACTGTCGAGTAAAGGCCAAGGGGAATTGAGCAGTGACTCCAGTGAGCACAGCAGCATAACATTCCAGCAAGCTAGTAAATTTGGCTCTCTGGCTAGTGAATTAGGTGTTAATGTGTTTTTTTTTTTTATTAAATAGAGATTTTTTGATGTTTGATAGAAATTTATGCGGTTCCGGTTCACCGGTGATACCACACCGTTAAAGCCTGTGCACCGGTTTTTAAAAATCGGGTAATTCAGTTCCAGTTCCAGTTTACAGTTTTCGCGCACCGTTTCATCCGGTGCACCGCTTCGGCGCACCGAAACCGCACCGCACCGTTTCCACCCCTAGTTTCACGTAGGGTTTTGAGTTGTTTTATTTTATTTCCAAACTTCTTTTATAAATACTTTATGATACTTCATGAAAAAGATATCATTATTATTATTATTATTATTATTATTATTATTATTATTATTATTATTATTATTCTAGTTTTAGTTTTAGACTTAGTTTATTAGTTCTACTTTCATCGTTAGTTTCAGTTTTCTCAAGTTTTCTCTCAATTCATCGCATTGTAAGTCTCTTTTGAAATTTAATTCAAGTTAATTCAAGTTTATGTTCCTTTTCGTTTCTGCTTTCTTTCTAACTATTTTAAATTTCATTAGTATTAGTTCCCACAAATTCCACCTTTTTAGTGAAGAGGAGGATTAAGGTTCCTCGAATTCTCCCTTAAGGTTCCTCGAATTCTCCCTTCAGGTGAGGATTCGAGCAGTCTTAGTAATCCGAATCACGCCCTTTCTTGTTTGTCCGGGAGAAAGTTCGTGAAGACAAAGATTCAGAAGAAAAGATTGAAATTACAGCTCAGGTTACAGTTTTTAATCTTAAATTCAGTATTAAATTTAGCTTTTATATTCGTTGTTATAATTTACTTTCTTCAATATGCATTCGTTTTCTTGTTTAGTTTCTTGTTCTTGTTCCATTAACCTTCTTAGTAATATTATTTTTCAATTCCTGTTTAGTTTAGTTTAATTATTTCAGTTATTTACTGCTTTTCGCATTTGAACCTTACCCAACCAATTTCCTTTTGCCTAACACACCATCCCTGAGGATACAACAACCCCTACTCCTTAAACCCCGAATATACACAACCGAACAATGGCGCCGTTGCCGGGGATTGCATTATTTGGTAGAATAGGTTATTAGTTTTGTAAATAGTTTATTGCTTTCGTAGTTCTAATTTAATTCCGAGAAAAAAGAAGTGAACATAAAAATTGAAAAACAAAAATAAAAAAATAAAAAAAACAGAGTTATGACTGATGTCCAATTTCCATAATTTGAGCAAGAAATATTTTGGAGATATTTTGCTAGATTACAAGATTATCGTTGTAAAACCTCGAAAAATGCTTATATGTTTATTGTTAAATTACCTGACGTGCGTTTTCTTTCTGTTAAATATATATGTTTTCACATGGAGCTTTTAGGACTGCGAGTGGGATACTTGGATGGAATTTTTAGTAATTGAAAAATATTAGTCAGGAAATTTTCGGTTATCGGATAATTTTATTAGGATCAGTTTGTAGGATCTGTTTTAGAAAAAGTGTTGTTTTTAGGAGAAAGTTTTTATGAGATGTATTAAAATAAATCTAAGTTTTTTGTTCAAATTTTTCTACCCTAATTTCCTCCCTAATTTCCCCCTAATTTCCCCCCAAAAGGAGTGTTTAAATCTAATGTTCCCCCCCAATCTGTACGCATTCCACTCTCTTCCCTCCCTCTTTTAATCCGCTGGATAATGCATGGTTGCTTGGAGCCATACAATGTACGTCCTCAACATCACATCACCTCTATATATATCACTCCTTCTTTCTTCTTAGTCGCATTTCACGGACAACACACCTCCCTCTCTTCCCTCTTCTTTCTTCTTCTGCTGTTCGTGTTTCACAGACAACACCACACTCCTCCCTCTTTTTCTTCCTTCTCCTTCCCTCCTCTCTTTTTCCGGTCGCCACCACCGAGCACCGACCACTGCAGCGCCACCGCACCATTGCCGCCCTTCCCTACCGCCCAGAACACTGCCCCCAAAACCCCCCTTCTCTCCCTTCTTCTGCGGGCAACCCCAACCCCGATACCACCACATCACCATCCCCCCCTCATCCTACCTCCTCTTCTCTCCCCCTCCATTTTCCGACGCCAACCGAACCACCGCAACCCTGTTGGAGGAAAGGGAGTATAAGGTATAGAAAACAATGAAACTCGCTTGGATAACGCTAAGAGTTGTGGCTTAAAACTCACTTTCCTTAAGAACTATTTACTATACCGTAAATGTTCAAAGAGATAAAGCTTAGCACTTTTTACACTAAAGAATAATAGTTTCTCACTTAAATCACTCAAGTATAGTTGCAGTCTAGACAAGAATGAGGTTGTGATTAGCTTAGAATGGTGTCTCAAATAGCTTGATAATGTCTCCTATTTATCGGAGACTTCCAACCCTCTTAGGATACCCTAGTCAAAGGATAATCAAGAGACTTAATGGAGAACCATATCCTTAATATGACCTTGACCAAGTCAAGTCATATAGTTGTTGGAATATAATTATAATCGTGCTTAATAACAATATCAAACACTAATTACACGAAATCATATAGCCGTTAGCATTTAAAACACTTCTGGGTTCCAACACGGTCCGTGTTGAGCCCAGGAATGTTTTCCTTGCTCTTTGGAGACCAACACGACCCGTGTTGGTCCTAGACTCACCCGTGTTGATCATATTCTTGACGTTTCACTTGTATATGATCCTTGTACTTGTAATATATAATTCTTTAGGCTATATAATTATCTTATACTCTTGAAATATTTCCAACAATCCCCCGCTATTTCAAGAGTAAATAAAACCCTTGAAATAACTTTATTAAAGGAGCTTAAACCCCCGCTATTTGAAATATACCTTAACTTGTAATCACTAGAGAAAGTCACAAAACATATGCCTAATGAAAAGTAGATTGCTCTTTGAATTTTTCATTTAGTGTGTATGAGCCAAAATTGAATCCAAATCACAAAGTAGACATAGCTTTGAACTTCGGATTTATATTGACCAACTATACTCATAACACACATACATTTTAAATCTTGACTGCAGATATCTTGACCAACTATACTCATGACACTACTATCCTGGCCTTGTGTCCTTATCCTTCATAAGTGTTTCGGAACTCTATCTCATAGTTCCTTTATGCGGCCACACATTACACTTACATAGGTAGACTTTGTAATGTACAACCCCTGTAATTAGGCTTTCCACAAAGTCTATTAAGAGTATTACTACTCAACCTCTTGTCATTACAGATTTCTAAGCATCACTTAACCTTGGGATAAAAATTTGATGCTTCCTACTAATTAAGACAACTCCATACTCATTTGAACTTTAGAAATTAGTGGTATTCCAATTCGTAAAGTTGAGTCTTTGTTGTGATTAGTAGATATTTGAGCTACACTTAAACCCATCCCCTTTGAAGTGCCTTTTATCAAATCTCTAGGCAACCCTTTGGTTAAAGGATCGGCTAAGTTTTCCTTTGATTTGATATGTCTTAAAGTCTCTACTCCATCCCTTATAAGTTGATGTATATAAGCATGCCTCACACCAATGTCCCTTGACTTGCCATTGTAAACATGACTATACACAACATCAAGAGTAGTTTTGCTATCACAATGAATTGTGATTGGAGCCATTGGCTTATACCAAACCGGTATTTCTAACAATAAGTTCCTTAATCATTCCGCTTCCTTACAAGCAACATATAATGCTACTAATTCCGAAGACATAGTGGAGTCCGCTATATTAGCTTGTTTCTTAGAACCCCAAGAAACCGCTCCACCTCCTAATAGGAACACCCATCAACTGGTAGAGGAGAAATCCCCTTTATTTATCCAACTCGCGTCCGAGTATCCTTCTAAAACCGAAGGTTCTCCTTTATAAGTGAGTTGATAACTTTTAGTCCCAGCTAGATATCTTAATACCCTCCGAATTGCAAACCAATGCATATTACTTTGATTACTTATAAACCTACTTAACATGCCAATTGCGTAAGCAATATCTGACCTTGTACTTGTCATTGCATACATGAGACTCCCTATCACTTTGGCATATTTATGTTGATCAACTGGAGAACCCATATTCTTCTCTAGTTTCTTACTTGGATCATAAGGAGTTCTTACCGGGTATATATTTTCACCCCTAAACTTATTTAAAATTTTCTCAATGTAATGCTCTTGAGATAAACTTATTCCATCATTATTTCTAATGTTCTTAATACCAAGAATTACATCCGCTTCACCCATGTCCTTCATAGAGAACTTTGAGGATAGAAATTCTTTGGTCTTGTTAACTTGTTCCATGTCGATCCCAAAGATCAACATGTCATCAACGTATAGGCATATAATCACCCATTTTCCATTCTCAAACTTGTAGTATATGCATTTATCCGATTCATTGATCTTATATCCACTAGAAAGCACTACTTCATCAAACTTTTGATGCCATTGCTTAGGTGCTTGCTTAAGTCCATATAAAGACCTTATAAGTTTACAAACTTTCTATATATATAAATAAAATAGAAAATGCCCTAAAAGCTCTGTGCGATGGGGCGATCGCGGGGAAGAAAAAAAGCCGCAAAATCTGCAAGGAAATCCAGGGTTTCTGTTGAGTTTGTATCTCCAGAGGTCTTAATTCTGAATTCTGTTGTCCTTGAGGATCAATTTGATCCTGATGATGATGATGTTCTGAATGAAGTTGATATTGAAGACTCAGAGGTGGTTGTACCGCTACAAATAACTATGGGAGAGGAAGAGCATCCGGCCACTGAGAACACCGACTCTCAATCGAAAGTACCTGCTAGCTCAGAATCGGATGATGAACATATGAAGTTGGATTTCGTCCCTCCATTGAAGGTTGATGGAATCTTAACTCACCAATTATCTTCGGATGACATAGAGTCTGAGGTTATTTTCTGGGAATCTTCTATATTGGGATTTGTTTTGGGAGCAAGACCACCTTTATCTGTAATGGAAATGTTTGCTAGAAGAATGTGGGGAAATGAAGGGTTGGATAAAATTGTTTGGTTTAAGGAAGGGTCATTTGTCTTCAAATTTACTTCTGTATCTGCTCGTGATGAAATCCTTGCAAGGCATGTGGTTTATTTTGATAAGAAACCTTTATTGATGAAGCCTTGGTCCCTGGGAGATTCCACTATTCCAGACAAGGATTTCTCTGTCCCAATTTGGATTAAGCTTCCGGGCTTGAATTGGAAGTATTGGAGTAGGGATAGTCTGAGTAAGATTGGAAGTATTCTTGGTGTTCCTCTAATGGCGGATTCATATACAAGGGATAAATCTATGATGAGATTTTCTCGTATACTTGTCAAAATGGAAATTGATCATACATTTCCAGAATCCATTCCCTTAATTGATGAAGATGGGTATGCTTATACTCAGAAAGTAGAATATGAATGGCGACCTGTGATATGTTCTGAATGCAAAATGTTTTGTCACCGTGAGAATACTTGCAGGAAGAAGAACAGTAATAACTGGAAGCAAAAACAACAAAAACCTGGATATGCAGCAAACACTACAACTTCGACTCTTTCTCAGCAAAAGGTGCCTAAAAGGGGGAATAACAGGCCTGACACTCCAATTATCTCTGAAATTGGGGTAGGGTCGTGGCCTGTTGCTCTCACTCCTATTCCTGAATGTGGATTGGTTGAGGAGAGTGTTATTCCTTGCACTAGTGTTTCAAATGGTAATGGATAGGTTCCTTTCTTAGAACGTAAGGGGTTTGAATGGCCCTAAAAAATAGGAGGGAGTGAAACACTTCCTTCAAATGAATAATTTCAATCTTATTGGGTTGATGGAAACTAAGGTGACTGTGGAGAAATGTGAGTCTATAAAGGATAGCATTTGTGCTGGCTGGAGTCCGTTGCATAATGCTTCTAATACTCAAAGGAGCAGAATTTGGGTGCTATGGAGGGGAGGTCTTTCAGTCCAAGCTCTTAAGATTCATGATCAATTTATACATTACAAGATTTCTTATGGTCATTATGAGGTGCTGATAACCTTTGTTTATGGAGATAATGATCTGGGGTCTCAGAAACTTCTCTAGGATGGTCTGTAACGCCCCGAAAATTCAATTATAGAAAAGTCAAAGTCAAACTAGCGTTAACGAAAAATTTCAGCGGAAGTCTCAACTCTTATTGGGGTGTCACTGTCGTATCCCCGAAGAAATACAAGGTGAAAAGGGAAACTAACAACCTTTTCAACTTTGACAAACTTAACAACTTCAAACTTAGAAATTAAACTCAACATGACTAATTTCAAGTCTTTCTAAAATGAAACATAACACCACTAATAAAACTAAGCATGTGAACCTCACTGCTAATTCTCGTTCCCAGCATATAGATCTTCACCTGAAAACAAAACATTTCAAAAATGAGGGGGAAAATCTCAATAATGTCTACCCCTAACCGTTACAAACAAGTCAAATCATTTCAACTCATTTAAGGGAAAGGGGAAAACAATTAAACCATTCTACAAAACCTTTAACCCTTAACTAATTTCCTCAACCCAACCAATTCATTTTATTATGCGGGCGGGATGTCATATCCCTTAAGTAACGAATATCAGACCGGATCCCAGATTCTCTGCCTACCACAGGCTACGACCAAATATTATCAAAAGTTCACATTTCTGCCTACCACAGGCTACGACCAGGGTCCCTGACCCTTTTGCCTACAACAGGCTACGACCAGGGTCCCAGACCCTTTGCCTACCACAGGCTACAACCATAATATCAAGAGTTCACATTTCCACCTACCGCAGGCTACGACCACGGTCCCTGACCCTTTTCCTACCACAGGCTACGACCAGGGTCCCAGACCCTTTGCCTACCACATGCTACGACCAGAATATCAAGAGTTCACAATTTCGCCTACCACAGGCTACGACCAGGGTCCCTGACCCTTTGCCTACCACAGGCTACGACCAGGGTCCTAGACCCTTTGCCTACCACAGGCTACGACCAGAATATCAAGAGTTCACAATTCCGCCTACCACAGGCTACGACCAAGGTCCCAGACCCTTTGCCTACCACAGGCTACGACAAAATAAACCCGCTTAATGTTTCACTTGAATTATGAGTATCTTATGCAAATCTCAGCTCACAGCTCTCAAGTGAAACCCAACCCAGGTTATCTAAACCAATAAGAAAACCACTAATAAAAGACCATCAAATTTCTCAACTCATAAATCAAAGCACAACAATTACGAGCAGTTATCCAGAACAAATGATCACAATTTCCACATGAAGTCACCTTTGAGATGCAAATTCCAAAACATAATATAAAACAACAAAAACACATTTAAAGTGCATCCCATTGGGGATTAGGGCATAGACATTACCTGGTTAGCTTCACTTCACAGCAAAAACGAACACACTTGAGCTCACTAACGACGCGAATTAGCTCGGGCCTAAAATAGAAATAATTATTCTAATCAAAACGTGCCCTTCGAAGTTAGTATTAACTGCCTTCTATCTAATCCTCCCCTAGGAACACTATAGGTTCCCATCATTCATGAATTTACACTTTAAAAATACCTAACACATTCCAAGTAATCACATAACAAGATCAAAACAACATTTTCACTCAACAACACTTTGATTAATAAATAACATCAATAAGGCAGATTACAGCATCCACATAAAAAGGGATGTCTACTAAAACTCTTATGTCGATCTCGAGACCAAAAACACCCTCTAAGGTCCTCAAAAACGGTCATCAGTCCAAACTGTCCAGATCTGGCCTAGGTCTGGTAATCGGGGTATAACGCAACCTATACAACTCCAAAAAAAAGATCCGTAAAATTTCTATGAAAGCTAATATCTTAAGGAACTTCCAGCCCAAACAGTTCGGTCAAAATGCGACTACACAATTTATGGTAGCCCTTTCTTTACGACCCATCGAATCTGTCCCGAAATTGATTTAATTTTATTTTGCATTTCCAACCTTAAATCTAATCAACTCAACCCAAGACTCCCACTTTGACATTTAAACATCTACTCTAGGTCAAAAGACACCTTTTAACCCTCTTAACTCAATAAGGCCAACTCTTACAAACTAATTAACACAAATTTCTCAATTAAACATATTAACTTCCAATTAAACACATCAACTTAAACGCAAACTAATAACCAAAAGAAAAACTAAACTTTGGACATCTAAACTTCATAAATATAACAACACATCAAGGATCTAATTACCACCAAATTATAACCAAAAAAATTAAACCTTTTACAGTAAAGAAAACTCGATAATAACGTAATAATAATACAACCGTGTATTAATGGTAAAATAATATAAAACTCAAAGTTTGAAACTTCACTACCCATAATAAATTGTAAAACTTATAAAAAAAATAGGAAGAGTTTTAGAATGCTCTTTAGTAATTACAACATAATTTTACATAAAGAAACCCGATAGAACCAGAATAATAAAATATACCCGTAATAATTACATAACATAAACACTTAATCTTTCCAATTTCCCCACCCTAATCTTTCATACAAAACTCTCATATTACACTAACCAAGCATCAATAATCAAAACCCACGTACAGACCACGGATTAATAACAAGACAATGGAACAAGACTTTAACCCAAGAACCACGCAACAATTTAACCTCGTAACAATTTAACCAACAACCAAGAACCTATCTTGCTAATTCACACACCCTAATCATGTTTAACCATTTAATCAAGAACATGAAGACACAAGAAGACTATACAAAACACAAAAAAAACAAGTGTTTGAAGTTTTGGGAACAAGGGGTTTACGTAGAGGGTGTTGGTCGATGACTCGGCTGACGAAGCGACGATGGCAGGGTGGATTCCAGTGATAGGAGCAGTGTCTGGCGGTTGTCGGTGTCGGTGGTGGTGTTTGGGCTCGACCGAACACAACAAAGACCATCGAATCGGCAAAGCCAGCAGTGGAATCAGCGAGTAGCAGATCGGTGCACTATGGCACGTGGCGTGCGGATGGCGGCGGTACGGTGGTTCAGGTGGGCTCCGTCTACGTTTCTGGTGGCTGGAAACTCACAGAAGGGGAAGTAGAGAGGAAGGGGAGAGGTGAGAGAGGAGCGAGATCGAGGAGGTGTGCGTGTGTTTGTGTGGTGTTAACTTAGGTTTAATTACTACTAATCTTCCCTCCTAAAGCTAATCACACTCTTAATCAACCTCTAACCAAGACTCGTAACTGATTGAGAATCCCAAAACCTAACTAATTCTAAGATAAACTTGATCACTACTAAAACTCCTAATTAATCTTACTAGCTAATACTAATATTAAAACTACTTCTAATAACTAACACTACTAATACTAATTTAAAAATAATAGTGCTAATAATAATAACATCACATAATCATACAACACATAATAGTAGTAATCATAGTAATCAAATAAAGATCATCACAATATACTCCTAATAATAATAATAATAATAATAATAATAATAATAATAATAATAAGATGCTAATAATAATAATAACAATAATAATAATAATAATAATAATAATAATAATAACGAAATAAAATATTACCAATATACCCTTGTTAGTTCCCCAACTGTCCTACGAGCTCAAGTGTTAGTAGAATTAATCATAAACGAATTACAAATAATTAACGGAGTCAACTTAAATTATTAACGGCGTCATGGTCAATATCTTTGGATTTTTTTCGGGGTTTTACATGGTCTTTCAAATATTGCATCAGATTGTACAATGCCTTGGATAATAGCTGGAGATTTCAATTATGTATTGGAGTTTAATGACAGAATTGGTGGTATACAGATATCTGCTGAAGAGGTCATTGATTTTAGGAGTTTTTTGAATGATTTTCAGATCTGTGAGGTGAAACACGCGGGGATTAGATATACATGGCCACTACTACAATTACCGCGGTTTCGCTCGCTTTTTTAACGACGCTTTGAAACCGTCGAGAGGAATGCAACTTATCCCGACACTTTATCCCGATGCTGTTTTGTGTCGCATAACCTAGTCGCATAAAAAAGCGTCGAGATCCGGTATTTTTCCCATTTCCCATGTCAATTGGTGTAGATTATAAGTATATTTTTTAAGTTTAAACATAAGAGTTAAGTCATATGTAAATGTATTTCCAATATTTATGATTATGGTTACTATATATGTTATTTATTTCTGATTATAGTTTCTTAGTTAATTAATACAGTATTTTGTTCTGATCGAAATTAATTGTAATTGTTATGATAAACTTATGGTTAAGATGTTAAGAATTAACAAATACTTCAACAATCTATATTATTAGTTTCTTAATAGTTAGTTCAACACAATATTTTCAATATAAGTGTTTGATCACCATAGCCTATATATATATATGTATAACTTTACGACTGCCTAAACCAAAACTAAAACTAGTACTCTGAAATTGAGTATAGGGTGAACCATGAAGGGGTTGGATGTAGTAGTATGCGCCTAAATATTGCAACTTAGAGATGTTACACTACAACAGATTTGGACTATAATGGCGCTTGTATGGCGACATTTATTATAAATGCCACCCTAGCGTATATACATAGGGATAATATGCATAGAGGCTTTGGCGGCGTTTACAATAGATGTCGTTGTAGACCTGGAACGTGGAGGCACACATCCAAAATGGTTTGCCCGCTTAAGGGCCGGTCAATGATTTGGGTAAATTGGGTAGGGTAAGTTTTTACCTAAATTTACTAAAACTTATCAAAATTTACCAAAACTAAAAAATACAAAATTTTTAATTTCGGTATATTAGGGGAAATTTGACGAAACTTATCAAAATTTACCAAAAATTACCAAAATTTAACTTTTACCCAACTACCTTTTACCCATTAATTTGAAAAACCCTAAGTTGGCAAAAAAATAAAAAAGGGGCGGGTCTTCGAAAAATTGAAAAAGTATTAGCGGGTCTTTGAAAACTAAAAAAGGCGGACATCTAAAACCCTCCTATTTTCCTTCTTTGAAACCTCAAATCCCTAATTCCATTCTCTCCTCATCCATTTCAGTCCCATGGTAGCCCTCCCCAATTCTTGGCTCTCAATCTCTAGTTTCTCCTCTAAATCTAATCTCTCTAACTCTTAGCCCTCCCAACTTTCAATTTTGCACTTGCTTTCAATTTTGCTTTCAGGGACGAAGAGCTTGAACCCTTGTTTTTTGCCTCTCAAGATCATTTCCAATTCCAAGAAAGGCCTCAAAGAGCATGCCGATTTCACATTCTTGTCTCAAGATTCAACCCAATGGACATTTTATTCGGATCCGTATGGGTAGGATTCGATGCAGTTGTTGGAGAAGGTGAAGGTGAAAGATGGGATTCCACCAACTGCACCATGAGTGTCTGGATGAGGTCAAGTTTGCTATGGATGGTTTGAGGAAGCGTGAGACTGTCAGGAGTCGGAGAGCTTTCTCCCTCCTCAAACCTTGCTTCGCTTCGGATCTCCGAGCCTCAATGTTCAGCTACGACGTCCTATCCAGTTTCAGGTGATTCTAGGGTTTCAATTGCGAGAATTTGGGGATTGTGGTTTGGTTTGGTTGCTTCTTCTGTTTGTGACTTTGAGGTTTCATATTGATGGACAATTTGTTTAGTTTCTTTCTTAATTTTTTTGTTGGCATTTTGTAGGTTTGATGGCTGAAACAGCAATGGATTTTAGTGTATCTTCCGAAAAGGTACAACAAATTTGATTATGTTCAGTTATTCATTGAGATGTTAGCCTTTTTGTTGTGCATCATGTTTCCACAGGATAAATTATGGGTATGAGTTGTAACCTCTAGTTAGGGTAATTGATTGGCATTGGCGTTTTTATGTAGTTCTACTAATTGGTATATAGTGGCTTTGGGGGTCTCTTGTTGAATTTTTTCTGACAGTGCAGTCTTACCACTCATTGGAAAAAGGTACAAGGGGCCAAGCAGGAACGACTGTATCGCTGGTAAATAAATAGACTACATGACAGGAATGAGATACTATAATTATCGAGTAAGATCCACGATTTCTTTCAAAATCATATGATGAATTATGTTATGAGATGAGATAATTAAACCATTACATCCAGGTGCTATTGATAATATCAAAGCCTTTGGTAATATTATAACTACTCAAACTATAGGGGTGGTGTGCCAAAACTATTCTGGTATGTTCAAACGTCCACATCTAGTCTATGGATAAAAGTAGAAATGATAGCCATGATCTATATAATTGGCCGGCACAATAAATATACCAATTGCAGGTCAATTCATTTTTAACTTGTTCAAGTCTATTATATTACTAATGTTCTGTGTTTGTATAGGTATGGTTGATTATTATACACTTAAAACACTAAGCTCACTGAGCATTAGTTTGTCGTTTTATAGAAATGACTGTAGAAGCTTCTGCTTTCCTTAGTGTTAGTAAGCTAAAGATGCAGTCATTTCCTATTTTTTTTAGACAAGGACAATGAAATGGAAGAGACAACTCTTACTGCTTATATGCATATGACTAATTCAATTGCAGGTTGATAAGATAGTCACCACAAATAGCAGATGGATTCTTGTCCTTGGTGATATTCTTATAGTTCAAGGAATTGGCGTACCTATTAGAAAACTTGATGTGTTTGTTGTTGTTGTAGGACGAACGCCTAATGGTATGGATGTGAGCATGCTGCTAAATTTTGCCTTCACTTGAACTTATCGTTGCACACTCTATGTATTTATCCTATTTGTAATTCTAAATATCACTTACCTAACTTTTAATTTCTTATCAGTATTTCCAGTTATGTTTGACGCAGGCACTAACAATCAAAAGCTTCTAAAGATTGTCTTTGTAAGTGGAAATCCATATACTCTATAGGCCTCTAATTGTATTCTGATATTGGTGATCTTGAAGTCCAGCTTCCTATTGTTCTGTACTTGTTGGTCTATATCATGATCCTTTCGTCTTGCTAGGTGAAGTTCTAACAGTTGAAATTTCACATTCACTTTCAGGATCCTAATTTGTTAATCTATGTAATGTTTTTGTTGAATGAAAATGTTGCATAGCAATGTATATTGTTCCTGATAATGTATACAATAATGTATATAAAGAATTGGGAGTGAGAGCTTCCTTGCAAGACCTGAGACTAAGGATTGTTCACATGTTGTCAGGTTGGGATGAATCTCAAGACAAATCACCCTCTTGATAGGAAGCCTTAGGTGAGGAATATCATCCTTAGGTGAATATCAGCCTTAGGTATGTTCATTGTGTCTGTTCTTTCATGTATTGTCTAGTTATAACTTTCTAACGTTTTAATGTGAACATTGTCAAGTATCTTCTGGCTCACTTGCCCTCTCGCTATTTTAATCAAAAATTATGGAAATTAACTTTTACATATTGTAGTAGGTCATAACCTACTTCTATTGCTATTTTCTTGTATATGGATTACCTCATTTGATACATATTTTCACTCTTACTTGTTACTTATAATTATTTTGTAGATCACAAAATCATCAAGTGGAAATGCGAATGATGAAGATCAGGAATTAGAGCACACTACAGAAGATAATGAAGAATTAGAGCACACTTCTTCTCAGTAGACCAACCAGCATGCAACACAGACTCTTTATGCTTTGAATTTAATTTAGAGATATATTGTCATTTATAGTATTTTTTTTCCCTCAAAATATTTAGCTATTAAACCTATTATAACATGTTATGAAACATTTAAATTTTGTTTTCATGTTAGTGACTTGAAGTTAGAGTTTTATTGTTATGAGCAAATATTTTCCTTAACGGAACTTCTTGATTTTCATCAAGTATTACTATATTTGCTTTAATTGTGTTTTCTTATATATATATATATATATATATATATATATATATATGTGTGTGTGTGTGTGTGTGTGTGTGTGTGTGTGTGTGTGTGTGTGTGTGTGTGTGAAAGATACAAAGATTAGACTAGAGAATGGAAGAGTTTGATTTATTTGCTCTAGGTATGCCTAGAGTATACTTGTAAAAAAGTTTTGTTAATGGAATGATCTCTCCGATTTTTCCATATATATATATATATATATATATATATATATATATATATATATATATATATCTCGTGATGATAGTTCCAAAAATGAAAAAAATAGTAGTAGTAAAGGTTTAGAAGTTTCCTGCTAATAAATTAACTGCACAAACAAGTGTCGGGGAAATTTCCCTCTATAAATCACATACTTGGAGCCAAATAAATCGTTACACAAAAAAGCGTCGCCCCTTTTCCTGCCACCTATTTTGTTTCTGGCGGCAAGTTATGTTTCGTGACGCTAGAAAGCGCCGAGAAATGTAACTATGTTGTCACAATAAACTGTCGCCCATCCTGACGCCAAAAAGTGTCGCCAAACTCTCGACACTCAATTTGCCGACGCTTTTCTTAGCGTCGGTAAATCAATTGCTGACGCTTTTTAGCGTTGCAAATTAGCTTAAAAAGCGTAGCTAAAGGGCGGTATATGTTGTAGTGGGCATAATAAGAAGGTGTTTTCCTGCATTGATTGTGCTCTAGTGAACTCAGAGGGTCTGGAGCATTTTGATTCTATTTCTTATATGGCTCTTGCTCATGGTATTTCAGACCATTCTCCTTTGGTCATTCAGCTGAACTCCCAGATTCAAATACCCAAAAGAAGATTCAAGTTCTGTAGTATGTGGGTTGATTCTCCAACTTACATTGGTACAGTTTCTGATGTATGGAGGCAGAATATAACAGGTACTCCAATGTTTAGCCTGGTATCCAAGTTAAGGTTACTTAAAGGCCCTTTATCATCTCTTCATAGGACTTCTTTTGGAGATATTTTTCAAAGATCCCAGCAAGACTATGAATGTATGATCTCTGCTCAGGAGAATTTTATGAAATGGCATGATGATCATAAGCTACTTGAGGAAGCTGAAGCTGCTACACTGGAGTATCAAAAATCTTTAAATGCTGCTACGAAGTTGATGAAACAAAGGACAAAAGCTGACTGGTTAAGAAAGGGAGACAAGAATACATCATTCTTATATTCTATGTTAAAGGCAAGACAATATCAGAATAGAGTTTTGTCTTTGGAAAACCATGAAGGAGTACTTATGCAGAATGAGAAGGATATTGGGCTATTTCTTGCAGATCATTTTGAAGCTTTCTTTGCCAAACATCCTTGTATTGGGAAAGTTAGATTTGATATCATTTCTCAAGGCAAGAGATTGGATAGCTCTTTTCATGAGAAACTTTTGAAACCAGTCACAGATGCTGAGATCAAAAATGCATTTTTTGATATTGATGGGTCTAAAAGTCCAGGTCCTTATGGTTTTAGTGCTTCATTTTATAAATCCTCTTGTTCTATGGTGGGTAAGGATGTTATTTCTGCTATTAAAAGTTTCTTTTCCTCTGGAAAGTTACTTAAAGAGGTGAACAATACAATCCTTATTATGGTGCCAAAGGTTAATAGTCCTACTAAAGTTGGTGATTTGAGACCTATTGCTTGTTGCAGTGTTTTATACAAGGCTATTGGGAATAATAAGAAGGTGTTTTCCTGCATTGATCGTGCTCTAGTGAATTCAGAGGGTCTGGAACATTTTGATTCTATTTCTTATATGGCTCTTGCTCATGGTATTTCAGACCATTCTCCTTTGGTCATTCAGCTGAACTCCCAGATTCAAATACCCAAAAGAAGATTCAAGTTCTGCAGTGTGTGGATTGATTCTCCAACTTACATTGGTACAGTTTCTGATGTATGGAGGCAGAATATAACAGATACTCCAATGTTTAGCCTGGTATCCAAGTTGAAGTTACTTAAAGGCCCTTTATCATCTCTTCATAGGACTTCTTTTGGAGATATTTTTCAAAGATCCCAGCAAGACTATGAATGTATGATCTCTGCACAGGAGAATTTTATGAAATGGCATGATGATCATAAGCTACTTGAGGAAGCTTAAGCTACTACACTAGAGTATCAAAAATCTTTAAATGCTACTACGAAGTTGATGAAACAAAGGACAAAAGCTAACTGGTTAAGAAAGGGAGACAAGAATACAACATTCTTCTATTCTATGTTAAAGGCAAGACAATATCAGAATAGAGTTTTGTCTTTGGAAAACCATGAAGGAGTACTTATGCAGAATGAGAAGGATATTGGGCTATTTCTTGCAGATCATTTTGAAGCTTTCTTTGCCAAACATCCTTGTATTGGGAAAGTTAGATTTGATATCATTTCTCAAGGCAAGAGATTGGATAGCTCTTTTCATGAGAAATTTTTGAAACCAGTCACAGATGCTGAGATCAAAAATGTATTTTTTGATATGGATGGGTCTAAAAGTCCAGGTCCTTATGGTTTTAGTGCTTCATTTTATAAATCCTCTTGGTCTATGGTGGGTAAGGATGTTATTTCTGCTATTAAAAGTTTCTTTTCCTCTGGAAAGTTACTTAAAGAGGTGATCAATACAATCCTTACTATGGTGCCAAAGGTTAATAGTCCTACTAAAGTTGGTGATTTGAGACCCATTGCTTGTTGCAGTGTTTTATACAAGGCTATTACAAAGATTATTTGCACTAGACTTCAAGAGGTTCTTCCTGACCTAATTGATATTTCTCAATCTGCTTTTGTTGAAGGCAGGTCAATTCTACATAATATTCTTGTGGCAGAGGATCTTGTTAGATTTTACAACAGAAAGGGTGCACAGTCAAGCTACTTATTCAAAGTGGATATTTTAAAAAGCATACGACACTGTGGATTGGGATTTTTTACGGAATCTCCTTCTAGCACTGAATTTTCCCTGGAAATTTGTTGAACTCATTATGACATGTGTGTCGTCAGCTACCTTTTCTATGGGTTTCAATGGTTCTACATATGGATTCTTTAAAAGTGGTCGGGGTCTTCGTCAAGGTGATCCTATTTCTCCACTTTTATTTGTCTTAGTCAGGACTATCTTGATAGAACTATTAAGAGCTACACTAAAGAACCTAATTTCAGATTTCATCAGTTCTGCTCTTCATTGAAACTGACACACTTGTGTTTTGCGGATGACTTGCTCATATTCTACTATGGGAATTCTGAAAGTGTGTTGATTTTATCTGATGCTTTGAACCACTTTTCTGAAGTTTCGGGGCTTAATCCAAACTCTTCAAAATCTGATATTATATTTGCAAATGTTGATCTGATTGAGAAGAAGAAAATATTGGATTATTTGGGTTTCAAGGAGGGTCACTTGCCTTTTCGATACCTTGGTGTTCCAATCAAGCCTTTTCGTCTAAATAGGCATGATTGTTCTGTTCTTATTGAGAAGATGACTAAAAGAATACAAGGATGGGTTGTGAGGAAGCTTACTTATGCGGGTAGAATTGAGTTGATTAATAGCATTCTTATGTCCATTCACACATATTGGGCTCAAATCTTTATTATTCCTAAGAATGTTATTGTATCAATTGAAAAATCATGTAGAGGTTTCCTCTGGGGCTCTGAAACGAGAGCTCCACCCATATCTTGGAATACTTGTTGTTTGTTCAAGAAGGAAGGGGGTCTGAATTTGAGGGATGCCCAAGCTTGGAATACAGCTGCATTGGGTAATCTTATTTGGCAGATCCTAAACAATAAGGAAGCTCTTTGGATTCGCTGGGTACACCATATATATATGAAGAAGAGCTCGATTTTAAACTATGAAGTCAAGCAAAATGCAAGTTGGTATTGGAGGAGACTTTTGAAAGCAAGAGACTGTCTTGTTCCTCTTTTTTAAAAGCTGATTTCAGAAGGTAAGAAGTATAATATAAGATATGGTTATGACTTTGTGAAGGATCACAATCAGAAGGTGTTTTGGCACAATTTGATCTGGAGTAATCCAATGATCCCTAAATGTGCTTTTATTGAATGGATGGCTATTAATGGGAGGCTGCCTACCACAGACAGATCCCAAAAATTTGGTTTGCAACTGGTTAACAGATGCTTCTTGTGTGAATGGCAAGCTAAATCGAATTCACATATTTTCTTTGAATGTGAATTTGATATCCAAGTTGGTAATGATATTTGGTATTCATTATTTGGTTCTGTTCCTAATTGGAGTAAATGGAATAGTCAAGATTGGGAATCTGCTGGTTTCAAAGGAAAGAAGGAAAGATTGGTGCTGTCAGCTATAATCTACCATGTTTGGGGTGAGAGAAACATGAGACTTCATCAAAATGTTTCTCACGATCCTGCTTTTGTTTGTCTTTTTATTAAATTTGATATTAATTTGAGACCATATTAGTCTTTGGATTTTGTGTTACTCGAATGGAGTGAGTTGTATATTCTTAGTGTTTTGATCTTTGGGTCGGCTCTATTGTTATGGCCCCTCGGGTATGCCCAAGTATCTTATACTTGATTTTGTTAATGGAAAACTTTCTTCTCTTGACCTTCAACAACAAACCCTTCAGGTTGTTCCATATACACATCCTCTTCTAGTTCTCCATTTAAGAATGTCGTTTTGACATCCATTTGATGAATAACTAGCTTATGGATAGTAGCTAAAGCCAACAATACACGTATTGAGGCTATCCTAGCCACCGGTGCATATGTATCAAAGTAGTCAATACCATACTTTTGAGTAAAGCCCCTTACAACCAACCGGGCTTTATACCTCTCAATGGTACCATCCACTTTCCTTTTTCTTTTAGAAATCCACTTAGAGGTAATTGGTTTACTTCCTGGAGGAAGGTCAACCAATATCCAAACATTGTTTTCCATTATAGAATCAATCTCATCTTGTACCGCTTCTTTCCATAAAGAAGCATCATGAGATTGCATAGCTTCTTTAAAAGTTTTAGGATCTTTATCTATGTTGTACATACATAGGGTCTCACTTTCAATTGAGTCCCTTGAACCTTCTACTAAATAAACATAGAAGTCTGAACCAAAATCCTTTGGTTTCCTTGACCTTTTACTCCTTAATTCAATACTTTCATCTTCTTCATCATGAATAACATCATGACTCAAAAGATCATCTTGTATGGATATACCCTCATGATTTTCATATTGAGGTTCAATTAGAGGAACAATATCTTGAGTTATATCTTTAGATCTAGGAATTAAAGAGAACCTAGTCTCATAAAAAATTACATCTATTGATTCCATAACGGTATTCACCGAAATGTACTCATTTGGCTCAACCACCAAAAACCTATAAGCTTTGCTATCTTGAGCATAGCCTATAAAGATGCACTCAATTCCTCTTTCACCTAACTTTCTTTTCTTAGGTTCCGGGACCCTTACAATGGCCCTACAACCCCAAATCTTTAAATACTTTAGATTTGGCTTTCTTTTGTTCCATAACTCATATGGGGTACTAAAATTCCCTTTGAATGAAACTCTATTAAAAAATATAACAAGCCGTTAACATGGCTTCACCCCAAAATCCATTACTTAAACCGGAGTTAGACAACATAGAAATCACCATTTCTTTTAAAGTTCTATTTTTCCTTTCCGCAACCCCATTTTACTGTGGTGTATACGGGGCGACTGTCTCATGGACAATCCCCGTTTCTTGGTAAAACTTTGGATCATAAAATTCCCCTCCCCTATCGGATCTTAAAGTTTTAATCAAGGTCTCACATTGAAGTTCATTTCTAGTTTTGTAAACCCTAAACTTTTCAAGTGTTTCATCCTTAGAACTCAAAAGATAAACTTGGCAATATCTAGAATAATCATCAATGAATGTCACATAATACTTCTTACCACCCATAGAAGGTGTACTATGAAAATCTCATAAATCACTATGAATTAAATCAAGCAATTTAGAAGTTCTTTTATACTTGAGAGTGAACTTTTAGTGATTTTATTAAGCATGCATGTCTTACACTTTTCTATGTCATCATTCAACTGAGGAATCAAATCAAGATTAAACATTTCCTTCAACCTTGAAAAGTTCACATGTCCTAATCTAGCATGCCATAGAAAAGACTTATTCAAACTAGACACATGCATATAAGCGAAAATCATGCCATTTTTATTACTTTTCGCATTCAATTTAAACATCTCCCCATAAGCATATCCCCCTTCCCTACAAAAGTGCAACCCTTGGAAAGTACATAATTATCTCCATCATAAACTTGCATAAACCAAAACTTGCTAAGGAGATAATCGGATACAAGATTCTTACAAACTTCCGGAGCTAAATACACATCATTTAAAAGCAAAGATTTACCGGAAGTGAAAACAAGTTCCACTTGCCCAATGCCTTTAACTTTAACCGGATGGTTGTTGCCCTTGTAGAGTTTCACACCATCATCCGCCGGTTTGAGAGTCTTGAATAAACTCTTGTGAATGCAAACATGCCTTGACGCACTCGAGTCTATGGACCAATCATTACAACCAATGGATACCATGTTAGTATGATCCTTAATCATGGCTAAAAAGGAATTGGGTTTCTTCTCCTTACTTTTGCCCTTAGATGTGTCTTTCAAAAGACCATGTTTCTTTTTCCATTGGTAACACTCTCTCTTTGTGTGCCCCGGGTTGCCACATTTCCAACAAACTTGCTTAGGCTTTTGAATTCCCTTGCTAGATTTGTTGTGGCTCTTGTTCTTATTCTTGTTTCCCTTATTCTCTTGCACCACATGAACCTTAGATTGCTCTTTGGAACCATCTTGTAGGCGTAACTCCTCTTGAATCCAAAGATGGTTAGCCAAACCTTCAAGAGACATAGCCTCTTTCCGGTGCATGAGAGTCCTTTTAGTCTCATTCTAAGAAGAAGGTAAGTTGTCAATAATAGAGGATACGATTATAGATTCATCCATGTTCAAATTGTGTTGCTTGAAGTTACTCAAAATACGTTGAATCTCATGGAATTGATCTAGAATTTTCTTATTTTCATCCATCTTAAATTTCATGAATTGACTAACAAGAAAATTCTTACTTGATGCATCTTCCGACATATACTTAGCTTCAAGCATCTCCCAAAACTTATTTGTCGTCTCCACATGTTGATAGACATCAAAGAGAGTGTCGCTCATCCCATTGAGAATGCATCCTCTACAAATGTAGTCGTCATTCTCCATCTTAAGCCTTTTCCGAGTAGTCTCTGCATCTTCCATGGACACCTTGTCTTTTCCTTGTTCCTTGCCTCCATCACCCGTGAAAATCTTGCCGGTTGCATCCTCTTTTGGAGACTCCTCGGTCGTCACCTTCTCGGCCGAAGGTTCTTGATTCACCTTGGGAGAAATTTTAATGTTAAGCACTTATGCCACATTAAGAGTCGTTAGCAAGAAATGCATCTTGCTTTGCCAACGTCGGAAATCCACTCCTTCAAAGCGCTCTAGCTTTTGGAAATTGCTAGACATATCACGAAGCAAGGCCATTACTAAACAGTTCTTAAGATTGTTGGAGGAAATGGAGTATAAGGTATAGAAAACAATGAAACTCGCTTGGATAACGCTAAGAGTTGTGGCTTAAAACTCACTTTCCTTAAGAACTATTTACTATACCGTAAATGTCCAAAAGGATAAAGCTTAGTACTTTTTACACTCCAGAATAATAGTTTCTCACTTGAATCACTCAAGTATAGCTGCAATCTAGACAAGAATGAGGCTGTGATTAGCTTAGAATGGTGTCTCAAATAGCTTGATAATGTGTCCAATTTATAGGAGACTTCCAACCCTCTTAGGATACCCTAGTCAAAGGATAATCAAGAGACTTAATGGATAATCATATCCTTAATATGACCTTGACCAAGTCAAGTCATATAGCTGTTGGAATATAATTATAATCGTGCTTAATAACAATATCAAACACTAATTACACGAAATCATATAGCCGTTAGCATTTAAAACACTTCTGGGTTCCAACACGGTCCGTGTTGGGTGCAACACCACCCATGTTGAGCCCAGGAATGTTTTCCTTGCTCTCTGGAGACCAACACGACTCTTGTTGGTCCCAGACTCACCCGTGTTGATCACATTCTTGACGTTTCACTTGTATATGATCCTTGTACTTGTAATATATAATTCTTTAGGCTATATAATTATCTTATACTCTTGAAATATTTCCAATAAGCCCGCCACGCCGTAACGCGAACACCATCAAACCCCTTCTCCTCGACCCGAGCCGCTGCTAGCTTGTTCTTTGCCTGACGACTGCTCACCGACGGCTCTCAGCCACCCTCAACCGGTTAAGTTTGACTTCTCAACCGGTTAAGAGTTCTGGTTAGAGGGGGATTAGGAGTTAGATTAGTATAAGGAAGGGAGATTAGCAGTAGTTAAACTTATTATTCACTAAACACAAACACAACAACCTCCGTGAATTCTTTTCTCTCCGCTTCTCCTTACTCTCTTTCTCTTTCGCTTTCGACCATCCTCTCGATCAGTGCCGTCAGCCAGAGCACACGCAGAGCACCGCCTCGTTACCTTGCTTAGCACCACCCCTTGTGTAAACCCTAATTCAAGTTTTTTTTTTATCTTTTTCTTTACTATTGTATTTGTTTCTTATTAATTGTATGTATTTACATGTAAACTTGATTAATTATGTGTAAATATCATGTGTATAATATGGTTATAATTAAGTTCGGACCTTCTTGTTTTAATTTCTTTAGTTTCTGATTTTGTTTATCATTGATTGTATTATTGTTAATCCTTGTAAAGTAATTTAAATTGTAAAATTATCAAAGTAGATTTCTTGATTATTAGTTTAATTAATTTCAAGTTCTTGATTAAATGTTGAAAGAAAGAATTAGTTGTGGTGTTCTTGGACCTTTCTTGTACCTTGATTAAGAAATTCATGTTTTATAATCATCCATGTTGTTATTATAGGATCTTGAAAGAGTATGTTGTAGAACTCATGTTTAGGGTATTATTATTATTATTTCATACATGTTTTAGGGTTAGAGAAAGTATTAAGGTTGTTTTCATGTTTTACAGTTTAGTTTTGACTGTAGGAAGTTGATTGTTTAGACCTTGGTTGGAATAGACTAAATACCCTTACCCTTAGTCACTGTTTTGAGCCCAAATTAGAACCCCGGGATCGAATGGTGAAAGTCAGAACCGAAATTACCAATTATATGAGAACCGGGACTGGGACAGTTTCGATAGGGTGTAAAGAACGGATCACCACGAGAAGTATAGTCGTCCTTTGATCGAACCCTTTGAACTGGAGGTTCCGTCAGATGTTAAATTTCATAGAAATTTTGCAGATCGGACTTTGGAGTTGTATAAGTCGAGTTATACCCCGATTACCAAACCTAGGTCAGATCTCAACAGTTTGGATTGATGACCGTTTTTTAGGTCCTTAGAGCGTTTTTGGTCTTGAGTTCAACATAAGAGTTTTAGTAGACATCCTGAAGTTTCCGAAAAGTCTAAAACCAGACCCATAGAATGTCGGGAAGTCAAGTTATGACCCTTTTTAAGTGGATGCTGTAATTTGTCTTATTGATGTTAATTATTAATGAATGTGTTGTTGAGTGAAAGGGTTGTTTTGGTCTTGTTATGTGATTACTTGGAATGTGTTAGGTAATTTAAAGTGTAAATTCATGAATGATGGAAACCTATAGTGTTCCTAGGGGAGGGTTAGATAGAAGGTAGTTAATACTAACATCGAAGGGGGCGTTTTGATTAGAATAATTATTTCTATTTTAGGTCCGAGCTAATTCGCGTCGTTAGTGAGCTCAAGTGTGTTCGTTAATTGCTGTGAAGTGAAGCTAATCAGGTAATTTTTATGCCCTAATCCCCACTAGGATGCACTTTAAATGTGTTTTTGTTGATTTCTAATCTGTTTTTGGAATTTGCATCCCGAAGGAGACTTTATGTGGAAATTGTGACCATCTGTTTTTTATAACTGTTTATAATTGTTGTACGTTGATTTATGAGTTGAGAAATTGGGTGGTCTTTTATAAGTGGTTTTATTATCAGTTTTGATAACCTGGGTTGGGTTTTACTTGAGAGTGGTGAGTTGAGTTTCGCATAAGATACTACTAATTAAAAGTGAAACATTAAGCGGGTTTACCTTGTTGATGCCTTTGGTAGGCGGTTACCTAGATGCCTTTGATAGGCGATTGTTTATGCCTTTGGTGGGCAAATGTTTTGGTAGCTTTGGTGGGCCTTTGATTATGCCTTTGGTGGGTGAATATTCTTATGCCTTTGTGATGTATAATGGGATCAAAGATTGTATCTTGATCAATTACACATCAAGGGAGACGTGCAACCAATCTCAACATGGGAGGCTTCAAGTGAATTAGGGTAAAAGGTAGAGTGCTTCATGAGGGAAAGATGGAGTCTTGGAGAGAATTGAGATGGAGAAAGATGAGATCTTTGTGGAGTTTGAGAGAGGAGTGATGGACAAAAAATAGGGGAGGCTTTTGGGGATTGACGTGAGAGAGATTGAGAGTATGAGAATTAGGTGGATGAGAGTGTGAGGGTTTTGAGAGAGGGTTTGGCGTGAGGCCTTTGAGAGAGTGTTTGAGAGAGAGGATTTGAGAGAGTAATAGTGAGGGAGAGATTAGGGTTTGAGAGAGAAATTGGAGGAGACGTTTTGAAAGAGGGAAAGAGAGGATGAATGCATGAGAGAGATTTTGAGAGAGAGTGGCGTGAGATTGAGAGAAAGAGAGAACTAAGATATTTTTGGGTTTTTTGGTTTTTATGAAAAGAAAAGACTTGTTTTTGGATTTTGATTTAATCAAACTAGAAAGAAAGAAAACAAAGAGAAAGATTTATCTTAACTATATTGATAGAAAGATAAAAGAAGTAATTATCTTAACTATATTGATAGAAAGATAATAACTAGATAGATAAAGGGATCATACTTGCATCCACAAGAATGAAACCCTAGGGCTACTTGTTCTTCCACCTAGTTACAGAAACACCTTCTAGGTTTCAGAGACAAGCTCTTCCTCGCCACTTGGTTGCCAAACCAAGATACAATAGAAGAGATCTATGAGGCTCTCACGGAACACTCAAGGGATAAGCTAAAAGCTTGGATATTTTCATAATTCAAAGTTGGATGCCTTTGAGAGGCTACAAGCCTAGCTATTTATACTACTAAAGTCCTAAACCTCCTAGGACTCTCAAGATTGGCGTTCAAGCCATCTTCTCCTACTAGGACTCTATTACTTGGCATGCAAGCCAAAGACTCCTAATACTAGACGCCATCTACTCCATTTCCTCCTTGGATTAGGACTACTTATCCAAAGGGGAGTTGGTTACAAGAGATAATAATCCTTTTAGAACTTGGCTTTCCTAATCCAAGATGGATTAGTTACAAAATAAGCCAACCTTATCTAGGACTACATAGCTTAGCGCCTAATCTAGCACACCACACGCCTATCACACACACACACACACACACACACACCTTCTAGATCATTCTAGAACATTCTTGTCTATTCTAGACTAATCTAGACTACTACGACTTGGTGTCAAAGTTTATATATATTACTTGGCACCTCAGACAACTGGAAATGTAAATAAAACCATAGAAATGTAAAGAAATACATCAAAACGCCAAAACTGTGAACTTCTTCTTGAAATGGTCCAAATTGTGAAGTTCAACTTGGGCTTTGTAATTAGGCCTTTAGTTGTGGACTTGGACTTGCCATGGATAGGTTTTTCATCATCTTCTATGAATCATGGGTCTCCAAAAGCAAGCCCATGGCTATGTGAGCCTCCATCTCCTTATATGAACCTATGGTCCCCGAAGATGAGACCTCGGTTGAGCTGTTCTCCATCATTGGCCTCCTTTGATGTATTTGGCGTAGGCCAAAATACATCATTCCCCCCTTGTTGGAAAAAGTTTGTCCTCAAACTTGATGGGAAGATTAAGACATCTTTGTAGGTTGAGCGGGGTTGGCCTCTATTATCTTCCATGTATTTAGGATCACCAAACTTCTTCATGTAATGAATTTTGGGGCGGCCCTCTTGAGATAGAACAAGTTGAACTGCTCCAACATCAACTCCAGAAGCGTCACACTCAACCCTATTATCAAAGTCAGGGTTAGGACCGATGTGGTGCAGAGTTTATCCTTGATGACTTTGAACGCTTGATGGGCAGCGGGGCTCCATGAGAACTCCTTGGATTTCCATAGCTCGGTCATAGGAGATAAAGTAGTATTGAAATTCTCCACAACCTCCTATAGAAAGAGGGTAAACCGTGGAAGCTTCGAACAGTTTGAATACCAGTTGGAGTAGACCACTCCTTGATAGCTTTGATCTTTTGTTCACCAACCTTAATCACCTCAGTCGAGAGACCATAGCTAAGAGAGAATATGTTATTGATGAAGAAGTAACACTTGGACGGATTAGCATGGAACTTTATGTGAGCTAAGGTCTCCCAAGCAGATTGGAGGTGAAAGTTGTGACCTTTCTCACTCTTACTATTCACAAGTATATCATCAAAGTAGATAACAATACACTTGCTAATAAGGGGCTTCAAAACCTGATTCATTAGTCTCATAACAGTAATGAGAGCATTAGTTAGACTACAAGGTGTGACTAACCATTCATAGAGACCTCCTTTGGTTTTGACAGCAGTGTCCCCTTCTTGAATTTGAGCCTGGCAGGACCCAGTTCTGGAATTGACCTTTGGGATGTCGTGGATGCCAAGTAGCTCACCCACTAGATCTTCACTTCTAGGAAACATGTACTTGGTAGTAACCTTGTTGGAGCACAGACTTTGGCTTCCTTCCTTTGGGACCAAAAGGGTAGGGATGGCGCATGAACTGAGAATTTCCCTAATCATACCCTTTGCTTGAAGATCTTCATCTTGCCCCTGAACCTCTTGAGTGTCACTAGGGTTCACGTAAGTTGTTGGTTCATGATGCACAACTGATCTAGGAATGAGATCTGTTTGGACTTTACGTTAGGGTAGTCTCTCGTCTAGGAACACATGAGGGTGTTGTTCTCTAAGGGGTGACGAAAGGAGGGTTGCCGTGACTAGGTTCTTCATCATTGGTTGGCTCTTTGTGGCTAGGGTTTGTGTTTGGGTCTAAGGGAGTGATCTCCTTATGCTCACTAAACTCTACGCGTTCAGTGGTCATAGAAGTGATGGGGTTTGGATCATCTTCCTTAGGTGGGGACGGTTGGGTTATTTTGAGTGGAGTTAGGGTTATTCTCTTGTTGTTCATCACAAGAGTGTAGGTATTAGTTCTTCCATTATGCATCACACTCTTGTCAAATAACCATGGTCTTCCAAGTAGAATATGACAAGCATCCATAGGTAAAACATCACACCATAAAGATTCTTTAAAGGATTTGCCAATGGGAAAGCTTACCAAACATGTTTGAGTCACTTGTAGATCTTTACCCTGATTGAGCCACTGGATGGAGTAGGCCTTTGGATGGGGACTCGTTTCCAGCTTAAGTTTTTTCCACCATATTAGTTGATGCCACATTGGTGTTGCTTCCACCATCAATGATCAACGAACAAACTTTTCCCTTGATTGTGCAACGAGATTGAAAGATGGCCTCTCGTTGTTGTTGATCTTCAGAAATAATTGAGTTACTAAGAACTCTCCTCATAAGGAACATCTCGTTAGCCATGGTGATGGACGGTTGGGGTTTTGTGATTCAGGTATGGAGGGGATTGTTTTTGGGCTGTTTTGTGGGGCTAGGGTTGCACTCGAAACAACCTAGAGCTCTGATACCAAAATTATGATGTATAATGGGATCAAAGATTGTATCTTGATCAGTTACACATCAAGGGAGATGTGCAACCAATCTTAACATGGGAGGCTTCAAGTGAATTAGGGTAAAAGGTAGGGTGCTTCATGAGGGAAAGATGGAGTCTTGGAGAGAATTGAGATGGAGAAAGATGAGATCTTTGTGGAGTTTGAGAGAGGAGAGATGGACGAAAAATAGGGGAGGCTTTTGGGGATTGACGTGAGAGAGATTGAGAGTATGAGAATAGGGTGGATGAGAGTGTGAGTGTTTTGAGAGAGTGTTTGGGGTGAGGCCTTTGAGAGAGTAAGAGTGAGGGAGAGATTAGGGTTTGAGAGAGAAATTGGAGGAGACATTTTGAGAGGGAAAGAGAGTATGAATGAATTAGAGAGATTTTAAGAGAGAGTGGCGTGAGATTGAGGGAAAGAGAGAACTAAGATATTTTTGGGTTTTTTTTGGTTTTTATGAAAAGAAAAGACTTGTTTTTGGATTTTGATTTAATCAAACTAGAAAGAAAGAAAACAAAGAGAAAGATTTATCTTAACTATATTGATAGAAAGATAAAAGAAGTAATTATCTTAACTATATTGATAGAAAGATAATAACTAGATAGATCAAGGGATCATACTTGAATCCACAAGAATGAAACCCTACTGCTACTTGTTCTTCCACCTAGTTACAGAAACACCTTCTAGGCTTTAGAGACAAGCTCTTCCTCGTCACTTGGTTGCCAAACCAAGATACAATAGAAGAGATCTACGAGGCTCTCACGGAACACTCAAGGGGTAACCTAAAAGCTAGGATATTTTCATAATTCAAAGTTGGATGCCTTTGAGAGGCTACAAGCCTAGCTATTTATACTACTAAAGTCCTAAACCTCCTAGGACTCTCAAGATTGGCGTGCAAGCCATCTTCTCCTACTAGGACTCTATTACTTGGCATGCAAGCCAAAGACTCCTAATACTAGACGCCATCTACTCCATCTCCTCCTTGGATTAGGACTACTTATCCTAAGGGGAGTTGGTTACAAGAGATAATAATCCTTTTAGAACTTGGCTTTCCTAATCCAAGATGGATTAGTTACAAAATAAGCCAACCTTGTCTAGGACTACATAGCTTGGCGCCTAATCTAGCACACCACACGCCTATCACACACACACACACACACACACACACACACACACACACACATACACACACACACACACACACCTTCTAGATCATTCTAGAACATTCTTGACTATTCTAGATTAATCTGGACTCCTACGACTTGGTGTCAAAGTTTATATACATTACTTGGCACCTCACACAACTGGCAATGTAAATAAAACCTTAGAAATGTAAAGAAATACATCAAAAGGCCAAAACTGTGAACTTCTTCTTGAAATGGTCCAAACTGTGAACTTCAACTTGGGCCTTTAGTTGTGGATTTGGACTTGCCATGGATAGGTTTCGATCATCTTCCATGAATCTTGGGTCTCCAAAAGCAAGCCCATGGCTATATGAGCCTCCATCTCCTTCTAAGAACCTATGCTCCCCAAAGGTGAGACCTAGGTTGAGCAGTTCTCCATCATGGGCATCCTTTGATGTATTTGGCGTGGGCCAAAATACATCACTTTGGTGGGCGAATGTTTTGATGCCTTTGGTGGGCGATTGTTTATGCCTTTGGTGGGTGAATGTTTTGATGCTGTTGGTGGGCGATTGATTATGCCTTTGGTGGGCGAATGTTCTTATGCCTTTGGTGGGCGAATGTTTTGATGCCTTTGGCGGGCGAATATTTTGATATGCCTTTGATGGGCGAATGTTATGATGCCTTTGGTGGGCGAATGTTTTGATATGCCTTTTGTGGGCGAATATTTTAATGCCTTTGGTGGGGGAATGTTTCGATGCCTTTGGTGGGTGAATGTTATGATTCCTTTGGTAGGCGAATGTTTTGATATGCCTTTAGTGGGCAAATGTTTGATGCCTTTGGTGGGCGAATGTTATGATGCCTTTGATGGGCGAATGTTTTGATATGCCTTTGGTGGGCGAATGTTATGATGCCTTTGGTGGGCGAATGTTACTTTAAGGGATTCGGTATCCCGCCCGCGTAATAAAATTGAATTGGTTGGGTTGAGGAATACAGTAATAAGGGTTAAAGGTTTGAGAAACGGTTTGACTTGTTTCCTCTCCCTTAAATGAGTTTAAATGAATTTGATTTGTTTTTAACGACTAGGGGTAGACATTATTGAGATTTCCCCCTCATTTTTGTAATGTTTTGTTTTCAGGTGAAGATCTGTATGCTGGGAACGGGAATTAGAAGTGAGGATAGCATGATTAGAAGTTGTTATTTATATTGCGTTCCTTTCTAAAAGACTTGAAGTTAGGGATGTTGAGTTTGATTTCTAAGTTTGAGTTTGTAGTTTGGTTTACCGTTGTCGTATAGTTGTAGTCTTTCCTTCTTGCCTTGTATTCCTTCGGGGATATGGCAGTGATGCCCAGTTGAAAAGGAAAAAAAATGAGACTTCCGCTGAGTTTTTCGTTAACGTTAGTTTGACTTTGACTTTTTCATAATTAAATTTTCGGGGCGTTACAGTTTATGTGAGGCTTAATAAGGCTTGGAAATGTCTGAGGTTCAGTATCAAGTCCTTTTGTGTAGATGGTTTGATTTTTTTTTTTTACTTGACAAATGTACGAAATAAGGGTCTTGGATGTATTGAAACTCTAGGGTTTTGTTAGAACTATTAGGGTTTATTATGTTTTGGGTTAAATGTTTTATTTCCTAAAGTCAGTTACTTGGGTTGGGTTGAGCAAGTTTGATTAAGCGTAAGTGTTTATGTTCTTGGATGCTCTTATTAGGGTTTAATGTGCTTAATGTCTTTAATATTTCATGTTTTTTATTAAGTTTTCATATTGTTACTACTAATAAGTTCATATTATAAGTAAATATTAAGTTCCGTATTATTGTTATTGAGTTTCATAAGTTTTTTTTAAGCTCATATTATTATTATGAAGTTTTCATAAATTATTATTAAGTTTTATATTATTATTATTTTTGAGTTATTATTAAAGTTTTATATTATTATTTTTGAGTTATTATTAAAGTTTCATATTATTATTATTAAGTTTCGTAATATTATTATTAAGTTTCGTATTATTATTAAGTTTTCATAAGTTAGTTCATATTATCACTACTAAGTTCCAAGTTATTATTGAGTTATTGTGTTATTATTAAGTTTCCATGAAATTATTAGGTTTCCATATTATTCATAAAGTTTCATGTTATTATTATTGGTTTCATGATTTTATTTTAAAAGTTTCATGTTATTATTATAAAGTTCATATTATTAGTTTCATGTAATTATTTTAAAGGTTCATGTTATTATTATGGAGTTTCATGTAATTATTTTAAAGTTCATGATTTTAGTATTACTAAAGTTTCATATTTCTTAGTCTTAAAGTTTCATATATTTTAGTATCAAAGTTTCCTATTTTTAGTTTTTAAAAGTCTCATGTTATTATTTCAAATGTTTCATGATTATTAGTATTATAAGGTTCATGTAATTAATGTTAAGTTTCATGTTCTTAATGTTAAGTTCTCCTTATTCGTTTTAAGTTTCATGTTATTAGGTTAGATTGAATAAGTCTTGACCCTAGCTAGGAACATGTTAGGAACCCTAAAGTGTGGTTTTGAATAAGATTGTGTGATTATGTGACCTAGCATGTTCTTTAAATGTTATAATAACATATTTGTAATTTTTGTGAATAGTATCATGCAAGTTTACATGTTTAGGATCGCACTAGTTAGTTTTATTCGTATTATTTTGTGACATGATTCTATGTAAGTATGTATTCCTAAGGTACGTTTGGAGTGCATTATTCTTGAATTCCATGAACTAGCTTGGTTGTGATATCGTTACTTTAATGCGCTCTTTGGGAAAGGTTACGATAAGTTGGGAAGTGATTAGCTTTTAGTGATAGAAATATTAATTTTAGGCCGTTTTGAATCTAGGATCGAGCGAGTACCCGAATTAGAAGCTCCTGGGAATTTTTCTACGTGAAGGTTATCACAAATTCAAGTAATGTCTATGTCCTAATCCCCATTGGATGCTCTTTATTCGTTTTAATGGTTTTTACTGTATTTTGGAACTTGCATCCCGAAGGGAACTTTATCTGAAACTTGACTGTCTATTTTGTTTAAGAAGGTTATGTTCTTTGATTCATAAAGTATGGACAATCCTTTGGCTTTTGTGTTCAGAGTGTGTTGGATTTGGAAATATTGGTTTACTTTTGGAATGAACTGAAAATATAATCCTGACTGAATCAAATTAAAGGATATGAGTATAAAGCGGGTTCGAGCAGTCTCCCTAAGATCAGGTCGTTACTTGTAAGGGAGACTTTCAAGAGATAAGGTTACGCCTGGTAGTTTGTTTTATGAAGTGTGATTGCCATCCGGATTTTGTATAGTTATTGTGGATTGTTGAGAATGAGAATGATGTGGAAAGTTGTTGGAAAGAAATATGTATGATTGGCGAGTCTTTGACTCCGAGGGGCAATACGGAAGCCCCGCCCGCTCTAAATATGGAAATGGTAAAGTTGTTTGGTGAAAGTGTTTTGAAATGTTTGAACTGTTACCCCTTGCCTTAAAATGTGTTGAAATGAATTATATATTGTTTTGACTGTTAGGGGTAGACATTATTGAGGTTCCCCCCCCCCCTCCCCCTCATGTTTGTAAATGTTTTGTTTTCAGGTGTTGATCCTTTTGCTGGGAACAGGAATTAGCAAGTGAGGTCTGGCCTGTTATTTAGTTCCTGAGTTGTAATTAAAGTAGAAAGACCAGTAATTGTTAATGTTTGGTTTGAACCCTAAGGTCGTTTAATTGTTTTCCTTTTTTTTTGTTGTCAAACAGTTGTAGTTTTCCCTCTTGCCTTGTATTCCTTCGGGGGTACGACAGTGACGCCCGTTGGAAAAGAGAAGTCTTCCGCAAAATTTATCGTTATCGTTACTTTTGACTTTGACCTTTTTATGTTTGTTTTTCCGGGGCGTTACAATCGTGCTCAATGTGCATTATATGGTATCTGATATGTTACATTAGATATTTTGGGAATTGTGCATAAGGGTGTGAATTATGAAACCCGAAATCTTTTAGAATACTATGGGTTTTCTAATTTAGGGGGAGATGGTGCATAGGAATTACTTGAGTGGTTGTCTAGGGATTCTTATGAATTTGAGCAACAGAATGTTAATCCTAGCTTCCAACCTTCTTATTGTGCACCACCCTCTGAGATTTTAGTTGTGCCATCTTGTGAGTACCCCCAATATCTTAATGGTCAATCTAATGGTGGAGAATATGTGGAAAATTTTTGTGAATCTTCTCAATGCCCCAATTGCGAGGTTCCTCTTCAGTGTTTTGTATGTCAAGCTTGGGGTCATTCATTTGACACTTGCCCTGAATACCCTGATTTCAAGGCTTTTATGGAAGGATTTGAATATGCTAAACCTGAATCGAATAATACTCATGTATGTGAAATAGAGGACGAGGATGAAGGCCCAATGTTTATATTTACCAAACCCCCTTACCCTTCACCTGTTGAACGTAGGGAAGAATCATGTGACACTGAGTTTGATCAGGTTAGTGAGCCCACTAGTGAGAATACACTTGAGGATGAGACACCATTGATAGAGAAGGATTCCACAAGTAATGAATTAGTGTGTGATTATGTTATGCTCCATGAGAATACTCTTAATGAATCATTAGTCACACCTTTGTCCATACCATCATGTGAGGAGGGGATTGAATGTTCTGATGTTAGTTTTAATACATCTTTTGTAGATGAGGAGTCTAGTGCTAGTTCATTGGCCCATCTTGTTGATCCACACGCTCAATCTCCATATGCAGATCAATTTGAGGATTCATATGTAGTTACTCCTTCTCCCTCTCTTCTAACTCAGGATCTTGATTTCCATGATGCATCTGTGTGTGAGTATGAGTCTTTCACGATGGGTTATGACCCTGAACATTCCAGTTTCACTTTCGATGATGTTTTGAATGATACACATTTGTCTTCTGATACTGATAAATCTTCTGATGAGTCTAAAATTGATGAAGATGATGATGTACCTTCTTGTAATGTTGAGAGTGTTGTCATGTGGTATAACCATACATTTTCCTTATCACCCACTGATGAATATGATGAATTGGATGAAAGTTGTGAATTGGAATCAGTATTTGATGAAAATTGCGTGGAGGTTGACTGTGAGGATTCTACTGTGTGTTCTAATAAAATTGAATTTGTTTCCCCATCTTCCCTTCATGTGATTTGTTTTCCTACACTCCTTTCCCATGAACCTGAGTTCATAAAGTCCCTAAGTCTTTTAGGAGGGTATAATTTCCTCACTAATCCCTGTAGCACCTACCTAGAGGACTTGCATAGGAAAATCAATTTTGAGCATTCATTTCATTATTTTACTGATTGTTCCAAGACATTCGATAAATTGTTGAGAGCACTAATGTTTGCTGATGTACTATTGAGAATGTGCTTTTATGTTCACCACTTAGAGATGCATGCTAGGATGCATGACTTGTTACTACGGGCATTGAATGGCTCTGAGATGGTACCCAACATCTTAAGGTGAGATGGAGTGGCTGATGCTCCAAAGGTTGTTCTTTTTATTTCATCGTTTGGGTATACTCGGTACCTAACCAGGTAATATCGTTCCTTTTCTTTTTAATACAGTTAGTGAGTAGCTTAATTTATTTTTCTTTAGTTTTCTTGTTGTGTTTCTTGAATTTCTTTTGGGGTGCTTGCTTACCTTTATTTCTATTCACAATGAGGACATTGTAACCTTTTTGTGTGGGAGTGGGGGTGGCATGCTTGCCGGCTTGTGTGTTTTTCCTTTTCTTTTGTGTGCTTTTTCTTTTGTGTGATTTTTATTTTCTTTTGTGAGGTGTCACTTTAACTCCAATGAGGACATTATAGAGTTTTTGTGTAGGAGTGGGGTGGCACAAGTGCCTTACAATTTTAGGAAGAGAAACAACTTTTAGTTCCCACTGAGAAAAAGACAAAATTTTAAAAAATTTTCAGCCAGAGGTAGTTTGTATATATGGTTGAGTCGTTGATTACTAGAATAGTGTGATTGCTTAGTTAAGAATGGTTAGTGAGTGCTTGATAGGCTTCAGGCTTGATTGTTGTTTATCTAAACATAATAACCTCACATGTATTTGCAACCATGTGGTCTCCTTAGAAATTCACATCTAGGCTAGTTAATGTGATGGTCTTGGTTTAGGAGGAAAGTTTTAACTTCTTGAATATCCATGCTCTAAGTAAGAAAAGCTGAAAAACAACGTAAAATTTTTTTTAAAAAAAGTTAGTACACCTACACGAGTTGGTATGAGTGGTACGACGCTCTTACCCCTTAAGCACTTCGTATGCATATGGAGTAGCTGATGTTGGGAGGGTAAACCCCATTTATGGACCGTTTAGTTCCCGAAAATACTAACACAAAAATAGTAAGAAAAAGAATAAGGTGAAAATGCTGGTTCACCTACATAGATTGGTGTGAGTGGTACGACATTCATACCCCTTAATCACTTCGTATGTGTATGGAAAGGATCTATGTAGGAAGAGTAAATCCCTTTTAGGGCCATTCAATTCTCGAAAAACCCAACACCAAAAAAGAATGATATTAATAATTGTGGAACCTTTCTTTATGTAACCTGTGGCCCTCACCAAGCCAAGGGGGACATCAAAATAGGGAAAGGAACCACCAATAATTCATTAAGCTTCGAGCATGGGTGTTTAAGTAGTTATTTCTAACCGACTGAACCTTGACTTAAACAAAAACAAGCCAGAAACACTGCACTTAAGCACGAGGAACCCATCAAACTTATGCATGAATGAGGTGAAACGTGTGAAGTCTAGTAATAGTCTTGCTAGTTGCCTTGAAAGTGCTTGTTAACTGTTCTAAGTTGAGTGAATGCACTGTTTGAGTAGTTAGTTTCGCGACCGTGTGTGTGGACCTCCTTTTGTGCTGACCTTATCTCATTTTTCCCCTCTTTATCTCACAAATTGTTTCTCTTCCTTGCTCTTTCTTTTCACTTTTTCTTTCTTTTCTTTTCCTTTCTTTTCTTTTGTTTTCTTTCTTTTACTTTTATGGGTGTAGCGTCTATAAACCCTCACAAGACTTTCCTCATCCACTAGGGCTGCCAAGGGGCTTAAAGGGCTTGTTACATATGCTAAATACAACCGTGATTCCTACGAAAGTGAGTTAGGATAGTTTAGTTTTATTTTCTTTCTTTGTTTTAGTTTACTCGGGGCGAGCAAACCTTTGTGTGGGAGTGTTGTTTGGGCTTATTTTGAGCTGAATTAAGACCATGAATTAAGTATTTTTGGTTGTGGTTTCTTCACTTGGTTGGAAAATTGGTGTAATATACAGGTCTTAATCAAAATTCAAGAAGAAGTAAAGAAAGAAAGGGAAAAAATGAAAGAAATGGCAAAGAAGAGCAGCAATAAGCATAGACGCTGCTAGCGCCTTGATACGCGCTACCAGCGCTTAGATTCAGGAAGTCAAAAACAACGTCAAGCACAGGCACTGCCAGCACCTTGATACGCGCTACCAATGCCCCGGTCAGAAAGTGCGGTCGAGGGGAAAATTTAAAGCGCTACCAGCGCCTTGATACGCGCTACTACCGCCTGATATATTTTGGGCCCTCGTAGTGCGCCGTTTCATGTAAAGTTTTGATATGTTGTTTTATTTTATTCCCAAACTTCTTTTATAAATACTGTGTGATGCTTCATGAAAAAGAGATCATTAGACTTAGTTTCTTTTATTATTACTAGTCTTCCCAGCGTGTGCTCTGCACACGCTGACCCGACAATTATAGCTGTTAATTTAAAACACATTAGTACCATGGCTACTATTGATTACATACATAATATGTCTCGTGTAGCATTCTTAATACAAAAAGATATATCGGGCTTCAAACATGGAAAGAATATTGTAGCTATATGAACATTACTTATTATGGGAACTTATGGGGATTATTATACAATGAGGACTATAGAGCAAAAACTTGTTTACACAACTAATTTCAAGCTTACTAATGAGCTGATGATGTGGTTTTCTTCATTCAGCTTCATGCAACAATGTCTCATGCAAGCCATTATGACATATTTATGGATATATTGAGCATGAGCTGTTTGTTTAGCTTCAACTTTCTGTGCAAAGTGTTGGATTTCCTATCAACCAAGTACCATATAGTTTGTAAACAAAAGGATAAATAGGTCTTGTAAACAAAAGGATAAATGCTACAAAATGCAGTGTTACCTGTGTAAAGATAGCTTTTGCTTTTGCGATCCATAGCTTGTTGCGATTTCAATTGGTGCTAAACTATCAGCAATTGAGGCAACTATGTTTCCTGTAAGGACAATATCATGGTAGCCACATAATTCACACTCATTGGCATATGTATAGCTGTTGTCAACCCAAATGGAAGGCCCAGGTTACTAAGTGCATGGGCAATTGACCTGAAAAATGCAATATTTATAGAAGTTTTAGATGATATAAGTAATTGCTAATAACAAATCAAACAACTTCCCATGACAAAAAATAATGAACCGGTAAAGTGCATAATCTAATTCCGTAATTTCTCATTGTTCTTTCCATGGAGATGTTCATAAATACAAATGAAAATCGAACTATCGAAGAACACAAAGTTTTCTCAAAATTCAGAAAGTTAAATAATGATGACAGTGAGCTAATAACACATCAGCCTGTTAGTTTACGTCAGTTTTTGAATTTTAAGACAAAAATCACAAGTCGACAATGACACATGAAACTGATACAATGTCGTGTTCTATACTTTTAGCAACTACATCGAAATTCTTGGTTTATCATGAAGTGCAAGTAACAAAAAATAATGGACATACCAAGCCTCTAAGCGCAACTCCTGAACTATCATATTCTCTAGACACACGTCATCCACTCCTTTATCATGCCAAAAACTATCCAACTTCCTCTTAACATTTAAAGTTTAAGCTCAAGCAAATCTTTGCAAGATTTAGGGGACATCCTGCAAGAAAACGCATTATGAGATAAATACGAACAAAATTCATGCTACATTCTCGACCAAAAAAATGTTAAGACCTCAACGTTGGAGACAGAGAACTCCTGGAATTCTGAGAAGTTTGATAGGGATCTTTATACATATATAGGACCCAAAAATTCTCCTCCATGTCTCTCCAAAAGCTGGCCAACATCAGTTACTCTATCTATTATTTCCCTATGAAATTACAAGGGTTGAAAACCTTATAAGTTAAAGGGTCTCACTTTTGTCTTGCTACTCCTTTAAGCATGCTTTGCATAAGCATGGTCTAATTATTATTTTCTTTAGAGATGGGGATTTTCAAGAGCCTGGAAGCTGTAAAATATGGCTACTTATTTTGCCTTTACACATATTTGTGCAAAACATTTGATGTAGCAACAGCCTAGAAATACAAAATTAATTAGACCACCTTCCTTCAGTACTCTCTAGCATCATCATCCTAGATAGAGATTTTTCCTAATGTGTGCAAAGATCTACTTGGTTCACACATATACAAAAACTTGTATACAAATCAATTTCTCATATAATTCCATGGAAATATCCAAACGATAGAGTTTATCAAATCATCCTAATTGTCGGTCTGTGGTTTCGACCAAGTGAAGGGCTATATAGTGGGAACTTTCTTCAGCATCTTTAACTGGATCAATTATGTGCGATGGCCTAATTTGATATGGTAACTTTGTGCTCAATGCTCATGCCACTTAAGCTCAAGGTTATTGAAAACTAATATACTAATACTTTGCTAGATAAACAATAAAATAAATGTGCTAAGCTCTAGTACATTAAAAAACACAAGTCTTCCAACTTTTGCTGTAAATTAAAACAACTTACAAAAATATATCAAGATCCCAAGTAAAGAAGTATGAACTATAAATGAGAAATCACATTCTTCTTTCGTAGATTACATCAATTAGTTATGTTCATTGTAATATGCTTCAGTTATTTTTTTTTAAATATAGCTCTATGCATTTTGAAAGAGTCATTATACAAAAACTTATATTGCATGAATCTAAGAGCCATTAATCCACAATTATTGATGTCTAACTAAAAGTGAAGCATTCATACTCTGCTGATCAACTGGCCATGCACTTTCATCATATTCCTCTCATCTTTCAGTAGAGCTTCTTCGAGTCATTCATGGAGTATGTGACTGTGCTGTTCTTTTCTTGATTTTGATGTGTTGTTTTTCGAATTTTTCTGGGGGTGTTTCCCTGTGAGAACCCAGTCGTGTATCCTGGGTTTCTTCTGTCAAACTTTGTGCTCTGTGGCACTGTGTTTTTTATTAATATTAAGGGCCTGTTGTGCCGCTACTTATCAAAAAAATAAAAAAACTGAAAGAGTCCTTCAAAATTTGAATCAATGAGCATAGAAATTTTATATCTACCAACCAATAGACCCCTAATAGTTCAATTTTCTATGAACCATAATCTTTAAAACTATGCTCTACTTTTAGGCATTATTCAGTACATGGTTATTAAAACTTGGAGAGAAAGGAAAAAAGAAAAAAAAAATTGTCTTTAGATAGTGTGTATGACCACATAACAACTCACCCTTTATTTGTTCTAACTCTTAATTGATCATGAAACGTCAATTTTAGAACATATGAGGCAATAATATTTTTAAAATCTAAAAGCTTGAGCAAGCCTTACTTGAAACACCTCATAGATCATTGTCAGCTTATAGGACAAAAATCCAAGGCACCAATAACAATATCTAAGTTTTGGGGGAAAATGATAAAAATTCCTAATTATTACTTTAACTACCAAAAATTGTTTAGATTGACTATACAGTTCGAAGGAAGTTGCGTGTACCTTATCACCATTGCCTCCACAACATCACCTGAGAGGATTATATTTGATTTGCGCAATAGTGCCAGGAACATTTCCTTTAACTGCCAAAAAGGTATTAAAATTGTGAACCAAGTACTAAAAGCATAACCAGGAAATTCAGTTTTGCTTACATAGTAATGAGGAGTGAACACACTTCTTCTCGTTCGATTGTCTCAGTTCATACATTCTATAAGCAACTGCAGATTTTAGATGAATAACTTCAGTTTAGTCCATATGTATTTTACACAGATAAACCCTTAACATAATTAGATTACATATCAAATAGTAGGTAATTTACATTTAATCTGATCATCTACAGCTGCATTTGGGTGGAAAACACCAAATGATCACACAAATTCCCTAAATTCAATAACTCCATTGTGCTTAATAGCAAATAAGTCAAAGATCTGCACAAGACCAAACATTTAATGTTCACTCAGCTCAGGGGTTGAAGTAGAAGAAATTTAAAAGTTTATTTAGTTGCTATTCAGGCAGCATTTCCTCCAAATACAACACTGTTAAGGAAGATTTTGTGGCTACATACTCACCCGATCTGCAAAGAGCTTCTTCCTTTTACTGTTCCCGAATAAGCAAAGTTGAAACTCTTCCTGTGGGAAAAGGGCAAAAGGCAGCGATTTTGTGTCAGTAACCGAGATCTGTACTGAATAAACCAGAATAACAAAATTAACGATAGAACTCTATAGAAGAGTATACCTTGTGAATAAGGTCGTCGTTAATTATTGAGCTACTTAATTTTTTAAAGAGCTAGTGCAGAGCTTCCACCTTGCTCACTGTAACTGCAAATATCAATGAACCAAGAAACAAGTAGGCAGTTAGCAGCGGGCTGTCAATTTTTGACAAATGACCAAGGAGGTCAACACCAACATGTGACAATAATGAAAATACTCTAGGCTCAAGAGGGTTGATCAAGGAAGAAAGATAGTGCAGAAAACACAATAAAAATGTTTGTTATTATGCATAATTACTAACAGGGTGTCTCCGAGGCAAGAATTACAGGATCCTCATAACCAAGTGTTCGGCTAATTTTCTTTGAGTAGCAGCAGCCCATAGAATCTAGAATACTTGGCCGACCGGTAGCTATTCTGCTCGGGCACGCTTATACTTATTTAAGCCAAAGATTACTTGTGGTCACTATCAAAGTTTGCAAATTGCAAGTGACATTGCCAACTGCCAGCTTACCCTAGCTTTCCATTGATTATTACAGACAAAAAATTAAATACCCTAGCTTCCCACTGATTATTGCGGACAAAAAATTCTTTACAATATAGGTCATAATACAAGATGCTTTGATAACGCCCATAAGCCTATTTGATTGCCTTTTGACTTTTGTATGTATCAATATGCTCTATATGATAGTTCATTCAGATACAAAAGAAAAACAATTGGTAAATGTTTGATTTCAAGATGACAAAGTTCACCAAATTTACCAGAGCAACTCCATAATCAGTCAAAGCAAGAACTAATTACTACCCATGTACAAAATTTCATCCAGATTCCATTTCACAGCTTTGGATCCACTGAACATCTTAGACCTATGCAATGACGTCAAATATGAGTGAGTTCCATCTTGTTTATTGACTGCAAGGAAGGGTTCCAACTGAATGTCAAGACAAGACCTCATTATGCTGTTACCAAGAGCTCATGTGACAGGATACCAGTGCGATTGAAAGTAGCAGGTGTTCAACATGTTCCAACCCTAGACATGACCCTGCCGTACACGAGATTGCTGGTATCATATTGATTTCATTCATTTACTTACGTCTGCACACCAATGTACGCTACAACACACGCAAGCAGTAACTGGAATAGTTGTTGTTTGCAAATCAGGAGAGCTTTTTTTTTCTCGTTGTTTTATTCTTCAAGGTGATGAATTTATTTATTTATTTATTTATTTATTTATTTATTTATTTATTTATTGTTGGTTATTCTTCCCCTACCGAAGTACTAACAATGACAAAGAACATTGTCTAAATACACGATTTCAACCACAGTCCAACTTTTGAATTAATCAAGCAACTAATTGTGAACACAAAACAATAATTTGCTACCATTATTGTTCCATAGAACTAAGTACACACTTAAATCTTTGAAGATCACATAAATGCTCACCCAAGCATATCAATTGCAATAAGTCTAAAATTTGTGCTATAGAATTAATATGATCTATGGACATTGGCTACTGGCTCATTGAACAATACCTTCTGATCTTGGGATGCTTTGCATACTTTTCTTATACAACCATTTTGGAGATTATGAGTCTCTCTGTAAAGGATTTCAATGAGCATAGCTATCATCATGTTGTACATTTTGAAGTGTGATTTCTCAAGAAATTCTATCCAAATGACTTCAGAAACTTGAATGGTAGGCTTTTGCTTTGGGGTTCAAGCACTGAGGAGGTGCCAAGTACCCCCCACATATTTGTCATTATCATCTTCTAGGTTTGGGTTTCTGGTTTTTTTTTTTTTTTTAGGGATTTAATGGGTTTTTAGAAAATGATATTTTTATTTAAAAAATGATTTTTTTTCATTTAGCTTAAAGAAAATTGGAGGAATATAAGTTATTAATATTATGAAAAGTTTGAATGATTTTGAAATTTTCTTTCCAAAATTTGGCTATTATATAGTAGAGATTGATTCGGATCCCTCAGAATTATAGCATTGTCCGATTAAGATACTCGATAGGGATCACACAGTTTGCTAATTAACTCCAATCACCGTGCTATCTCCAGACGCTATTTCATCGGGGTTTTCTGCTACTTCTCCAGAATCCATTGGAACGGTTTTGGTGTTCACCTAGGATTTGGTGTCGGAAAGCCCATGTGGAACAGAGCACAATCACAATACAAACAAATAAGGTATGACATCATCTGATTTCGTTGTTGTTTTTTTACATACATATATATATATATAAATTGACCTTATTTTCGTCAGAATAAAACCGGTTCAGAATGAGTTTAATTAGAGCATGTTTAGTCAAAACAAGTTGAAGAGAATGGGCTATAACAGTCTCTGAAAGACACATGAACAACCGTAACTACTAACGGAGAAGTAGTATTTTGATGAAGGACCCAACGGTTAGAATATAATTGACCACTTGCATGAGGTGTGCGAATCTCGATCTGACATACAAAACACTAATCCTAAAATTGAAAATTTGCGTTGCGAATGCATGAAAATCAGCAGCTCAAAATTATAATGGGAGAATTAAGAAAGAAGGACTACAATTAAAGAGCTTTAAGATACTTGATGCAAATTTCAATCGTTCAACATGGTGGCAAACAATGAATTGAAGCAAAATTCTGTCAGACCCAATTAGCATTTATCAACTATTTCTCTTAAAATAAATAACAAATTCCAATAATTTGCAACCAAAAAGCTAGAAATAACAAGAATGAGTACAAGAAAAATGAAACAAAAACAGTTTGCATGTAGAAGGAAACAAACCTCAGCCTGACAAAACGTGACCGAGCAAAGAAATGGTGATGAATTACAGTAGTCTGAGGACCCAATCAGGTGTATTTGATGGCCGGTGGGTTGGAAATCTCATTAGGGTTTTTATGTGAATTTGTATTTTAGAGGAACTGATTGTCTTTGATGGTGTGTGTGTGTGTGTGTGTGTGTGTGTGTGTGTGTGTGAGAGAGAGAGAGAGAGAGAGAGAGAGAGAGAGAAGGAGAGCTCTGAGAGTAACAAAGAAGAAGAAGAAGATGATGATGATGAAGATAGGCAGAAACGGTCGAAGATAGGAGGACGACAGGTTACAGTTTCATGGGAGTGTGAGACAGAAAAGGAGAAAAATAATGGCAAGGACATGACAAGAAAATAATAAGGAAAGGTAAGGGTATAAAAGGAAATCAACATTTGGGACCATCTTTCTCCTTATCCGCTTTTATAAGAAGGGTAGATTATTATTATTATTATTATTATTATTATTCTAGTTTTAGTTTTAGACTTAGTTTATTAGTTCTACTTTCATCATTAATTTCAGTTTTCTCAAGTTTTCTCTCAAATCATGGCGTTGTAAGTTACTCTTTTGAAATTTAATTCAAGTTAATTCAAGTTTATGTTCCTTTTCGTTTATGCTTTCTTTCTCGTTATTTTAAATTTCATTAGTATTAGTTCCCACAAATTCCACCTTTTTAGTGAAGATGAGGATTAAGGTTCCTCGAATTCTCCCTCCATGTGATGATTCGAGCAGTCTTAGTAATCCGAATCACGCCCTTTCTTGTTTGTTCAGGAGAAAGTTTGTGAAGACAATTCAGAAGAAAAGATTGCAATTACAGCTCAGGTTACAGTTTTTAATCTTAAATTTAGTATTAAATTTAGTTTTTATATTCGTTGTTATAATTTACTTTCTTGAATATGCATTCGTTTTCTTGTTTAGTTTATTGTTCTTGTTCCGTTAGGTTAAACTTTGTTTTCCGTTCATGTTTTCTTAGTAATACTGTTTTTCAATTCCTGTTTAGTTTAATTATTTCAATTATTTACTGATTTTCGCACTTGAACCTTACCAAACCAATTTTCTTTTGCCTGACACATCATCCCTGAGGACACGACAATCCCTACTCCTTAAACCCCGAATATACACAACCGAACAAGTACCTCAAGTGCAGTTAGCACAATATAACAATAGACCTCATCATTGAAAGAACGAAAATCATAAACTTTCCAAGAGTTAGACATCATGAAATCATCAGCATAAATCAACAACATCACTAAAACATGCTTGTTGAAGGGTAGGCAATATGCGTACCTTGAGAGCGTAGGACCCGAGTCGAGTAAACTCGCGTGGGCAAGGATCTCGAACGTGGACTGGCAACGACCGCGATGTGTGGGTAAAGAGAGACATAAAATATGAAATTAGTTCTTGATTCAATAAAAAGGGAGCTTCCAAGGTAAGTAAAAAGATTTTGGAAGTCAAGGATGAAAAATGGGAAAATTCAGATTTTTCTGCATTTATTATTTTGGTCGTATCTCCATGTAGGAGCGTCGGAATATTCTATAATAGGACGTTTTGGAAAGGAAAAATTATGTTCTACAACTTTTCCGACATGGCCAGAGGCTAACAAGGCTTGGAAGGGCCTGGAAATAGACGTTTTACATTCTGGTTCACTGTAGAATTTCCGGCAGTGAACATGGCGAACAGGGGGTTTTCACGGAGATATAACTTCTTGAGTACAAGTCGGAATGGGGCAAATAAGTAGTCTGCGGAAAGCTTGCGGATTATACTACAACCCCAAATGGTTACATTGGACTTTTAGAAACTTTAAGATCTCCAAAAGTGGTCCCAAATAGGGCTTTCTCAAATTCGTAATATGGTTTGGGGGCTTCTTTAAGGGGGCATAACTTGAGTTCTAGACATCGGTTTTGGGGGAATTAAAGCCCGACATGAAGCTTACATGAGAGGTATCAAAATACATGGTTTCTTTGGCCTCGAGACACCTAAGACATCACCATACATAGCCTTCATACATCCTTGCTCAACACACTTAAAACTTAACTTGTTCTGAAACTAGACACATTTTGACATGTACTTCCACAATTACATACCCAAATCAGTGAGTGTTCTCTTTTTTTCACCTAAACCACAAGAGTAACCACCAAATACTCAACACTTCCTGTAAAACCCCGGAAAATGCTAGTCTAGTTACCGTTAAAATTGCCTAACGACCGTTTTTATCAGTTATGTGTTTATCTGTTTTCACACGGAGCTTTAGGACCGTGAGTGAGTTCGTTAGAATTTTTAGAATCTTAAAAATATCAGTTAGGAATTTTTAGGTTTCGAGTAGAAATTAATTTTTATCAGTTGTGGAAAATTTTATCTGATTCTTGATATTACCTGTTAATAATCCTTGAGGATGTATACTGTCATTTTGTTAGAGCTTTTCTTTTATTTTTGGTGTGGATGATGTCATAAAAATGACATCACTTTTCCCATTTTCATCTATTTGTTTTACAAAACCCTTGCCCAAGGCAAAGTTTAACAGTTTGCTACAAATTTGATACCCACTAACTATGTATACCAATTCTAGGCCCCAACTATAGTATGACACGTTCCTTTTTCTTTCTCTCTCTCTTTGTCTCCCTTGGATTCTCTCTCTCTCCCTCTTCTTCTTCTTTTCTCTCTCCTCCTTCCTCCTTTTATTATTTAGTGATACTGCTGCTAGGTGCTCACCTGACACCATCATCATCACCACCTCGCGCCATCACTTTACACCATCAAAACCACCTCCTTCCTCCCTCAGTCCACCACCGCACCATCGCCTGGCCACGGACCGCCCTAAACCGCACCACTAACGCACGCCCTCCCTCTTTCACTTCTCCAACCAACCCACCATCGGTTGCAGCCACCGCCCAACACCATCAACAACCCACCATCCGCCACCAGCAGTCCACTGTGAACCCCTGCCACCACCGCAAACCATTAGCCCATCCGCTCGAGTCCTCTCTTCCGTGGGTTTTCGCGCAACCAACACCAGACCACTGCCCAACCGTCACCAACAGTTGCTCATACCGCCATCGTCGTTGTGCCCCGCGACCATCCCACGACCATTGCTACCGCCGAAGCCACCTGACCTCGCTCCACAGTCCTGCTAGCCACCACCTTCAACTGTTGTATAAACTCTAATCCTATTTCTTCTTTTAGTTTTGTTCTTGTTAACTATGTCTATTAGTTGATTATTATTATTATTATTATTATTATTATTATTATTATTATTATTATTATTATTATTATTTATAATATGAGTTTTATTTGTGTTATTCATACATTTTGATTTCATGTTTTTACTACTAATAAGTAAGTTCATATTATAAGTGAATATTAAGTTCGTAATTTTATTACTTAGTTTCGTAATTTTATTATTTTCGTAAATTTATTATTTAGTTTTCCTAAGTTATTGAGGTTCGTATTACTATTATTATTAAGTTTCGTAAGTTTGTATTATTATTATTAAGATTCGTAATTTTATTATTAAGGTTCATAATTTTATTATTAAGTTTCGCAAGTTTAGATTAAGTTTTCGTAATATTATTATAAAGTTTCATATTATTATTATGAAGTTTTCACAAGTTATTATTAAGTTTCGAATTATTGTTTTTAAGTTATTATTAAAGTTTCACATTATTATTATTATTATTGAGTTCTAAGTTATTATTAAGTTTCATATTATTATTATCAAGTTCCAAGTATTACTAAGCCTTCGTATGATTATTAAGTTATTTCATTTTTATCAAATTTCCATGACTTTATTAGGTTTACATATTATTATAAAGTTTCACGATAAATTTTCATATTAGTTTGGTGATCTTTGTATTTTAAAGTTTTATGTTATTAATATAACGTTCATATTATTAGTTTTGTGTTGTTATTTCAAGTTACATGTTATTATTATTTTCATAATATTATCGTAAAGTTTCATGTTATTATTATTACTAGTTCCATGAGTTTATTTTTAAAGTCTCATATTTTATTTATTATAAAGTTTATATTATTAGTTCATGATGGTTCATGTTAATATTTTAGAGTTTCATGTAATTATTTTTTAAAAAAAAAGGTTATGTTATTAATGCTATTAAAGTTTCATATTTCATAGTATGGAAGTTCATGTAGTCTAGTATCAAATTTTCATATTCTAATTTTTAAAAGTCCCATGTTATTATGCTAAAAGTTTCATTTTATTAGTATTATAAGGATGGGGGTAGTGTAGAATTCGTGCGTAACTAATTACCGTAGAGATCGTATATTGATTTTTAGAAGTTTACATTCGAAACCTAGGTCCGAGCGAGACGACGAAGTAGTAGCTCCCGTGTGTAAGTGTTGCAGTAAAGAGAAGATGTTTAGGTAATGTCTATGCCCTAACTCCCTTGTGATGCCCATGAACTGTTTTGTTGAGATTACTGTTGTCTTGAAACTTGCATCCCGACGGGAACCTTTAAATGAAACTAGACTGTCTCTGCGATTGAGAAAGTGATTGATCTTTATTTGATAAAGATTGGACATTCCTTGGTTTTTGCGTTGCAAGTGTGTTGACTTGGAATTGTGGTTTGGAAATGTTGGCTTTGAAAATGTTGGATTGGAAATGATGATTGATACTGGAATGAATTGAGATATGAAACCTGACTAACTAAAGGCTATGAGAAAAATGCGGGTTTGGGCAGTCTCCCCAAGACCAGGTCGAATACCTGTGAGGGAGACTGTCAAGAGAACAGGTTACGCCTGGTAGTTCGGAATGAATGTTGCGATGGCCATCTGGGATATGATTGTGATAATGATGAGAAAATATGTTTGCGATGGTCATCCGTGAATTGTAATGAGAAAATAATGATCGTGATGGCCATCCGCGAGATTGATTGAGATTGGATTGATGATGAGAAAAGAATGATGAAAAGTATTGTGAATGTTTTTCTGGCGAGTCTATTGACTCCGAGGGGCAATACGGAAGCCCCGCCCGCTTTAAAATATGGAAACAGGTAAGGTTGATTGGTTAAAGGTATTTTGAAATGTTTGACTTGTTCCCCCTTCCCTTAAAATGCGTTGAAATGAATTGTATAATGTTTTGACAGTTAGGGGTAGACATTATTGAGGTTTCCCCCTCATGTTTGTAAATGTTTTGTTTTCAGGTGATGATCTATATGCTTGGGATGGGAACTGGCAGTGAGACTTGGCTTGTTAGTTTATTCCTTGAGTTGTGTTAAAAGTTGAAAGACTTGAAGCTGAAAATGTTTAGTTCTAAGGTCGTTTCCTTATTATTTTCGTTGTCAAACAGTTGTAGTTTTCCTTCTCGCCTTGTATTCCTTTGGGGATACGGCAGTGATGCCCAAATTAAAATTAATTCTTCCGCTAAATTTCTGTTAATGTTAGTTTGACTTTGACGTCTTCATAACTGAATTTCCGGGGCGTTACACTTCCTCATTAATTCACCACCTAAACATCACGGATTCAAGATCAACAACATCATCAATTTCTAGCCCTTGTACTTTCTTTATTTCATCATAAAAATCACATGCAAGAGGTTTTTTTAACAACAATCAGTGATATCCATTCAACCATAATCCATTCTTTTATGAGGCATTTCTTCGAACACTTAATGTACATCATAATATACTAAAAATCCATCTCTAATTCACAACGTTAACAACCAAAACTCATTACAAACAACTCTAAGTGTACTTTGAGATTTGGGACAACAATTAAATCATCATAAAAGTGACATGCATGGCCATTTTAACATCACTAAACATAGTCCAAAACTCATCCACACATAAACTATAAACCATCAAAGGTAGTTCACTAACTCATCTCAACTTAACCAAAACTAACTTAAATCAACTCAAACTTCAAGGATTAGCTATATTACTCATAATATGAAGATTAATACCAAGAATAATTCATCAAGTTCCTATTTTTCATCAAAATACCTTACTTTTATCATCATTAATGTTAGAGAAAATAGCAAGATAACAGCGGAAGCGAAATAAATAAATTGAGATGACGAAAATTATGACAAAATTCAGGAACCAAAAATAAGTGATAAACAAACACCAGGTTTACGTGGGAAACCGAAGAACTCGGAGGAAAATCCACGGACGGCGACAGCCAGAAAAACCAATCCACTATGAGAAAGGAGGAGTAAAACCTGATTACTATCACAGGGTGTGATGCGATCCACAACAGAGGAGACTACAACACAAATCTCTCTCTTTCTCAACTCACAATCTTTCTCTCTCAGGATACACTTGAGAAAATATTGGTGAGACCCTTTTCTCGCTCAATATTTTCTACCTCTCTGACTCTCTATCACTCAGCCGTAATTATGGTGGAGATACATGTATAATATTGATACTAATAGTGAGAGAATAAAATTAGGTTAAAAATAAATAACCTACAACGCAAGAAAGGAAAGTCCGCCTCCAAGAGAAAATTCCCATAGGCGCTAGCAGCGCCTAACAAGCGCTGGCCGTGTCTCAAGATCGGGCTTTTTGTGCTACCCGCTGGTAGCGGTTAGAGGCAAGGGGCAGTGCCTCACGTTTTATGTCTTCGAAGCTTCGACGCTGGTAGCGTCGCTGGTCTCGTCTCTCTCGTTTCCTATTCTTCTCTCGTTCTGGACCCCACCGAGGATCCAACGGGCCACCAAACCTAACAAACTCCACCTTGGACCATGATCTGAGCCATCGGTCTAAATAAACATCTTCACTGTCGCCACCAACACACCCCTTCACAGGGTGTAGCCCCGCAGGGCTCTCAAGTGGTTATATACCGCTACTTGGGTGCTTGTTTAAGACCATCTGTGTTGTCGACCTCACCAAGTTTGAGAGCGCCTCTGCAGTTCTCGTTACTGTAGACCCCTGTAGGGTGTATAGGCTGCCCTTCCTTGTTCCCTTCATCTGAACCATGGAACCCTTGCGCGCTTTTGGGACACCATCTTCTCCTTTGTACTTGAAACCGTTAGCCTCAAGAGTACCCAAAGACATCAAATTGCAGATTATGTTAGGAATTTCACGAACCTCTTTCAAGGTTTTACCATCATCCTTAACACTAAAACCCTCTGCATCTGAATCGTACTCAATACGATTTGCGGTACCAGTTTTGGTGCGGTTATCCTTACTACCCTGCTCCTAGTCTCTCAATTTTCTCCAACAGTCACTCTCTACATGGCCCTTCTTGTGCACCCATTCTTAAGTATACCGTGTCGATCTCCTAATCTCCCTCCTAGGATAATCTCTTGCCATACTCGGTTCTTCCTTCACCCGAGGAACATCAGTCTCTATCTCAGGCTCATCAACTGAGCTGTTTGAGCTGCATCAGCGGCTTGCTCCTGACTGCAGGTTCCAGAGGCTCCACATTGAGCCACAACCTTGATGTATAATGGGATCAAAGATTGCATCTTGATCAATTACACATCAAGGGATACGTGAAACCAATCTCAACATGGGAGGCTTCAAGTGAACTAGGGCAAAAGGTAGGGTGCTTTGTGAGAGAAAGATGGAGTCTTTGAGAGAGTGGGGAGACTTGAGATGGAATATGAATTAGGGATGGAGAAAGATGAGATCTTTGTGGAGTTTGAGAGAAGAGAGAACGACGAAAACAGGGAGGCTTTTGAAAGTGACGTGAGGTCTTTGTGGAGGGAGGGATTACTTGAGAGAGATTTGAGAGAAGAGAACGGATGGACGTTGATTTGAGGAAGAGGTGAAGGTGGCGTGAGCTAGGGATGAGGGAGAGAATGATTGAATGAATGAATGAGAGAGTATGAGAGATGATGGAAGAGACTTGGCGTGAGGCCTTTAGGACAGTGAGAGAGAAATTGATGATTTGAGAGAGTAGGGTTTGAGATAGAGATATGGGAGGGACGTTTAAGAGAGGAGGAAGAGAGTGAATTAGGGTTTGGAATTTATCTCAACTATATTGATACAGAGATAAAAGAAGTAATTATCTTAACTGTATTGACAGAAAGATAAGAACGGATAGTTCTAGGTTTCTAACTTGAATCCACAAGAAAAACAACCTAGGGCTAACTTGAACTAGACCGCAACCTAGGATCAAGCTCTTCCTAACCACTTGGGTGCCATACCAAGATACAATAGAAGAAAGGGGTAATGTTTATCCAAACTCTCGAGAGAAAGCTAAAAGCTTAACTGATTTCATAATTCAAAGTTGGGTGCCTTTGAGAGGCTACAGGCCTAGCTATTTATACCACTAAAGTCCTAAACCTCCTAAAACTCTCAAGATTTGGCGTGCAAGCCATCTTCTCCTACTAGGACTCTATTACTTGGCATGCAAGCCAAGGACTCCTAATACTAGACGCCATCTACTCCATCTCCTCCTTGGATTAGGACTTTTTATTCTAAGGGGGATTGGTTACAAGAGATAATAATCCTTTTAGAGCTTCGCTTTCCTAATCCAAGATGGACTAGTTATAAAATAAGCCAACCTTATCTAGGACTACATAGCTTGGCGCCTAATCTAGCACACCACACGCCCATCACACACACACACACACACCTTCTAGATCATTCTAGAACATTCTATACTATTCTAGATTAATCTAGACTCCTACGACTTGGTGTCCAAGTTTATATGTATTACTGGGCACCTCACACAACTGGAAATGTAAATAAAACCCTAGAAATGTAAAGAAATACATCAAAAGGCCAAAATTGTGAACTTCTTCTTGAAATGGTCAGAAATGTGAAATTCATCTCAAAATGATCCAAAATGTGAACTTCATCTTGAAATGGTCCAAACTGTGAAGTTCAACTTAGGCTTTGTACTTGGGCCTTTAGTTGTGGACTTGGACTTGCCATGGATAGATTTCCATCATCTTCCATGAATCTTGGGTCTCCAAAAGCAAGCCCATGGCTATGTGAGCCTCCATCTCCTTCTATGAACCTATGGTCCCCAAAGATGAGACCTACGTTGAGCAGTTCTCCATCAAAGGTGAGACCTAGGTTGAGACCTATGCGTACTCCTTGCTTGTCCCCAAGCAAGTACAAGACTCAAAACTAGATGAAAGGACTTGAATAGAAAAAGAAAACTACTCACACCTCCTCTAATAAAAAGGCATATTAGAAGGCCAAAACAAGCATATACAAAGAGACTCCCTAGCGAGATTAAGAATCAAATTGAAATAAAAATTGTTGTTCGAAATAAAATCACAAGCCAGGAAGCAACACAACTTATCTATCACAACTTAAGCACAATCAAATCCATTCACATGCTTGGCGAACTAGTTGGGATCGGTAGGACCTCACTTTAGGGCATGTGGATCACTCCCCTTGTGTGTTTGCAAAAGATATAATGGTTCGCTCAAAACCTTTAACCAATGTAAACAACCTACCATAAGCTTGACAAGATTCTCAATTCTCTACCGCTATAGACAACATGCATAAAAGTTAATCATGAGGACTTTTCAAGGGTTGTAATGGGGCTTAGGTGTAGGGTAAGGAGGGAAATCATTTGGGAAATGTGGAGCTAAGGAGCCAAGGACCTAAAGAGCAACATTCCCAATACATATAGCATAACACCTCTTACATCACACCGTAATGAAGGCTCAAATATACATCCCCATCGAAGAAAGGGGAAAGAGTCAATATAATCAAGAAAACCACCATACTATTCACCTTATTTCTCAAAACTTCTTTTTTTTTTACTTTACTTCTTTCTTCTTTTTTTTTTTTTTTGTTGTTGTGAATAGCATGGATACATAAAATGGACTCATTTTCTTTCAACCCAATTTCAACCTCAAATGAAAAGAGGGGTCCCTCATCAAGTGAACCAACCAACGAAGTCACCAAAGATATAGACTACAAAAACTGCCTCCAACTGAATTGTTGCTCCACTAATTTGGCTTAAGGGTATGGAATTAAGAACAGGCCAAAGGTGCGCACGAATAGGGTAAACAACAAGACAGGAAAAATGGTTAGTAAAGGGCTAGCAAAAAGAAGTCAAGATGTCAGGTGGCTTTTTTGCTATGTGGCTACAAAATGGGCCTCAATCATATTAACATAATGCACAAGTCAAATGCAGTTTCAAAGAGGATTAAGTCAAGTTCTAGAGATGCAAACATGGTAAGGTCACACTCAAAAGAAAATGAGACTATAAAAATAATAGTCTTTTAGGCTCAAAAAGTCTCACGGGTTAACTTACCACAATCACTACAACTAGTTCCTTTGATGTACCAAACATAGGAACTTCACTATCATGCACAAGAGTCGACCAAGATCAGATGAATCACAATCAAGACAGGCAGCCTAAGTCAAACAAACAACCAAGTCTCTCTTATCATCTACATCAAGCCAATAATTCCTAAAAATACACACTCGCAATGACAATCCAAACAAACCTCATAAAGGCGAAAGACTATCCTAATTTTTTTAATTATTATTTTTTAAACTTTTAGCAAGAAAGCAAGAAAACTATTCCTATATGCAACTTAGATGCAAATTCAATGCCTAGCAAACACAAAAAGAAACTAACAAATATGCAACTATAAATGTCAGTCCCACTCGATCAAGCACATGATTTTAAGACAATCAACCAAACCCCCCATGCTAAGACAAAGCAGTGTCCGTAATGCATTTCGAATAAAGGTGGCATGCAACAAGAGGGAAACGACATAATGCATCACACTCTAAAAAAAATAATAACAAAGAAAATTAAAGGGACAAAATAAAACCTAATAAAGTAATTAAATGCTTGGGTTGCCTCCCAAGAAGCGCTAGTTTAACGTCTTTAGCTAGACGAAACTTACCTCAGAAGAGGTTAACGCCCTTAGAAGCTTGTCAAACTCCGCAGCATGCGGTTCACAAGCCTGCAGATAAGAGAGCAACAAAATACTCATGGCAAAGAATGTTAGTTGCACTCTCTCAAATAAGTCAATGGTGCTAGAAAAATCAAAAGAATCAAAATAAGTTGTCCACATGATATTTCTAGCTGAGTCCTCTAGGCATTTACAATATGGATCAGGATAGGGATGAAACCCTTTTAAAGTTCCTAAGGACAAGTCAAGAACATTGTTGGTCCCATCAAATTCAGTCACATCACAAGAGTTAACCTCACATTTCGCATCAACATGAACATCACTGGTCTTTTCACAGGGAATGGTCTCCTCAAGGTTCTTAGGGGCAACAGAAGGTGGTGAACAAGGCATAATAGCATGGAGTACATCATCAATTTCTTTTCTTGAAGGTTCTAATCCACATACAAACCCCTCACAAGACTCCTCATCAATAGCATCAATTGACTCATGACAAACATCATCATCACACCTAGCATCAAACCTATGGGAATCACTCACCTCAAACCCCATCGACTGAGAAAAAGGTAAGGATGCATTTTGAAAAGCAAAGACACCATCAGTAGTGTCTCTAGGTAAGCTAGGATGAGAAGGAACAACAGTTGGCAAAGATGACTTAGAAGGGTCAACTATTTCATCTACTTTCTCTAGACAAGCTTCAAACTTATCTTGTTGCTCTTGCATTGCCCTCGTCAAAAAATCAAGTTTGGCTTAAACAGGGCATGTAGACTCATAATGGTCAAAAGAACTACATAAACGGCAAGGAGACAAACAATGGGGTTGAGTACATAATCTAGCATGAGATGCACAAAGATTGAGGAAAGAGGATGCACAATAATAATTTTCAAAATCACGAGTATCACGTGCAAGCCACTCAAGCAAACTCCAAGCTTCATCAACAGTTTTAGCATAGAAACCAAAATACTCTAATAGAGTATGAGTCTCTCAGATTCACCCCTCAAAGAACAATGTCAAGAATATCTGATTTCCCAGGCACAATACCATGTGGAACAGGACATGCAAGTAATCGCTCAAAATAGTGCCAAAATAATTCCAGCTCAAATTGGGGAAAATCAAGAATTGCCATTTCTTTTTGTTTTTTTTTATAAAAGATCTAAGAAAAGAAAAAAAACAAAAAACAACTTAGTCAACCTAAGAGGTTCATTTATCGACTGCTAGGGACAGAGTCCCCGGCAACGGCGCCAAAAACTTGACAAGGCCGCAAGCGCACGATGTACGTAGTAGCACGTCAAGGTCGATCCCACAGGGACTCAATTAGCAGCTCAATAAACTAGACTCTATCACGATTGTTAAGCTAATCAGGTTTTGGGTTTTGGAAAAGGTTTAGGAAGCAAACTAAAACTAAAGAAAGCAAATAAATTAATGAAGGGGTTCTAATCAAGAGAGAAAGACTTCTAGGGAGATGCTAACCTAACAACGAGTTCGATTACTAAAACCTAGCCTGCACAATCATATATTCAAGAATGAATCAAGAATCGACAACCTCTGAATTCTACCGCCCTTTCGATGCTAAATAGAATTATTCTAAACAACCTAATCAACAACTTTCGTGTGTTTTTTAGGTTAAACAGAATTGAAGGTCTCAAAAAGTCAGGTTATCCAATGATTCCCTAGTTTACTACTCCTTTCTCAACTTTCGTAAGCCTAGGTAGACAGGTTGGTAGTCAGATTACCCTAATTCACCTTTCAGTACTTCTTAGGTTAATCTCTAACTCATGAGTATTCGAGCGCTCAGAGAACACACATGAACATGGAAAACACAATCTTAATTTTCAACCTTCTTGAATTAATCTTAATTTTGGTCTTGATTAATGGAGAGGAGTAGATGGGAGGATTTTGTCTTTTCTCTTGATGGAAGGGTGGATGAATGGTAGAATGGTAGATGGTGTCCCCCGAATGAATTTTCCAGCAAAGAATATAACCGTCACTTCTTTTCCTTTCCTTGCGAAGCACGGCCAACAGCCGGGCACAAGTCAGCCACGGGCCGTGGCCACTGCCACGGGATCCCCGTGATTCCCGCTGCCTCAATTTCCCTTTCTCCTCTCTTTTGCTTTGCGTGCTGGGCGAAATCATGGGGGCAACGAAGTCAATGGCCCAGCCAATCAATTGAATGTATTGCCTCCACCGAATGAAATGAATTGATGGCCCCCTTTTCCCTTTTGATGATTGGGCCGGACAAGGGTGGAATGATGGGCTACTTAATTCAATGAATTGATATGAATTCATCTTCATTTCTCTCATTTGCAATTGATTAGGCCACATGGAATACTCAACCGAATGGGCTGAAAAAAATGCATCAAGTTCCTCCACTTCCAACTCCTCTCATTGGGCCGACCGAATGTGGGCTAATCAATCAAGTTAATTGCTTCCTCTCTCTCTTGTCTTGGACATATAAGTGGCTTGGCCCATTTCAATTAATTCCTTTTGTTCAATGGGCTGAATGACTGAATTGAAGTGCTCCACTCTTCTTCTTGTGTGTGGACCGAATGAATACATGGCCTCCTTCACTTTCCTCCTTGTTTTTGATTGGGCCAAATCAATGAAAGATGACAGCCCACAATCGAACTGCAGTTGCGCTCAAACTCGCCACGGACCAGAGGGCAGCCCACGGACAGCCCGTGGTTGCTACTACCCGGTCCTTCCTTGCTCCGTTTTGTCCAAATTTGCACCACGGTCTAGGTATATCATGTAGAGGTTCGTAGTGTCTTTACTCTTGCCAGAAATTGAGAGAATTGTTGGTTTTTTGGCCTCAAAACCTACAAATTTACATCACAAACAACAACACCAAGTGTAGTAGGGAAATTGGAATAAAAATCAAGGTTCACACACAAAACTATCCCTAACTCACTATTAAAAACCCCTAAAAACATAGTCATAAAATGCAGTTATCATTTACGTGGGAAACCGAAGAACTCGGAGGAAAACCCACGGACGGCGACAGCCAGAAAATAATCCACTATGAGAAAGGAGGAGTATAACCTGATCACTATCACAAGGTGTGATGCGATCCACAACAGAGGAAATTACAACACAAATCTCTCTCTCACTCTCACTCTCAACTCACAATCTTTCTCTCTCAAGATACACTTGAGAAAATATTAGTGAAACCCTTTTCTCGCTCAATATTTTCTCCCTCTCTAACTCTCTATCACTCAGCCGTTGTTCGCCGTTGATTAACGTCGCCGTGAATTAGGTGGAGAAAACTGAACCCTATTTATAGGGTGGCTAGGAGAAGAAAGTTAGGTTAAACATCAATTAACCTACGACACAGAGGATAAGTCCCGCCGCCAGATAAATTAGGGTGCCAGGGCACTTGATATGCCGCAAGTGCACGGGTGTAAGTGTAGCATGTATCAAGGTCGTTCCCACAGAGACTTGCTCAAAAAGACACCAAATTAGCCCTCTAGTTGATTGCTAAGTCGATCAGGTATTGATTTTGATTAACTAATTTCTACTTCTAATCACTATAAAAAGGCAAATAAACAACTATTCACACAATTTTTACTGGATTTATCAATATGAGAAAGACGTTCAAGGGATAAAACTTTAGTAACTCTATGAATCATACATGTGGATTGAACATGAATGTCACTAATTTGGTATATTTTAGGGCCGATAATCGCATAAATTCTTCCGTAGCGAGTTTTTGGCAATGAAACGGATTGCTTAGTAAAATCGATATCTTGTATTCTTATTGTTTCAATTTTATCTAAGTTAAAGATCAAATTATCATAAGACCCCTAATACAAAGTTCTCTATGTCTAGTTTACTTCATAATCAGTTTAATTCTAAGGGTTCCGATTATCAAATTTCTCTGTTCGATACTTCATTCAACAATCTAAATCCATGCTAATGGTGCGCCAACAAAAGCAATGACATACATAATCAAAGGATAAATAAATTCAAACTAGATTAACAAACTTGTTCAATCCAACAATATTCAACCCATAAGAGAAACTAATAAGGGTTTATCCCCCAAACTAAAGAAAATTACTCACTACTCATGTTTGAAACACAAAACATAACAAAATCTACTCTAGAAAGCATGAAAATCTAAAGAGAATGAAGAAATAACCAAAGATGTGCGGAAAACCCTTGAAAGAATTTAGTAATTGTTGACTTTTGCTCTTCCAACACCGTACCGATCTTAAGTAATCTTCAATCTTCAATTCGCTCTCAAACTCTTGATTATTGTGGGATTGTGGAAGATGGATGATGGTTGAGATGGAGATGGATGGTATGGAAGGAATGGATGGTGGTGAATGATGGTGGATGAAGGTGGATGAAGATGGATGATGATAAAAAAACAGCCGAATCTTGCAATTATATAGCCATTAAGAGAAGTTGAAACGACAAAATCGTCATAAACAGGGTCAACACGGACCGTTCCGGTACAACACGGTCCGTGTTAAACCCAACACGACCCGTGTCAACCCTAACACGAGTCGTGTTGATGGTTTATGGGAAAATCGAACTCTCTGGAGGCCAACACGCACCGTGTTGGATCTGAAACTTTCTGGGTCGTCTTGTTTTGGTCATATCTCCTTTGTCCGATGTCCGCTTTGTTAGGGTTTAGGTTATCTAATTCCTAAACAGATACAGATTAATTGGCGGAAAATTATAACGGTTATAAACAATTAATCAAACAACTGCAGAGGCTTTAGTAATTATACCTGATCGCTAATTCCGGCTGAAGAAGAGGTTGACCTTTCAGATTCCAATGCTGAAATCCTCTACTGAAAAGTCCACGCGACACTCCGGGAACCCGATTGCTAGATCGACCTGATCGAGACGAATCTCAATCTAAGATGTATGTAAGATTGTTTCGGGAAACAGAGAATGTTTCCTGAAACTAGAACTGCAAACTAAAAGAGAGAGGAACTCAGGAAATCACCCCGGTATCTCTCTAAGAGTCTTAAGCAGTTGGTGTTTTATAATCTCTCCTGGAGACCCCTTTATATAGTGTTTAGAAAACCTAGGGAGAGGGTTCAAAACCCTAAAGGGCCGACTTAACGCAACGGCGCGCTTCTCAAGCCCAACACGGTCCGTGTTGAATCAACACGGTCCGTGTTGGACTCCAGAGAGTCTAATTATTCGGCCCATGGACACCACGGACCGTGGTGTCTCAACACGGATCGTGTTGGGTCAACACGACCCGTGTTGAACCCGATTCGATCCGTGTTGGGCTAATTTCTCAAAGAAATCAATTCCCAACTTTTCTAAACTTGATACAATATCAATTAGGCTACATACATTGTTCCAGGGCACTGACTTGTGTGACCCAGTAGGACCAAGTAATATATTTGTAATTAAACATATTTAATTACTAATTATAGAAGTCTCTAGCAAGACATATAATTACTATATTACTTTGGTTTAATCTCTGTGTATATCGAACATTGTCGGGACATTCCCAACAATCTCCCACTTGTCCCACAAGTGTTCGATTCCTTGAATTCCCTTGTCACTTACTGTCTCATGTTCGGATAAGGTAAGCTGATGTCATCCTTATGTAAGGTCCGAAACGTTCCTCGATCTCCGAGTTTAGACTTTGAAAAAACAGATGATCAACTATTGATTCAACTGAGCTCGGCCAAGCACTTTTAGTCCAATCTCACCGAGTGGCCAAAAGACAACTGTCCCTAATAGGGAGGACAATGCCATCTTGTTCAGACAGACATTCTCACATGATCCAATCAGAACCCGCATATCGCCTTTATAGCCTATCATTTAAAGGCGTTGACGCGCTCCAAAGTCACAGCAGACCATGTAGTCTATGTATTGAACTCAGGATTTAGGAATTTTGAGTAGTGAGAGCTCCTATGACAATTCCCAACTTAAAGAGCTCCCATCGGGTCGATTCAGAGTTGTTCTCAACAATACCCATGTGATTGATTTATGATGTCATCACATCACTATGATCACGAAACTTGATCATCACCTCAATCCTACATGCTAATTGTGTTGATATTATCACTGTTCCTACGTGATAATACAATTAGAAACCAGGTCGACTGTCGACCAAGACTAGCGTTATCAAGTTCACTAATGGGGTTTCAGAAATCGGACCTCATCCAATTTCCCATTTCGAATGCGCTAACCTTTTTGGACATTTATATAATTCCAAACCACAATTGATGTAAATTTTGGAATCTTATTCTCAATGATGAATCAACAAGGTCATAATTCATGAACAATTCATGCAAATTTGACTTGTTAATATTCCGGAATGTTTTTAATATATATTGCCCATGCATGACTATCATGCTATAACTACAACAGGGGTTTAGTACATAATACTTGCAATGAACCTCGTACATATACCATCTCACTAATGACCTTTCATATAGGAAGATATTTCCGGAACACATGTTTGGATTCATAGTGAGCTTTAGTTCGTTTGCTTGAGTGATGGCTTCTATCAACAGGGCTTCATTTCTCTCGCAAGGCTAGAAACATCACCCAGTTCTAAAAAAACGAACTTCGCAATCCTAACAGTTTCTGTCACAACTTCTAAAGCCGTGCCATACTTGTCTTATTTGTAGAATTGACCGTATGTCATGTTAGGAACTTCTTCCAGTTCTCCTCAATACCACTCAATACAGATCGGATAATTTTCTCTGACTTTTCAGATAATCATATTTATCTGCATGAGTGTAGCATCAATGCAACTCTTCACATTTAGCTTTTATCAACCACTTTAGACTTAGGACACATCCTTAGTTTTGCTCATACATATACAATGTATATGTTATGTTGGACTTTGAACATCTCATGGTATACATTAATCTCACGCCTAAAGCATGAGTTATATGTCTCATCCTTCTTAGAACTTTTCATTGTTTAAGACAATGAAATTCAGTAAGGATATGCCATGATTTTTGGAAATTAATCCATTCTCGAAGTGAGTTGAACTATTCAACACATAGTTAACTTTGATTCAAACAATCAAAATCTTTAATCTGTCATTATAGATCTAGTCTCCAAGAAAATTCTTAGCCCCACCAATCCTTCACTTTGAAAATTATTTCCAAGTCAACCTCAGTAGAAGCAACATTGGAATATTCTTCTCAGTAGGCAGTATGTCAATCACATACAATATCAGAAAACGCATTGCTCCCACTGAACTGCTTGTAAACACAATATTATCTTTGACACTTTCTAGTATGTCAAACCTTTTTGATATCCTGGTCAAGAAGGTCAATGATTCCAACTCCTAGAAGCTTCCTTAAGACCACATATGGTCTCTTGAAGTTTACAAGCATTCCAACAAAAGACCACTCAGTTGTATCAAGTACACACCTTTCTTCAAAATCTAATTTTAAAGTTAGTCTTTATGTCTATCTTAATGAACCCATGTTTTGCCTTAAAACCCTCCTATGCCTGATGGTTCACACCTTCAGACAAATCAACCGAGTTCTAAACTTGGTTGCATACATGGAGTCTATTTTAGACTTGGTTGCATGGAATCTCGATTTACTTAAAGCTTCTTTGATGTAGGTAGAGTCATTACTTTCTAAAAGTAACATCTCACGTTCATCCATAGAAGGTCGATATCTTTGTGGCTGACGGAGTTGTTTACCTGACCTTGCTTGGAGCAATGTTCATGACACCTCCTCCTCAACGTTTTGAGGAAATTCAACTGCCTCAACCTTGTTCTTAATTTCCCGACCAATAGGAAAATTTTGAACTAGGATCAAGTAGTGGAGTTGCATGTGATGATTATAGTGTTTTGTGTCTCTTAAACTTCGGTAAGTTCAAAATCTCTCCCACTCTTTCTTTTAGTGAATAACATATTCTCTAAGAAGAAAGTATTTTGAGACACAAACACTTTCCTCTACAAAAGTTTGTAGAAGTGATACTCCTTTCTTTCAGAAAATGGTTCAAGAACCTCTTTTCTCTACTGCTTCAGATAATCTTTATTCAATAATTAGAGTTATGGTTAACTGCGTGTATCCCCAAAAGGTAATCGGCAATGTTGGCTCAACCATCATTGATCGCACCATATCTAATAAGGTGTGATTCCTGCTCTTAGATACGTCATTGAGATGTCGTATTCTTAGAGGAGAGAGTCATGAAACAATTCCATATTCTCTGGAATGGTCAATGAAATCTTTGGCTCAAATACTCACCTCCTCAACCTAATTGAAGGGTTTTGATTTTCTTGCCAAGTTGGTTTTGTACTTCACTTTGAAACTCTTTGAACATTTTCAAAGGATTTGGACTTGTGGCCTATTAAGTAGATATACCCATATCTACTAAAAAATCGTCACTGAAAGTGATGAAATAGTACAGTAAACCTTCTTCTAGCACTAGTGCTCATAGGCTCACATACATCAATATGTATGCATCCTAATAAGTCATTAGCTTGTTCACCAATTCCAATAAGAGGTGATTTTAGTCATCTTACTCATCAGACATGCTTTGCAAACATTGAACTTTTCAAAGTTTAGGTTTTCCAAAATCCTGCACTATGCAGTTTCTGAATACATTTCTGATTAATATGACTTAAGCTTATAGTGCCAGAATTATGTTTCATTTGAGTCATTTGTTCAAACTCTTGGCTCAACCATTAGCATCCTTTCGATCTTATCTAGGTGCTCTTCATTGTTTTGCCAAGACTACTTCATTTTGGAAATCTTTAAACTATTTTAACATTCCAGCTTCAGATGAATCTCACAGACATGAATCACCATGTGTTATTTTATTCATCTTAGAAGATTTGAAGTAATCCATCTCTTGTACTTGTGCTCAATTGGACTACATACATCCATATGCATGAGTGTTTGTTGGCACGTTCACCCTTTCTTGTAAAAGGTACAGTCATGCTTTGCAGACATCACATGTTTCAAAGTCTTATCATTCAAAAGTCTATCACTGACGCTTCTAAATATGCTTTCATTTGCATGACTTAATAGATAGTTATAGGTTTTATGTTTGAACATGAATTATTCCTTTTTAAACCTTTTGGTTTCGATGTATTGGGTGTGCTTATCCTAGATCCTCTTTCTCTCTTTCTAATTGAGAGTAAGAAAGACTTATAATGAGAACATAGTATCACCTATAAATTTCTCTCATAAGTCTTGAGGAAATGGATAAACAACCAACTCTTCATAAGGAACTACAACTAATTGCATGTTCTTATTTGTAGGCTGACTCTCATCCTTCAAAGCACATCTACTTTGCTGTAGATTCTGCACATTTGCATAAATGCGAGTTTCACAGCTAGTATCTTATACTCAAAGTGGGTTTAATAAGGGTAGTGTGTATCATATACGCATTTGCCTAGAATTTGAAATCATATCTCAAGTCTTTCTTATAGTTATTCACGCTTCCAGTGTCATATATACATGATCTAGTTGTTAACCGGTTGCTGTCATTGGTTGGGTATGTACAACTATTTGTCCTTACCTTTCCTTTGACTTCTTGTCTTTGATAGATTTCTTAAATCTTATTTTCCCTTTCACTAAAAGACTATCTTTGGTCGCCAATCTTTTGGCTAAAGGGGGTCTGAGGTTTCTCATGTTTTAAAATAGTCAAATTATTTCAGAACATGAGCGCCATCAATTGGCCTTTATCTACCTTAATCGAGACTATCTGGTTATTGGTTTCATATTTGTCAACTCTAACTAGTTCGATAAACTTGTTTTTGAGATGGTAATATTGAAATCATTCCTCTAATCTTCAAACATTTTGAAGTTAAAGTTGTATGAATACTATGACATTACATGTATTCATTTGGCTTGATTGACATCTTAATATTGATGCCTAGCTCAATGTTATATCAAAGACATGTTTCTTTTAATTCGCCTCCAAGACAATCTTGTGATAGCGATGCCAATTAAGGAATTGGTGTAATTGTTTTTCTCTTTCTCAAGGAGAAAACAATATTTTATTAGTGGTGGAGGTTTGAGTGAAAAGACATTAAATAATTCTACCAGACAAAAAAGGTTATTATTCATCAAAAGAAATTAAACTAATTTTAATTTCAAATCAAAACACTTTATCAACTCTCATTTAGTGTTTTGATTTACCAAGACCCACAAGACTCATGGGCTCAAGTGGACTTTGGCCCAACAAAACTCGATCCCATGTTATCTTTGGTGGATCATCTTATGATCGATCATTCAAAATGACTCTTGGCAAGAAATTTGTATCGAATACAATATTTCTCTTCCTCTACTCTTGGCCCAAAACTATTTTGATAGCCAATTTGAATTGACCTAGCTCCCACCCTACTTATTAATGATGGACAAATAATTCGCTTTGGCTTTCTTTATTTATCCATCTAAGTGGTGTTTCGATAGGTTGAGCAATAATTCATTTTGAGAGTAGGTTTTATTATCCTAAGTATGCAATTCTAGGTGAACTCTTTCGAAAAGCATAAAAGGAATAATAAAACATGCAATAACGAATTTAAAGCATAAATAAAACCCCTAGTATGCCCACCTAGACTTAATCAAACTAATTTAACTAAGCCTTGATAGTCTGCAAGAAAAACTTCTTGGGTGTTGCAACTTCCTTGGATTGGCTCCCACTCGAATCGACACCTCCATCATTGGCTCCACTCAACTCAACTTGTTGTCTCCAATTACAACAAATTTACAAAGTGTACCTCACAATTGAGGCCTTACATGAATTAAAAAATAAACTTAACTGAAAATTAAATTTAAAAATTAATTCAACGACGGTACGCAGACCGTATTTCACCCAACCCAGACGCACCAAGAAACCGACTATCTATGGCCATACTAGAAGCACATGCAAACATGTAATATTGCAATAATTATATCAAATATAACACATGCTTAAATAACAAATTATAAAGGCATATATATATTATTTTTTTTTTGAATAAAAGGGCGGCATTAATTCATTGATAGCAAATCCATGAGTACATAGCTCTTGACAGGTGGGGGAATAATTCCTAACCACACCTTTCTAGACTCCGCCAGAATAAATTTCGCTAGGTTATGGGCAACTGTATTCCCATCACGCTTTACATGACTCCAATCACACCATAAAAAATCAAAACTTAACATCAAAATGTCTTCTAAAATTATATCTAATTCACTAAGAAAAAGAGAAGGCTTATTAAGCCATAAAGGCATATATATAATTGCAATATAACACATAAGGAAATGAATACTAAATAAAATTTCCTAAAAAGGTTTGCATGATTAAAATAATAAACAAAATCCAAATTTTATCTTAGTTACGTAAACAGATTTAGGATTTTATACCTATACATACAAAATACTTGACTTTCCTAAAATCAAGGAGTCTAAAAGATACTATATCTTTCAAAGATATTGTAAGTTTCCTAAACTTTACAAAATAATAGATTTTATGCCCATTATCTGATTTAGTAGTAATAGGATTTAATAATTAATTTCTAAAATTAATTACAAACCCTAAAATATACGATTTCACAAAAAACTGCTGGCAACACGGTCCGCGTTGGATCAACATGGTCCGTGTTGCTTCCCAGTTTCGGTTAATTTCGTAAATGAAAAAAAAAAACTTAAATAAAATATCATAACTTATCAAATTAAAAGATTTCACATCATAGTGTTATCTAATAACCCAAATATGAATATTTTCCAGAATTTTAACAATTTCTAAAAGATTGTTAAAATTTAGGGAATTAAACCTTTTAATTCTCCGTTTAAGAGGAAAATAAATAATAATAGTCCGATAAGTTTAAAAATCAAATTTTATAATTTTCCCATATAGTAGGTTCATCCAATATGCTACTGTAAAAATTTCAGATGTTTATCAAATTTCGAAAATTAGAATAAAATTCAGAAAAGTAAACAATTATACTTTTCTGTTAATCTGAAAATTAAAGAAAAATTAGTAAACAATTTCGAACATTTATGAAAATTTTATCCATAACAGAATGTTTACCTAGTAACCTACTGTAAAATTTTCAGAAAATTTGCAAATTTCTATAAATATACAAAATTCAGAGAAGCAACGAGTTTATTTCTCTGAGATATGAAAATCTAAATTAAAAAATATAATTTGATCGGATAAATTAACGGAAAAACTTTTCCCTAAAAGTATGGTTACTCAGTAACCTACTGTAAAAATTTCAGAAGTTTTACAAATTTATAAAATTCAGAGAATTAAACGAATTTTAATTCACTTCAGATCTGAAAACTCAATTAAAAATCCATTTTAATTGGGAAAATTCTACAAAAATTACAGAAAGTCCAGAATACTTTCAGACACCTCCAGTAAAAAATTCAGAAATTTTCGAGTTCGTTTGATATTTTATTTTGATTTTTCATATTTACCATAAATAAACTAAATCAGAAAATTAATTCTACAAAATCCTATTTTGCGAATTTAGACCTACTTCATGTATTGCCTACTGTTTAACAATATTAAACATGATTGTTTCTAAAACATTCAAAATTAAATCGAGTTCACGTTATATTTAACAATTAAACAAACATAAAATCGATTAATTAAAGGCAATAAGAAACAAATAATAACAAAGCGTGAAATTTTACAATAAAATTCCAGATTTACTATCATGAACATTAAAGATTAAAACTTTCATAAAGATTCAAAATTTTAGGCATAAATCTACTCTAGCATATTCATAATATAATTCAACTATTGACAAAATTAATTATGAATACAAGTACAATACTTTAGCATGCAATTGGTGGCTCTGATACCACTGTTAGGGTTTAGGTTATCTAATTCCTAAACAGATACAGATTAATTGGCGGAAAATTATAACGGTTATAAACAATTAATCAAACAACTGCAGAGGCTTTAGTAATTATACCTGATCGCTAATTCCGGCTGAAGAAGAGGTTGACCTTTCAGATTCCAATGCTGAAATCCTCTACTGAAAAGTCCACGAGACACTCCGGGAACCCGATTGCTAGATCGACCTGATCGAGACGAATCTCAATCTAAGATGTATGTAAGATTGTTTCGGGAAACAGAGAATGTTTCCTGAAACTAGAACTGCAAACTAAAAGAGAGAGGAACTCAGGAAATCACCCCGGTATCTCTCTAAGAGTCTTAAGCAGTTGGTGTTTTATAATCTCTCCCAGAGACCCCTTTATATAGTGTTTAGAAAACCTAGGGAGAGGGTTCAAAACCCTAAAGGGCCGACTTAACGCAACGACGCGCTTCTCAGGCCCAACACGGTCCGTGTTGGACTCCAGAGAGTCCAATTATTCGGCCCATGGACACCACGGACCGTGGTGTCTCAACACGGACCGTGTTGGGTCAACACGACCCGTGTTGAACCCGATTCGGTCCGTGTTGGGCTGATTTCTCAAAGAAATCAATTCCCAACTTTTCTAAACTTGATACAATATCAATTAGGCTACATACATTGTTCCAGGGCACTGACTTGTGTGACCCAGTAGGACCAAGTAATATATTTGCAATTAAACATATTTAATTACTAATTATAGAGGTCTCTAGCAAGACATATAATTACTATATTACTTTGGTTTAATCTCCGTGTATATCGAACATTGTCGGGACATTCCCAACACGCTTGACTTGGTTCTTGAAACTTCGGAAAGCTCTAGGAGTCTACTTTTCATTGACATAAGCCTCAAAGTCATATCATAAGTGTTGAAAAAATGGTGATGAAAAGAGTGGACATATATCAATTTTCGCACACTTTCCGATATCTTACTCATAACTCCTTCGTCTCAACTCGGAATTGATCTTATAATATATCGTCGGAAAGCTCTTTCAGTGAAGATTCAAGTAATGGATGTGAGTACTGGAGTTCATATCACTAATCTGCACAAATTGAACAAAATACCCATAACTCAGTTAAGATAGCGAAATAAGTTCAAAAAAGATCAATTAAGCACATTATTCCCCAAATTTCACAATCAAAATGCTCCCAATATTTAGTCACTATATGCCCTCATCAGCGCTGGTAGCGCCTGTTAGACACTGGTCGCGTCTCTTTATTGATGCCTTCTGAGATAGTCGCTAGCAGCGACCAAGGAACATGGGGCAGCGCTTGACACATCTCTTTCGTAGAATGCGGCGCTGGTAGCAGTTCAAGGGAGGGACCAGTGTCTGGTCGCCGACTCCGCATAAGGGGCGCTGGTAGCGCCTTATTCCAGCTGGTAGTGCCTGTTCACGTTATCTTTTCTTCTCTCGTTCTAGACCTCATCGAGGATTCAATGGGCCACAAAACCCAACAATTAACCATGATCTAAAATCATCTAACATGAATTCACTACATAATGTGGCTCATTCTTACTAGAAATTAACATGCATGTCATTTAATCAAACATCCAATACCATATAGATACCCATACATCACAATCCACACAATCATCCCCACTAACTCCTCCAAATTTTCACATAAATCAACAACCAACCAACCCAACTCAATCGACCAACTAAAAAGCATCTCTAGAGCATAATTTCACCAATTAATCTTGTAAAAACAACAATCTATTCTAAAGAATCATATTTGAATTCAAAAGAGGGAGGGGTTGGTTTGCGTACCTTTCTAAAGAGGAGGAGAACAAGAGGAGAGAGAGGGAAGGGTGGTGGCTGGCATCGTCGATCACTGCCGGCGACGACGACCGTAGGAGCAACAATGAGACAGAAAGGGACAGTAGAAGGAGAAGAAGTAGTGGAGTGGTGGAGTGGATGAAAGACGTTATTTGGGAATTGAAAGAAAAAGGAATGAGTAAAGGAATGAAAAAAAAAAAACTTACTGATGTTTGATACTTGTAGCATGAAGTTGGGCTGGAAAAAAAAAAAAAACTAAGGCCCAATTAGCTCTTCAACTTGTCTTTCCTCCTTACAATTATTTCTTCCTTAACCCGATACTATTAATTTGGGTTCCCGAATAAAATTTTACGAGGCCAAACTATGAGAAACTTCAATAATTAAAAGAAAATCCACGAGTACTCTCATTTCTAATAATAATAAATCCGAATAAACACGAATGAGAAATTGCCAGACAAAAGATGTGAATATTATGGTTTACTAGGAAGGATCGAGAATACTACTTGAGGGGTATCTAACGAAAGTACTACACTGGAGACTTGATGGTCGTTGCACTGTTCGAGATCTGTAAAAACAGTGACAACAATTAAAGAATTTAAAAAGCGCTAATTAATTTAATTACGTTTGATTAGCAAAATTAATCGTCATGGATTAGGGCGGGTTATTACATAGCACCAAGGCCTTGATCTGGAGAGTGTTGAGATAAAGAGAAGGATGAAAGGGTTATATAAAAAGCAATGAAGCGTTTTGGTAAATGAGGTCTAAAGTTGCAAAGGTTGGGGAAGGGGTCATGAATAACAAATATTTTCACCATGAGGAGTCCCAAATGCGTAGAAGAAACACTAGCTGAGGCCTCTACAATGAATAGGGTGAATGGATGGATGAAGAGAACAAAATAAAGGAGATCATTAGAAGTTTTGACATGAAGCTCATTCATAAGGGGACTGTACAAGACACTGATAAGGCTTTAGAAGGGGTAGTTGAGAGCATTTCAAGGGAGATGAATGAAGAGCTCATGAGACTTATGTCAATATAAGTGATAAAGTGGTGCTACTACAAATGCGCCCCCACAAAGCTCCATGTTCATATGGTATGCATGTTTTCTTTCCAAAAATTTTGGAGTCTACCGGGTCATGATATTGTTGTTTTATCTAGCAAATGTTTGAGGGCTAGATTTCGATGGAATCTTTTGATAACATCAATATCGCCTTGGTCCCTAAGGTCAAAAGCCTAAAACATGTCCGATACTTTAGAATAATCAACCTATGTAATGTGTATATAAAATCATTTCTATGACCTTAGGTTATTTGATTGAACCTTTTCTTACTCGGTGTTATCTCAGAAAACCATTGTGCATTTATCCCAGTATATTTATCACAGACAATGTCCTGGTTCCCTTTAAAACCTTACACCAAATGAAATCTAGACTGACTCCAGGAGAGGTGAAATTGTCATCAAGTTGGATATGCAAAAGGCTAGTGACAAAGTTGAATAAAACTTTTTTTTTGGGAAAACTTTGTGTAAAGATGGGCTTTGATGGGGTTTAGATTCGCTAGATTATGATTTTTGTGACCTCTGTGCCTTACAATTGTGCTCAATGGCAAGGTCATTAAGTCTTTTATTCCCTATATGAATCTCCAATAGGGTAACCTCCTCTCACCTTATTTGTTCATCTTGGTAACAAAAGCTTTTGTCAAGCCTTCTAAGAAAAGTAGTGGAAGCATTCTGATTTTTGTGACCTCTGTGCCTTACAATTGTGCTCAATGGGGGCCATTAAGTCTTTTATTCCCTATATGAATCTCCAATAGGGTAACCCCCTCTCACCTTATTTGTTCATCTTGGTAACAAAAGCTTTTGTCAAGCCTTCTAAGAAAAGTAGTGGAAGCAGGTAATTTATATAGAGCGAAAGCGGCAAGGTCCGAGGTCGCTCATGTATTCGTTGAAGATGATAACCTTTTTTTAGAGTAACCAGACAAGAATGCTTGACAATGATTCAAATTTTTGAAAATGTGTGAAGAAGCATTAAGGCTACGAAGTTAACAAGGATAAGTTTGAGGTATCCTTTAGCAAAGGTATGTCAATCACTAGGAGAGAAGACTTAGTGTCCACATTGGTTGTGGTTCAAGTTGTCGCACCTGCAAAATATCTAGTAGCTCCTATTATGGTGGGACAATCAAAGAAAGCTATCTTTTCAGTGAAAGACAGAGTTTAGACAAAACTAAGAGGGTGGAAGGAGAAACTTCTCTCTAGAGTAGGAAGGAAGATCCTGATCAAGGAGGTTTGCTTAGCTATCTCGACCTATTTGATAAGCTATGTTAAGATGCCAAAGTGCATGATTCAAGAGTTGAATATCTTTTTGGCAAAACTTTGGTGGGGAGCATCCAAGGGCTTCAAGAAAATTCACAAGGTGGGTTCAGATTCTATGTAAACCTAGCTAACTACCTTGGGTGTATGGTTTTCATGAAGATGAATGAGTTTTGGCAATCTAGATCTCCTTGTTGCGTAGGTTTTGAAAGGAAAATACTTCCCTAATTCAAATTTCCTAAACTTCTGGCTTGGTTACTGTCCTATATATGCTTAAAAGAATGTTTGGGAGCAAAACATCTGTTGAAAGAAGGCCTAATTTGGCGTGTAGGAGATGAGAGACCAATTATGGGGTGACAAGATAAATAGGTATTAGACAATCATGTCACCTTGCCCTATTGGGAGTTAAGACTTGATGGTAGCCTACAATGTTAATAAGCTCTAAAAGCTTTTTATTCCTCATGATAATAAGCTGAGGATCGACAAAATCGGAGCCTCACCAAAGCCGAGATTTACTTGGCCAAAATTGCTTATATCTTGGGGGTCTTGCTTAACCAAGATACACCTCATGAGGGATGACCCATATCGTGTAATCTAAAGGTTACACTGAAAGTCCTCCATTTCCTGTGACAATGTGCCTACAATATGCTCCCCACAAAGCACTTTCTCGAAGTGAAGACAAGTGAAGAGGGATAATGGTCGTGACTGCTACAAAAAAAAAAAAAAAAGTCAAGATAGTATCACTCATGCCCTATTCCATTTCCAAAGAGCAAGGAGAACATGAGATGATGAACATGAGTAAACACGTAAGAATGGAGAGGAAAAAAAAAACAATTTCATCAACATGCTTTTGTAATCGAAGGCAAACCTAAATGAGCAATTGTTCAGCCCCAAAATATAGTATTTTTATGCTTAATTTTTATTTAATTTACTTTAATTTTCATGCAGAGTTTGCTTAATTTTATTATAAAAATATCAAGTTTTACATTTCTTTATAAACTCTATTAAAGTATTGAATTATGGACCCCACTTTATACATAAAATGTAAAAATTTATTTTAATTCATTTTTATAAAGTTAAGTTATATCCAAAAATGATCCTAGTTTTACATTAAAAAATTATTCTATGAAATTCAGTTTTAATTATTTTTAGTTATTAGATTAACTAAAAATAAAATTTTATAAAATACCTTAGCTTAACCCTTCATAAGGGAATTTTTTTTAAAAAATTTTATTCTGCGTTAAGTAAAAAATATGTGGCTAAAAGTTCTTGTGCCAAAAATAACAAATGCATTGGAGCAAACACAAGGAGAACAAGTAGTCGCCATTCAATACAAGCAAATCGTGCCATCTAGCACAACCGTGTTGGATGACGCATGTCACTTGTGGTGGCTGGCACGCCTATGTCCAAGCAGTAGAATCGTCTCACTTTGTGGAAGTTGCCCCCTACCTCTTTATTATGAAGACCTCTTAACACCCTCAACTTATCACACTATCCTAATTGGCCACTTAGTTGAGTACCATCTCATTCCACTGAGAAAACAGTCATCCATTTGATAGACACTCTCTCATCCATAAAATCCTTCTATCTCTACCTCAAATGAACTGTAGATCCAAGAGAGAAAAGAAGAATCCCGAAGGCTGAAGAAATTAGCATCCAATCCTCGTCTAAAAAGTTTTTATCCTCCCTTTGTTGCTTGTCTTTATTTGCATTCTTAGATTAGTTTAAGTTTTAGTTTATGCTTTTAGTTTAGTTTGTTTCATTTTACTTGAACTGCTTTACACTTGATAATTGCAAAGCTCTTATGTAGTTGATTCATGATTAATGTGATTAGTTGTTTCCATTTCAATTATCTATTTGTTAAGTATTAAGCTCGAGTAATTTACATTTACCTTATCTAAGGATTGCTGTAATAATTTTTACACACCACATCTTTGTGAAATAATTTTTACCTTTTCTCACTAAAGCTGTAACTATTTTTTTTACCCTACCTGAGGTTTGCTATAATAATTTTTACACACCCCATTTTTGTGAAATAATTTATTAAATAGATTAAATGTGTCTTTTTTAATGTCGATACTCTCAATTCAAACCTGGCCCAATAATTTTAACAAATTTATCGTGTCAACCTACTTAGTTAAATGAATTAAAAATTTATATCTAAACCCGTTTAATTTCGTGTTGGTTTAGAGTCAGTAATCATGCGAGATCAACTTTCACGGCTCTAGCATTTACTATATCATGAGTTTATATGTATATTTATATTTTTTTATCTTTTTTATTATTAAATATCTATATTTTTATATTTCGTATATCGCGTGTATCATATGGGTTTAAGTTCACTAATCATTGTGAAAACATGAAATTGATACAGTAATTATGAAATAAAATGCTAAATTGCTAATTATGCCTATGATTTTGATGTCCAAGAGGAAAAAAAGGGATGCAACCCCTCACCCAATGGGATGGTATACGGAAACGTGCAAAGGCTCAACTTGCCAATAGAAAATATAGCAAACAGGGCTAACCTCATGAACGGCCATCTCTCTCTCTCTCTCTCTCTGCCAGCCTCGTTATTATTTCATTGTCCACCCCCCGCCCCCCCCCCCCCCCCAAAGCCCCCAACTGAGATTTCTCTACCCAACGCCATTGCAGGGTTCTCAAATCCCTAGCCAAGGAGATCTGCCTCTAAAATAAGGTGCTTCACTAACTAAATTGGAGCCCTAATGCTTCTTTTACATCGATGCTTGCATCCTAATCTGGATTGTCCACGCTGCATCAACCTCTGAATCCTACCCATTCATTCATTCGGTTCACTCCCAGTTCTGCATTTCAAAGGTTAGGGTACTTGATCTAGCTTTTCTGATGCTTTTGTTTTCTAGATTGAACTACTTGCTTTGGTTGTCCGTTGGTTTTGGTGCCTTAAATGTCGGCTTATGTGGTTGCTCAAGTGCGTATTCTGGATTCATTTTGTAGGGCATACTTGTTGCTGCATGACTATGAAAGCAATCTGGGTGGACATGATTTCGCTGTAAGTTTCTGGGGTTTTACGGGACATAGAAAAAGAGCTGGAAGCTCAGTTATCAGCCAATCAAGGAAAAACATGCCGGAAAACTGAAATGGCAACTGCAATGTGAGAGAATGAACCGCGTTAGGGTTTAGTGGTAGGGGGTTTTTGCTGCCTGCTCGGCTTTTTAGTAAGCTGAAATGGAGGACACAAGCTCAGTGGATGTCATCTTAGACTTTCTGCAGAAGAATGGGTTTTCAAGGGCCGAGGCTGCTTTACTTAGTGAGCTGAGCAGTCGTCCGGATTCAAATGGGTTTCAGAAACTTACTCTGGAAGAGAAGGAGAGGGGTAAGAATGTGCAGAGTGACAGTGTTGAGAAACCTGAGAAGGTGGCTCTAAGAAATCAACAGTCTAGTACTCAGCACGGTAGCGATGCTTCTAAAGAGCTTGTTGTCAAAGAGATAGACTGCAGGACGGTTGGTAATGGTAAGGTAAGCAAATGGACATTTGGGGCGTCCACTGCGGAACATAATACATCCGTTGGAGCCATTGGCATGAGTAATGAGAACTTTTCTTTCTCAAGAGCTTCTGAAGATACTGTGCTGGACTTGTATAACTGGAAGTATAATCAGCGAAATGGACCTACGAATGCTTTCCAAACCAGTGGCAATGCTATGAACACAAGTCCATTAGAGTATCAGAGTGCTAGCTCGCTAAAGATACGTCTTCCTGATGCAGGAAACACAGCTAAAGTCCACGTGCAACCTGATAGTGGGTTTGATTTTCCAGGAGAAAAGAGGTCATCGTGGCTTTTTGATTCCGGTAAAACATATGTAGATACAAAGACAAGTAAAGCAGGTGATCTGAAAGGTACTGAGGAACAACAAACCAACATTCCACATTCTGTAGACGAAGCATGGTCAAGAAATGGGGAAGCTTCTAGTTCCTCGTCAAGTCAACGGAAAGATTGTACTGTCAAAACTGTCCTCTCATTTTCAGGTGTTGATGTTCCCACTACTAGTGATAATGCTCTCGGTTCCAGTTGGAAGGAAGGGTCAAAGAAAACAGATATAACAGACGTTAGAGCAGCTATTAAAGAGCAAGTAGATGAGGTTGGAAGATCTTTGTACCTTGCAAAGCTGCAAGGTATTTGTGACACAAAGAATCTGGACGATCTAGGTTTAACAATGGCTGAAATCCGGAAGGAAGAATTACCGAGGTTACCTCCTGTTAAGCTGAAATCAGATGATAAGCTGCCAAGTACTAACTGGGAAGATAGATTTGATCATGATGTATTAACCTTGAAATTAAGTGGTGCTGACAGTACCCACCTTATAGGGTCTTATCTGGATGTCCCTGTTGGGCAAGAGATCAGCTCTTCTGGTAAGTGCTTTTTTTGTTTTTCCTTAATATTATTTAAAGGAGTTCTTATTTGAATGTTAGCCCCGTGTACTCGGTCTCCATTTAAATGCCATGTGTATTGGCTGCATAATATCTGGCACTTCAGTTGCCGCATTGGTACAATGCATTTTCTTGTCTTAGCAGATTTGATGCTGAATACGACTTATCAAATTCCAGGCCACAAGTGTTTGATATTTCTGCTTCTTTTGGATTTTGCTTTGTGGGTGACACATTTTGTATCTCAAATACAGTTAGCTGCTCATCTGTTGATATCTACTCAGTACTAAATATTGAAGGATTTGGATGTGTCTTTAGTTCAAAATATTGAGTCTCTTTATATTATGAGAAAGAGGCATGCTGTTAGTTATTAAAAATTTAAGTTGTGTCTGAAAGACTGAAACTCATTGTTTGGGCTATATTTGTGGTATGACTTACAAGCAGCTCTCATGAAAGCCCATATCCAGTACTGATTGCTTGTTTTCTAATACAAAAATGGGGAGAAGGGTGGAGATCTGATTTTTCAGATAGTCAGATTTGTTGTAAGTTCAGGTTGTAAAATTTTAATACCATAGAGCTTTGAGATTTATGTATTCTCAATGCTCAATTTCTATTCACAATAGCCATGTATTCTCAATGCTCAATTTCTGTTCACAACAGCCAATTTCACAGGTTTGCGGTGTCTGTGAGTTTTGAGATCTAAATTTAGTTTGAGATTTGTGCATTTTCAAAATATAGTTAAGTCCCCCCTTTTGATTATATTTGATCTCTCAATCCAAAAGGTGTATGTATGAAGCTGAAGTATAAACATGGACTTAACCTGATTGAACCTGAGATAAAATTGGCAGCTCAGATGGTATTTAAGATAGACTGTGGACTAGGGGAAGGGATCATCAAGTTCTTCGATTACCGATAAAACTAGACTTCTCTGAAATTATTCCTACTGCAGATTGCCCTCATAGTTGCCCTTCTTTGATAACAGAATCAGTCTAAGGAAAACCTGCGGAGTGCGGACTTTTGTATGATATACATTAAGAATTACCTAAACAAGCATCTAGGGTATGTAGGGCCTACAGTTTCAGTTTTAAATGTACTTGCTCTCTTTTTCTCTATATATTTGTCTTAAACCGCCATGACAATGATATTGGTGTGGGGATTAGCAGTTAGGCTTGATGTTACTAAAAGACTCAGGTATGCTTTTCATTCTTGAGTGTAATTTCGAAATCTAGAAATCTTAGAGAATATAGTTACTGGGATTGGTATATACCCCTACGATCACGGTTCTGGGAACAAGTGTTCTGGAGCCTAAACTACACTAAATTTGTTCAAGAGTTACCGATCTGTGTTGTGGAACAAATGGCCCATAAAGCATGCCAGAACTGCAACATGGACATTTTAGAAAGCAGGCCATGTCAGGGCATAAACATATTAAGTCTTTCAGATCATGGGTTCTGGTGCAATGAAAGTCCATTTTAATTTCTCTGTTCCATAACTTGAGTATTTCTATTTACACTCTACTGAAAAACAAATTACATGGTTACCAATATGCACAGATGTTGGACTTTAGAAACCTCATACAGTAATTCTATCTAAGGTTGTGGATAAATTCCATGTGTTGGAATCCTAATATATTCTGAGTTGTATTGTGTTTTTGTCTGCAAGCTGCAATTTGCAACATGGTTTAGGGCTAGTTCAACAAACCAATAAATCCTTTACGTAAATAGCTGCCTGACCTGTGAAGCCCTAATGACCCTGCCTCTCTTGGTACTATCTTTTTTTAAAAGTATTTGTCCCAATCACCATTCACTTTTCTTTTAATTTTTTTTTAGATGCCTAGGTATAGCTGTTGGTTTGGAGGGCTGGCTCTTCCCTAACTCAATCTACTTTTATAACCCTGCCTCTCTTGGTACTATCTTCTTTTAAAAGTATTTGTCCCACCCACCATTCACTTTTCTTAATTTTTTTTTTAATTTTTTAAATGCCTAAGTATAGCTGTTGCTTTGGAGGCCTGGCTCTTCCCTAACTCAATCCTGCTTTATCCCCATTTTTTTATTTTTAAACGTGATGTCTGCCCCTTGTAAATCAAAACTAAATCAGAACAAATTACCTTAGGGACTCGTACCTTTATCCTACGATGCACATACAATACTTGACTAAGTCTATCTATGTTCCACACATGCTGGATGGAGACACATATTAGACACCTTTTCATAGTCGTTACATCTTGCTAATTCTCAAAACATGGACTACAGTAGAATATGAAACAGTTGGTGGTTGGTTACATTAAACTACCACATATCAACATCAGATGAGGTGAAACAAATAAAAATATGCATTCGATTCAATGAACATTCTTGGTTGGGGCTGAACTTGATCAGTCCTCATTATCAGAAAATGACACTAGTATTTGAAGCCTCTTTCTTTACTTGTGCGACTCCAATCAGGCTACTCAACACACTCCTTGAAAACAAAGGCACTGCATTCTTTCTTTTTATTTTTCTTTCTGTGGGCAACCAATTTTTAACCTTATGCACCCCCTCAGTCTTTGCATTTGGGCTGGGCTATGACTTCCATGACAAAAATATGCTCACCGTAGTTTACGCCTTTATTAGAGATGGACTGCAACAGTGCCACTTTAGTGTGGCTGTGGCTCTGTCATTTGCTCCTCTACTGCCATCATCCCTGTTGTCTACGCTTGTAGCTACTAAAGGTATACTTGTATGCTGTGCCATATGGCCCCAAGTGGTAGGGAGAGGTGTGCAAAAAGGGGGCCTTTTATGTGGAACTTTGTTGATGAGAATAAGATTTTTCTTATGTTGATCTGAGGTTCTCAGTATGAGCTACTACCTATCTGGAATTCCTACTGAATTTTCCCATTAGCCTTTGCTTTTCGTGGCTGTCCCTATCTTCCCTTCCCTTCACTTTTGCACCCTTGTATTGTGAACGTAATTGAATGTTTGCTCATGCATGTGTCATATTTTCCTTTTTGTAACGGTCTTGGGGGCTATGATAATAGGCATGCCTATGAGATGCAAGGCTGTCACCGTCTTGCACCTTCATGATTGTCTTGGGTTAAAGATAGAACTGTACTCTTAGTGTGATGAGCAAAACCCACAACATTATTTGACTTTAGTAGTCCTGAATCACTCTAGTGGTTAAATGCTTCTTGTTATTGTACTTTTTTTTCCCTGCCTTTTCTTCCTCCATCTTGTCTTCTCCCTCTTTGACTTTCACATTTCAGTTTTGTGGATCTATGGGATCTTGTAGCATGCATGTTAAGAAAGTTTTAAGGCCACATTTAACCTGAAAGTTTGTAATGTCGATTCAGGAGGCAAAAAGATTACTGGAGGTAACTGGTTATCTGTCAGTCGGGGCATAGCAGAGGACACTTCTGACATGGTCTCTGGGTTTGCGACTATTGGTGATGGATTAAGTGAATCCAATGACTGCACCAATGATTATTGGGATTCTGATGAGTACGATGATGATGATGATGTTGGGTACATGAGGCAACCTATTGAAGATGAGGCTTGGTTTTTAGCTCATGAAATTGACTACCCAAGTGACAATGAGAAAGCAACTGGACATGGGAGTATTCCAGATCCTCAAGAAAGAGCCATGGTCAAAGTTGAGGAGGATGATCAATCTTTTGCTGAAGAGGATTCTTACTTTTCTGGTGAGCAGTACGTTCATTCAAAAAATATGCAGCATGTTTCTGCTTCAGATGATCCTCTTGGATTGTCAGTTACTGAGGTGTATGATAAAGATGATGATAATGACATTATAGCTCATTATGATGGTCAATTAATGGATGAAGAAGAACTGAATCTAATGCGTTCTGAATCTGTTTGGCAAGGTTTTGTGACACAATCAAATGATCTCATCATGTTGGGGGATGGAAAAGTCATGAGAGAATGTCGAAGGCCTTCTTTGGATGATGGATGCATTGATGAGGATCAGCATGGTTCTGTTAGATCTATTGGGGTAGGTATCAACAGCGATGCTGCAGATATTGGCAGTGAAGTACGTGATAGTTTGATTGGTGGAAGTAGTGAAGGGGACCTGGAGTACTTTCGTGATCATGAGGTTGGTCTAGGCCTATCCAGAAATCCTCAGAATAGAACAATCAAGGATAAGAATTTAACAAACAGGCAGGAAAATGATAAATATTTGGCGGCAAATGACAAAGGTACATGTAGGAACCTTAGAAATAATTCAGATGTGGGGTTCTCATTTGTCCCTCCCCTGGGTGATGATCCCACTTGCTCTGGTAAACCCTTGTGGTCAAGCAACTGTGATATTGTTGGGGATGAACACAGTGATGTTTTAAATGCTTTGAGTAGAAATGATGACATGCTTGGTTCATGGAGGCGTAAAAGTAGTACTTCTTCGCCTACCAGGAGTCCTGGAGACGAAAATAGTGGCCCTGCTCTCAGATCAGCTGAATCTAGCCCCTCGACTCTCTCAGACTATGCATATGCTGGCAAAGAGCATGTGAAGAGAGCAGATGACGAAAAAATGGCTAGTGTAAGAGAGGACGACGTTGGACAGTCTTTGGAGGATGAGGAGGCAGTTGCAGTGCAGGAACAAGTGAGGCAGATAAAAGCCCAAGAAGAGGAATTTGAGACCTTTGATCTGAAAATAGTTCATAGAAAGAACAGGTAACCTCTTCCTCCCTCCCCCTTGTACCAGGTGCAGGCTCATAGAACACCCCACCCCCCCCAAACCAAAAAAAAAAAAAAAAGAAAAAGAAAAAAGAAGTGGAGATAAGGAAAGAAACTGAATGGATCTTGGGCCCTAGAGCTTGTGGTCAGTGTTTATTTCCTGCATGGTTCTCCACTTAAATTTCTCCATATTATTAATTAGTAGGTTGGATTTTTCATTCCCTTTTTTCTTCAACAGTTTTCACTTTTGGTGTTTCTATGAGGCGATGTGAAATTATTTGTGGTCGGCAATTCAGGGAGTGAAGCTAGTTGTTGATATAGTTCCATAATTGCATGTGTAATCAATTACATTATAACAAAAATGCCACCATATATGGAGCATGCCACAACAACCATAGCAAGCTGGGTTTATAAGGAATTATGCCTCAAATGAATACTGCAATGAATAGGTGTAGTGTTAATATGTGGATTTTCTGCAAATATAGGGAAAAAGAAATATATAGACTTGAATCCCTAAATCTAGGTATATGTCCGAGGTGAGAGGAGGAAATGTCTTGGGAGATGGGATGAACAACCTTAGGTTGGTTACTTCTACACCATCCCAGGCTATGTTTGGGTGGCATCTATACTGGGTTGCTGGCAGTGGCCGTTGTAGTCTTCAAATTTAGATGTAGCTGTTAGAATGAACTTACCTATCAAATATCTAAAATATTTGATAGTAAGTATCTATGTTAAAAATTAAGAACGACTTATCAAAAGTAATGTTTACGTTAAGAAGGAACTTACATTGGATAGAACACTTCATTTTCTTTTTGAATGGTGTGGGAATATTTGCGGTGTTTACCTGAATATTAAAGATGAAACAAACGATTTTTTGGGACTAGCGGGGGCCTGTAAGGTTCAATATTATTTTACAGCTGTTTTTACTGTCTACGCTAGCCATTAAAGGGGGTTATGTAACACATACAAATCCATGGTGCGAGTGCACATTGTCACTAGTATGTTTTTGCTTCAGAGTGATGTCTTTCAAATTGATCTTCATTGAAGGACATTTCTGAGGAAATGTATCAGTTGGATGTTCTTCCCTCTTTCTTATATGAGCTGTCTGTCAGATGGTGCAAAACTTAAAGCTGTTTGCAACAACCCCTTCCCCTTCTCTCCTGCTTTAGTGGATTGTTCTATCAGATGTTTTCGTCCCGTAATGTCGTGAATGTGTCACACTTTTTAACTTAAGTTGCCTACAATTTATGCTTTGTTCAGAACTGGCTTTGAAGAGGACAAAAATTTCCATGTTGTGCTAAACTCAGTCATAGCAGGGCGCTACCATGTTACTGAATATCTTGGATCAGCTGCATTCAGCAAAGCTATTCAAGCCCATGATCTGCACACCGGCATGGATGTCTGCGTTAAGATTATCAAGAATAACAAAGATTTTTTTGATCAGAGTCTTGACGAGATAAAGCTTCTCAAGTTTGTAAACAAGCATGACCCTGCTGACAAGTACCACATTCTTCGGTTGTTTGATTATTTTTACTATCGTGTAAGTTCATGTCACCTTGCTTACATAATTTCAGTAAAATATGTATGCTAATATTTTGGTAACCCAGGGATTTCATGGCTAGTAATGTTACTTGATGCAGACATGGATGTGCTACTGAGTGATCATTTTACCATGCACACATGCACTGGGGGCTGTTGCAAGAATCAGTTTTAGAAAGTTGATGTCGTTCAAGCTTGTATTGATGATAGATTAACTGTTTTGGCTTATTCAAATGTCCATAAAAAAATTAACCTAGTAGGAATTCTGCAGTACTTTGTGAAATTTACTGAAGTCCTTCTAAATCTTTATCTTGAGCAACTGCTCAGTGCACTTTCTATTGTTTGAAACACACACACACACACACACACACATACTCAAACAACAACTAAATGCACAAAACTATTGTCCGTTTAGCTATGATTAATATTAAACTTCTTCCCATATCTACAATCTGCCTTTCTTTTTATGGTAAACCCAAAACTATTGTACATTTAGCTATGATTAATATTAAACTTCTTCCCTTTACTCTCAAATCAACATAAAATGGTGTATTAAATGATCCTTTAAAAACTTCATTTGAGGAGTGATACAGGAAATTAATTAATAAATTAGAATTTGTTTTATCTTTATTTTAGTTATTAGTGTCTTGGGGAAGGGGTCTTCTTTCGTATTTAAGTATCCTATGAATCACAGGTAGAGGTAATCAATGAATGAAATATATCTTTGTTTATCTCTTTAAATTCTCTCTTCTCCCTCCTAAACCCATTATCCTTCATTTCTAGTCTATATCTAATTCTCCGTGTAGATTTCTTGAGAGGTATTCCCCATTTCTATCAACCCTCTCCTGATTTCCTGCATCAATGGTATCAGAGCGTCCTAACCTGGGATAGCAGTGGAGCCAAATATCCAAACCTTCACTCAACAACCACCTCAAGACCCACCCACCATGGGAAGGATCTTATATTCATTCCTTGAGCGACAGAAAACTATGTCGGAACAATTAATAGAGCAACAACAACAAATTTTTTTCCAAAATCAGAGGATCGGGCAGCAATTGCAGATGGTCTCTCAAATGCTAGCTCAAATCAAAGAATTCCAGACTAACACAAGAAAGTATAGAGTCTAGTATGTCCATGGTAGAATTCAAGAGTTCCCAGGCACCAGAAAAAGATATCCTAACCCAACAAATTGACGGTCCAAGGGAAGGTGATAAAGAAGTAGAAGATCAGATTAGCATTGACCCCAACCAGTCAATAACATTTACATCGGAAGCTGCTAAGAAGAGTAAGAAAATTCAGTCATACATCTCAATTTCTTCTGATGGAATTTTTGATAAATCAGATAGAGGTGTTTGTGAGTTATGTGATGAACCCTTCGCCCTTGAGCATAAGTGCATAAACTTGAGTTCACAATACATGATTGATAAGGGAAAATTCAATTGGAATGATATGGGATATAATATGTATACCACAAAATACTCATCACCTAGTGCACACCAGGTGTTCGACAAAATTCTTGAGAGAACCATTTTTGGAGTTACAACTCTAAAGTTTGATGGGCATGAAGATGGTGTTATTAGTAGCAATACTCAATGTCAAACTGTTGAAAAGGAAGAAGGCATACACTCTTTGAATACAAGGTGTGTTGGTGGGATTGAAAAATATGGCATAGTAAATGATTTGGAACAATATAGCTTCCCTTGGTCGAAGAAGGAGGTTATTTGTCCATCAATAAGATCATATTGGAAGTGGAGCCCCAGGCCAGAATTGGAGTTGTTTGAAGGTGATGTGGGCATTTTAGTTGGAGAAGACTATTGGAGGAAATGTGATGCATGCCTTTGCTCTATTCCTTTTGATCCGGGTGGGATAGGAGAAATATTTTGTCATTTGAAGCTTATTGGGTTTTGTGCCATCAACAAAGTTGAGTTCATGATCATGGTTTTTGATCCAGGTGGGTTGGAAGTATTTTTCCATCGATGCCATCATATTATAACTGATACTGTAGTGGGACTTAAGGCCCTCTTCATAGTCCGTGTTTGTGATCCTAAAGACATGGTGGTATCGATATCATTGAGGTGGAAGTTTGTTATTGATGGTAATTTTTGAGTTGAGGAGCCTATGGTTAGATATGGCTACGCAATGAGTTGTCCTACTTCAGTAAGGTTGATACATTCCACAACTAATGGCCTTCGACTGTTGATCGATCCTCTGTTTTGGAGTCTACAATAACAGTTGAATGCTATGATTCTTCTTTAATTTCCAACCTTGAGGACAAGGTTGTTTTGAGGACATGTGGCATGATACAGGAAATTAATTAATAAATTAGAATTTGTTTTATCTTTATTTTAGTTATTAGTGTCTTGGAGAATGGGTCTTCTTTCCTATTTAAGTATCCTATGAATCATAGGTAGAGGTAATCAATGAATGAAATATATCTTTGTTTATCTCTCTAAATTCTCTCTTCTCCCTCCTAAACCCATTATCCTTCAATTTCTAGTCTATATCTAATTTTCTGTGTAGATTTCTCGAGAGGTATTCCCCATTTCTATCAACCCTCTCATGATTTCCTGCATCCAACTGTTACAGATCAAACAGGAGAGCTCATCCCAAAAGACTAGTCTGACAGGAGAGAGAGCCCATTTGATCTATAAACCCCACGCCGATATCCCATTCTACCGATGTGGGACAAGTCCCATACCTTGCAATGGCATAAGACCCGTAACAAGGAGCGACAATATATATGTAATGGAAAGTTTGGTTTGAGTCGTTTAGGCACTTTGAGAGGAGTATAGATTCACTTGTTGGGAGATGTGAAAGGTTTAACCTTTTTTGGATTTAGGAGAGGTGGAGACCAAAGAAAACTGGAATGATGTGATCAAACCGGCAATAACACGTTTGCATCTTACAAAGGACACGGCTTCTATACACTTGGTGAACAGTGATGTTTACCTTACCTATATACTATATTAGTTTGCCCCCTTTTTCTCATGCTAGTATTATCTAATCTTGTTAACTACTGATACATCTGCAGCTTGCTTTCTTACAGTTTTTCTTATAAGAAATAATGACTACTTCCATCTAGATCTTCTAGGCTTGCATCTAGATCTTCTATGCCTGCATCTAGATCTTTCCATTCCCTGCACCATAGTAAACTGACCAGTGCCCGATTTATGGAATCTTTTTTGCAGGAGCATTTATTAATTGTTTGTGAACTTCTTAAAGCAAATCTGTACGAGTTCCATAAGTTCAATCGAGAATCTGGTGGGGAGGTTTATTTTACAATGCCCAGATTGCAGGTTCAAAAAATGACGGCCTTTTTTTTTTTTCCCTCAATGTTTATTTTGAAAATTTTGAATGTGAAGACTAACCTGCTTATTCTACCTATACAGTCAATCACCATTCAAGTTTTGGAGGCGCTTCAGTTCTTGCATGGCCTTGGACTGATACACTGTGACTTGAAGCCTGAGAATATTCTAGTCAAGAGCTATAGCAGATGTGAGGTTAAAGTGATAGATCTTGGGAGCAGTTGTTTTGAAACCGATCATCTCTGTTCATATGTGCAGTCTAGGTCATACAGAGCTCCAGAGGTCATTCTGGGCTTGCCCTATGACAAAAAGATAGATATTTGGTCTCTTGGGTGCATCTTAGCAGAGCTTTGTACTGGCAATGTAAGCTCTCTAGTGTTGTATCTCTGGTTCTATGGTTGTGTGTTTAACATCAAACTAATACTGTAGTTGTCTTGGCCATGGTCGCTGAAATTACGTTATTTGTCTCTGTGGTTTCCTCAAAGTCTTGTTGATTTTTATGCACCATAATGTTCACTTTTCCTAGTGTAGGTCACGATTATGCAGGGTTTCTATCTTCATGAGTCCATATTGTAGACAGTCTTACCTTAACTAACATTCTTGTGTGTATTGTTGAGAGACTGATTCCAAGAGACCCACTAATATAATATGATCTTTTATCAAAACATTTTAGGAGCCAAGTGAGAGAGAGGGGGGGGGGGGTGGGGGGTGGGGGGTTCGACACTGTAATCGAACCAAAAATCTGTTGATAAAAGTAGTGCAAACAAGACTCAATAAATAGCAACGTGAATTATCAATGAATATGTTGATGGTCAGTGCATTAAAAAAGATTATTATTCCCTCTGCCCCATATCTGTAGACTGTAGTTCATCCTTCATTTTCTGGCAAGTTTCTGTGGAATAGCAAATATTTCACACCATATATAACCTCCTTACTGCTGGTTTGTTTTTGCATCGCAATGTGATGGGAATATTCTGTGGTACTCTGCCTCTGAATTATTGTCCTGTTTTTAAAGGAATGATGAGATCTAGGCTCCTTTTTTTTTTCACTTGTTAAATCACACAAATGCCGGTGATTTGTAGGCTGTAGCTATGTGTTTCTGCATCACTCTGTGTTTAAAATAGCGCGCGTGGCGCGCGCTATAGCGCACGAGGCGCTGTAGCGCAACCCACAGCGCTACGAAATGTCGAGGCGTAGCGCAGTTCACGAGGCGCGCGCTATGTTCGCAAAGGCGCGTGGCGCACGAGGCGCGCGCCACATGAATTTTGTACTGTTCAATTTTTTTTTTACTTTTTTTTTACTGTGCTATTTTTGAAAAAAAAGGGAAAAACTTTTATTTTTGGGTAAAAACCCTAGCCTGCCTGAAATTCCCTCATTTCACAAATCTCACGCGTGGTGCTGCTTCTCTGCCTCTGTGCGTGCTGCTCCAACTCAGGTATGTCTTCTTCTTCTTCTCTTCTTCTTCTTCTTCCTCTGCCTGCTTCTTCTCTTCTTCTTCTTCTTCTTCTTCTTCTTCTTCTTCTTCTTCTTCTTCTTCTTCCTCTGCCTGCTTCTTCTTCTTCTTCTTCTTCTTCTTCTTCTTCTTCTTCTTCTTCTTCCTCTGCGTTCTTCTTCTGCTGCTGCTTCTTCTTCTTCTTCTTCCTCTGCCTGCTGCTTCTCTTCTTCTTCTTCTTCTTCTTCTTCTTCTTCTTCTTCTTCTTCTTCTTCTAAAATAGCCGAATGGTGGAGTGCACATGGATCCGCCACACCAAATTTGAGAAAGTTTGCTATTAGGGTCCTTAGCCTCACATGTAGTGCGTCGGGATGTGAGAGAAATTGGGGTGTTTTCCAACATGTAAGTTATAACTTCTAAAAGCTATTTAAATTGAAAATTTTAATGATTGAAATCTAAACTAAGCAAATAACTAATTTTATGTACATTCTCAACAGCTTCACACCAAGAAGAGAAATAGGCTAGCACAATCCCGATTGAATGATTTGGTTTTTGTTAAATCAAATCGTGCATTGAAGCGCCGCCGCGAGGAGATTGGTAGAGATCCCATCCTCTTGAATGAAATTGATGAGAGTAATGAGTGGTTGCTTGGAAGGATGGAAGATGAAGAGGATGAGGATGATTTTGTGTTTGAGGATGATAACCTCACTTGGGGTGCTGTTTGAAGCTAGTGGGGCAAATGAGTCTCGTTATAGATTTAGGCATGAATCCTCCACTAAATCTACTACAACGGACAAGGGAAAAGGAAAAGCGAATGCCTCTAGTTCCAAATCTTCTCGTGCTAGGTTGCGCTTAATTGATGAAGATGAGGAAGAGGAATTTCAAGAAGAAGATGATGAGGAAGAGGACATTGATGTTGAGTTGGTGGATGATGATGATCATGATGATGGGGATGATGACATTGAGAATGTAGTGTTGGATGATGATGATGATGAGTGATCCTGTGATCGTCCTTTACGTTTATTAGACTCTAGGACCTCTAGACTTTAAGAAATTATTGCTACTTGGCTACTTTGCTTAGTGTAATGTGTTTTTTTATGTTTTCTTTAAATGACTATGCTTGTTTATCTCTTTTGAAGACTAATTTAGTATTATATCGTATGTCAAGCATATTTGCGTGATTTTTCGTCATATTAATTGTGTCTAATCTAATTTTTTATGTTATTTTTGAGTTCATTATGTGAAAATATAGCTTCTACATGATTTTGAAGCAAAATTGAGCTTTTGTGCGCCTCGCGTGCGTGAGGCGCGCGCCATCGCCGCGCGCCTCGCGGACCCTTGCGCTATTTTGCGCCTCGCGCTATTTTAATCCCAGATCACACTGCGGCTGCTTCTTTTCCCTTCTGTTTTTTTGTGTGTTTCTATTTTTATGTGATGGGGAGTCCAATTATCTTTGTAAGGATAACATGTTAAAGGTTGCTATTTGTCTCTAGAAGATGAAAAATTTGGTTTCAAAATTATGCTAACAGTGTGATGTGTTTATCCATCATCTAAATTATGTGAATTTTGTCTGTTTGGTGTTTGCCAGGTCCTCTTCCAAAATGATTCTCCTGCAACATTACTTGCACGGGTTATTGGTATAATTAGTCCAATTGACCAAGAGATGCTTGCAAAGGGAAGAGATACGTACAAATACTTCACCAAGAATCATATGCTTTATGAACGAAATCAGGTATGCTACTGTATCTGTTTATCCTTTTATGCTTAAATTTTATCATTAACAAAGCCTATTAATATCTTGTGGAAACTTCTGTCAGCCCAGATACATTTAGGCTGCATTTGGTTTTTGGAAAATAAAGTGAAAAGAAAGTTTCTCTCCTCACTAATCTAGTATGAAAAGTTCATGTTTCTCTATCAATTCCTTCATTTTCTCTACCCCCCCCTTCCTCTCTCCTATTTAGCCGATTATATTTTCCTCCAACTTTCTTCTCAAATTTGGAAGGGAAATATCAACTAAATCAATCAATGTTTTCCATGATGTTTTCCGCCTAACTATCATTCTTCCTATTTTCTTTAAGTCAAATAAAGAAAAGTGAGTCATTTCTAAAATAAGTTCTATCTTATTTTTCTAGAACCAATCCAAGCCTTATGGAATAATTTGGCACTATGTGATGAGATGATCAAATTTGTGTCTAAGCCTAAAGTGCTCGACTTTAAGTAATCACATGTTGCATGGGTCTGCTTTCTATGATTGGGTGGCACTGCTGAATGTTTGTGGATTGTTTCCACTGTCCATTATTTGTCAACATGATATAAATGCTGCAAAATGTGACTTATTTGTGCACCTTATCCATGTGGTTAAAGGAGGCAGACAACAGTGGTGCGATGTTATAAAGGCCTGTTGAGTGGTGAGGATGTATAATTCTAGACTCTAGCGTCTTCATATTCGTGTAGAAGATCAAGATAGCAACTTATGCTGGAACAAACCTATGTTATGCGTGACTATTATGCTCCATTGAAAGAAATAGAGTCCCCTCTTTATCCGATTGTGCACTCAGTTTGTGGCTTACTGGCTTTCTGCCTTCTGTTATATGCTACCTGTCGCAAAAAATCTTATTAAGCTTTTGTGGACAAAAATATGTTTTTCATTTTTGTTTTGTTTGCCTGGACTGCCACTGTGCAAGAATAAAAAGGAGTCACCTTAAAATCTGACATGGCTTCACTTTCTTCTGTTATTGAACAATGCATTTTTTGGGAAGCGGGTGCTGGATTATTACCACATGTCTTGTTTGGTGGCTCTTATTCTTCTTTTGGTGGATAATAAGAATTATGATTGCCTTACTAGGGAGTATGGACCCATTTGGCCTTATGGGTGCCTTATTGGGGGTGTAATGAGGCATTATGAAATTGAAAAGCCTGTCTTATGTATGCAGTGTCCTTGCTTCACTGTTGCATTATATTGGTTCATGAGTGTAATCTAAGTACTAATATTACTTGATAATCTAATGTCCAAGATGTAATGCTCTTGATTGTTCAATGTGAAGGGAAGCTTCTGCCTCTTCCCCCCTAGGGGAGAGGGGATGCATCATCATGAGTGATAACGAAGGACTGAAGGAGAGACCTGAACATAAGGAATGGTTACTCGCATGAAATTATGGGTTTTTTCTTCAGATTTCTGTTTTTTTATGCCCCTCCATACCTGCTTGGACGGGATTTCAGATTACTAGTTTTGGTTTTGGTTATGGTTCTGTTAATTTATGGTTCCGTTGGTGCCCTATATATGATTTTGTTGTGCAACATATATGATTTTGCCTGTCGTCATGATTTTGTTGTGCAACTAGTTCACTGGTGAAAGGATCTGTTTTTGTCCAATGTCTGTATAATTATGATAGAGGTGCCCCTTGTACCATACATGTACCAAACACATGCTCCTTCCATCTCTTAATTATTGTCCTCTGACTTTTGGTAAAATATGAAGTCAAATGACAATTAAAGTAGTTATTGATTTTTCCCAAACTACCCATTGACATGTGTATAGAATTTTGAATATTTCATCCATAGTTCAGTACTTGATCCAATTTAATTGAGCGTGAAAATGGCTAATCATATTAATTGTGATGGCTAGATAAAAAGACAGTTGAAGTCAAACAAACCAAAGGAAAAGAGACGAAAATTAGAGATGGGGTGAGTAAAAGAAGAGGGTGACCTAAATGAGATTAGCAACATCCTCTGTCCTATAAGATTTTCAGGACTTCCACAAACTCGTAAGAGACTTATAAGTTCAGAAAACACAAACTAACTTGATGCATAAGGACAGAAACACTCATAAACTACGCAAATTAGATAGCTCCCCATTGAACTTGGTCTTTTGCTGGGATAACCTTTTGTAATGATTTTCTTTTTCAGGAAACAAACAGGCTGGAGTACTTGATTCCTAAGAAGACATCTCTCAGGCATAGACTACCCATGGGTGATCAGGGATTCATTGACTTTGTAGCACATTTGCTTCAAATAAATCCAAAAAAGCGCCCTTCTGCTTCAGAGGCCTTGAAGCACCCTTGGTTGTCGCATCCATATGAGCCCATATCATCTTAGCAACAAGTACAGAGTTATCAATTTATCTATCTAGGTTAAATGACACGTATGGCTGCCATCCAAGTCCATGTTGGTATCCCTTATTAGTGTTTGCAGTGTCCTCTGTGAGGCCTTTGTATTAATGCCTACAAAGGGATCGTGAAGAGGATTTTGTTCAGTCACCTACCTGCTCGCTCTCTCAAATGCAGTGGAAGGAGGTGATGTTTTTGGTTGTGATTGTGTTCTTCCCAACTCACCCCATCCCAAATTGTATTCGGGTTTCAATATTAACGGAAGATTATTTTCTATGTAAAAAACTTGTGCCCTTAGGTCCTACTTGTACGTGCTCATAGTCTGAATCTTACTTTTGGCTGAAGGTAGGGTTGATAGAAGAGGAAGGGGATTCCAGAGTTGGCGGTTGTAAATGGTGTGAATTCAGATTTTGTTCTACGTTTTAGCATTTAACTGATGGCTCTACTCTACATCTATGTTCTACGTTAATTGCAGCATCCAAATGATTCGGTCTGCTTGTGTGTGGGAGGTAGTATACACTATACAGTGTACTTCCCCACCTGAGTGTTCAGTGTTCTAAGATTTTGCCTTATTATTTTTATTGCCTTGTTCTTTTCCCTGTTTAGTTTGGTGAATATAAACGTGTGTAAAATCAATTAGATTTAGATGTGGGTCAAGTTTGGGTAAGTTGGATATACATTTTACCAAAAACAATTACTAAATTTATCCAAGTCAACCCGACCCATTATTTATCAAACATAAACATTTCCAATTTCTACAATGAAATAAACTATTAGGTAAGCATTGCATGATAGGCTTTCCCCTTTCTTGCTTACCTGATGAAAAAACTCATATGTTACGTAGCACCAAAGTTGTATGTGTAAGATTTATTAGAGTAGTTCGCGTTCCAGTTGATATTAGAACTAAGAAACAAGATTGATAATTATGTGCTTCGGGGTAGAAGAGTCTCGTCAGTTGTACAAGGGTTGCACAATCGTGTAATAGGAATCTGACTTTCAGACTTCATACAGAACTCTCCTGCTTAAACTAGAATCCAGAATGATGTATGCAAGGTCGATAGAGTCAGAGTGATGGCCTCACAGACATCAAACAGACACACACAACACTGAGATTCTAGACCTCACGACCAATAATCGATTACAATCACTCCAAAACAGGCTCAAACAACAAGGATCAAATGGATGATGTTTGAATTGTGATCGGATGAACAAGAACAGATGGATGATGTATGCCAGCTAAAGGACCTCTAACTCAGCAAGCTGGAAAAACATCACAGAAATACAGGGACCTCACGACTGACTCCAAGGATCAATTCGAACCAGGTTCTACCACACACCAAATAACATCAAGAACTCATGGGGGATTTTGGGCTTTGTTCAAATGAATTGAAATGGATAATGAGGGATGGAAAATGCAGAAAGATAAAGGATAGAATCAAGTGATTACCTGAAATAACCGGATTCCTCCGGAAGAACAAAATATTATTATTATTATTATTATTATTATTATTATTATTATTATTATTATTATTATTATTATAGCCGTATTATTTTAGCCGCCCTCCTAATTTAGTCCAACCCTAAGCCCTAGTTCTCCTAATTATATATATACATCTACCTACTCAGAAAATAATACAACGTTTCCATCCGCCGGTCAGAGAGAACGAGAGGCTTAAGGAGTGACAAACACCTTCATCCGCAAGGAAATCCTAAAGGTCAGTAACGATGGATCAACCCAAGAACTATTCTTCCATAGATTATTGTAAAATTTTCTTGGTTAACTATTCTTGGTTCTTTCCTATCAATCCAACGTAATTGGTCACTGGTAAACATTGTCTGTAGAATTTCATAGTTTGTGATTAGTTTGCATAGCCTTGCATCATATTTCAATTTCAATTAGATTTGTTGATTTCAACAATGGGGTATATGACTGCAAATCCGTGGGTGTTCATGTTCATCGAAATTATCTTCCGCAACCAATAACCGCACTCCTCACTTGCTATGTCGGCGGCCGTCTTTATTATTTCCCTTGATCAATGAATTTACCCAATTAGCTTTTTCCTCTCCTTTCTAATTGCCGCAGCATACCCTTAATTTTGCATGTCAAGATTCCTTGTGTTGGTCTCTGATTTAATGGGGTGTCCTTAAACTTAACCATCCACCTATCTACTATATTTCAATTACCTAGAATTGATTGCCATCTATTGATCACTTTTGTCACTGCTTGCCTATTCCTAATAAGTCTAACTTTACACTTCTACTATATTTTAATGAGCAATTGTTAGAGTCCTTATCCAGCACAAGCAATCCCATCTTGATTCCTTTAGAGTTAATATGCGTGTTTGCCAAACCTAAATTAATCACACTATTTTTCTACTCAGGGAGTTTTAACTTCTTTATTTCATTTAAGACCTACCCATCATTACCTTGTAATCTAATTAGAATTAGTCTAGGATTCTCCAGGTGAATGTCAGGATTTATTAATCCTATCTCAATCACATAAGCCTTCACAGATTAGTACTCTTTTTAATTTAGCGTAGAGTTTGGCAAGTTCGGCATATTAAGGCATGAACAACCCGACATAATTAATGGTTTATAATAGCCAATTTTGTGAGTCTGTGAGGCTAGATTAATAGTTAATCAGTATAAATATTTTTTTTAATACTCGTAGCTCCTCTGGATTATAGGTATTTTCTAACGGGTGGAGTTAGCCCTATTCGAGTAGCGTTTCAGGTAAGTGGTGTGATACTTCTTTAGTTCTTTTCGTGCCAGAAATATTATTTTGTAACCGACCTTTTTCGTAAGTTTATTTTTTTAAATCGGGTTGGCATGCTATTATTTAATTATATTATTTTTAGCATTGTTTATGTCCTATAGTTTGTTTGACCTACATTGATTTATATGTGTTTTTACAAAGTACCTCTTTCACGTTAATTTCATAAGATATAGTTACTCTTTGTCTTTTATACACTAAGTGAAGTTTTATGATAATTTGACTAGTGTATTTGTAAAGTAGCCGTTTACGTAATAGTTTTATATTTTAAATTATTTGAACCTTCCGTTGTACTAGTGACTTTGTGGTTCTGATTTATTTGTTATACTAAATTTCTTGACTGGGTACTTTTTGTATGTTTTGATGTTCAAGTTGTAATTGGTTTTGTTTTGGGGCTATGTCTTCTGCCTTATCCAGTTAAGGTATGCACTGGACCTGTCGATCGACTTGTATGCGCGCTATTTTGTGTTCTGATATGTGTATGTGTTCCGTTGGACCCAATTTCCTTTGTTGCCCTGCCACTGGGTCAATAGTGGTACATCGTTGCCCCGCCACTAGGTCAATAGTGGCTTATCGTTGCCCTTGTCACTGGGTCAATAGTGACCTTAGCCCTAACCATTGTGATTTTGATTGCTATGTTTGATATATATATATATATATATATATATATATATATATATATATATATATATATTATGTTACTTTGACGAAAATCGTTTGATCAATATTATGTTTTATCTTGGGAGTTTTGAGCTGAGTAAAATGTTTTATAAAACCCAGTCATATATTTGTTATTTATTTATTAACTCTGACCCAGCCTATGTTTTACCCGCATGTCCAACCCAGCTAAAGGAGTATTACGCTACTTACTGGGCTTCCGAGCTCATCCTTTCATCTTCCTATTTTTTCTGGTTCCACTCTCAACAGTATCTAAGTTTCTTGAGAGGAGTCATAAGTCCCAACCTTTATTTTTGGAGCTATGGAGTTTATTTCCCAGTCTAGTAGAATTTATATTTTGATTTCAAGTCTAATCTTTGGGCTATGAACTTGTAGCTAGTATTTGAGATTTTGGATGTTTCTTCTATACTCTAGTTGAGTTGAACCAATCATTAACTTGGGATTGTGAGTTACTGAAGACCTTTGTTTTTCCTTATATTATAGTTTAGCCTTGCATGCTTGTAGAACTCCTAGTCTTTGCAGGTATGTGGTGTCTGTTACTCCTCGGTTCGGGGCGTGACAGATTTAGTGGTATCAGAGGCAGGTTAGCCAATCTCTTGTTGTCTTGGGTTTAGTCTTAGCAAAGCTTCCCTGAGATTAGGATCTTAGAGTGAGTTAATTTTGGATTTTAGGGGTTTTAGCCTTTGTAGCCTAAGTTTCTAATGTTTTATGTGATTTTGCTGCCGTGCCCAAGTTCTTCATATTAACTGAGTTTGTTCAATTTTGGGAAACCAGTAAGTAACCTTTTCGTTTTTCAGTATGTCTTCGGGTAGGAGGAGAAGTCGTATGCGGAGAGCTTCTGAGAGGGAAGAAGAGGAGCCCCAGATTGAGACCCCCTCTCTTGACCCCCAAGAGGCTATGTTGAAGTTCATGCAAGACTTTTCATCCTTTATTAGCCAGCAACAACAAGGTACTCTGCACAGTAATGGCTCATCTTTAACTTCTGTTAAGGGGCTGGTGGATTTCCTGAAGATAGCTCCTAAACCATTTTCCGGCACTACTGACCCTATTGAGGCCGAGAACTGGATCGATGAAATGGAGAAGGCTTTTCGAGGCTTCCATTGCTCAGAGGAGGAGCAGATTGATTATGCTGTCTACTTGTTGCAAGACTGTGATCGCCATTGGTGGAAGTCTGTGGAGCGTAGACATGAGAACGATGGGATTCCTTTCACCTGGGATATGTTTCGTGAAGAATTCTATGAAAAGTACTTCCCAAGGGTTCGAAGAAGGGAGTTAGAGAGGCAGTTTATCGACTTAAAGCAAGGTCGCAGGAGTGTGGACGAGTATGAGGCGGAGTTTGATCGACTATCAAGGTTTGCTCCGACACTAGTAGCTGATGAACAAAGCAAGATGAGGAGGTTCAGCGAAGGCTTGAATGATAATATTAGGCTACAACTCGCTGCCGTGCGACCAGATAGCTTCGCAGACCTTGTTGACAGAGCAAAGAATATGTACCTCATCACGAAGGAGATAGAGGATCGTAAGCATCGCGATGATAAGAAAGGGGAGAAAAACTACAACACTTCTGACAGGCGAGGCAAGGGTGGATTGTCGAAGCCTTATACTTCTAGCAGGTTTTCTCGCGGTGCGCCTTCACAACAGGGGAGTAGCCTAGCTGGTTCCCGGGGAAGAGGAGCGCAACCATCTGGTTCTCATAGTCGAAACCCTAGCTATGGATCACAACGATGGGGCAACCAACAAAATAAGCCCACATGTGATCATTGTAAAGGAGCTCATCCGACTAGCGATTGTAGGTGGCTAAGTGGAGGCTGCTTTAAGTGTGGCAATACTGATCACAAAGTTGCTGAATGCCCTCACAATAATGAGCCTCGCACGGTACAAAAGTCTCAAGCCTCTCGCTCAGTGCCCTCACAAGCCACTTTGGCTCACACTCAGACAGTCTAGTCACCGAGCAACAATCAGAAGGGAGGACGACCTCGCACCACCGAAGAGTGTACGCTACGACCCAAAGAAGATGTTGACGCCTCTAACAATGTTGTGTCAGGTATACTTATTGTTAATTCAGCTTATGCACATGTGCTTTTTGATACTGGTGCTTCGCATTCTTTTATATCAGCAAATTTTGTCAAAAAGTACAACCTTCCCCATGCATTATTAGAAGAAGTTTTGTATGTCAGTACACCTATGGGTAGTGAAATAATTGTGGACAAGAAGTGCACGAACGGTCATGTAATAATTGAGGGCAAGGAACTTTTAGCCGATCTAATTATTATGGAGCTACATGACTTTGATGTGATTTTGGGGATGGACTGGTTGTCTGCACATTATGCCACTTTGGATTGTAGAAGGAAGCTAGTAAACTTTCAAATACCTGGGATGCCTGAGTTTAACTTTGTCGGGAATGGAGCCTATGTGTCGCCTAGTGTCATTTCCACTCTAAAGGCCTCTAAATTAATTAAGAAGGGGTGCCAAGCCTTCTTGGCATTGGTCACTGCTACCCAAGAGAAGGACCCGAAGATAGAAGAGATACCGATTGTAAGAGAGTATCCAGATGTCTTCCCGGAAGATCTCCCAGGAGTACCTCCAGACAGAGAGGTGGAATTTTCTATTGACTTGATTCCCGACACTACACCGATCTCAAAGACCCCTTATAGAATGGCACCGACGGAGTTGAAGGAGCTCAAGGAGCAGCTCCAGGAATTGCTTGATAAGGGCTTTATTAGACCAAGTGTCTCACCTTGGGGTACACCAGTGCTTTTTGTGAAAAAGAAGGATGGGTCGTTGCGACTCTGCATTGACTATCGTGAGTTGAACAAGGTGACTGTGAAGAACAAGTATCCACTACCTCGAATTGACGATCTATTTGATCAACTTCAAGGTGCTCAGGTGTTTTCAAAAATTGATCTACGGTATGGATACCACCAATTGAAGGTTAAGGCCGAGGATATACCTAAAACGGTCTTTCGCACCAGGTATAGTCATTATGAATTCATAGTAATGCCGTTTGGGTTAACTAATGCCCCTGCTGCATTTATGGACCTCATGAATAGAGTTTTTCGAGCCTTCTTAGACAAGTTTGTGGTGGTTTTTATTGACGATATTCTAGTGTACTCTAAAAGTTGTGAGGAACATGAGAATCATCTGAGACTTGTGTTAGAAACCTTAAGACATGAGAAACTTTTTGGTAAATTGAAGAAATGTGAGTTTTGGTTGGATAGTGTTACCTTCCTGGGGCATGTAGTGAACAAGGATGGGATCTCTGTTGACCCAATGAAAGTTGAGGCCATTGTGAATTGGGCCAGACCAAACAGTGTCACTGAAATTCGAAGCTTCGGGCCTCACGCTACTATAAACGATTTGTTGAGGGGTTTTCCCTATTAGCTGCACCTTTGACTCGTTTGACAAGGAAGGATGTTCGATATGAGTGGACGGATGAGTGTGAAAGAAGTTTTCAAGAATTGAAGAAGCGATTGGTCTCCGCCCTTGTACTTACATTACCAACGAGCGGTCAAGGATTTACAATTTACAGTGATGCTTCAAAGAAGGGTTTGGGATGCGTGCTTATGCAAGGAAGGAAGGTTATTGCTTACGCATCTCGACAATTGAAACCAGATGAGGTGAATTACCCTACTCATGACTTAGAGCTTGCGGCTGTTGTTTTTGCATTAAAGATATGGAGGCATTATTTGTATGGGGAAGCATGTGAAGTGTACACAGACCATAAGAGCCTAAAGTACCTGTTTACACAGAAGGATTTGAACATGAGACAATGTAGATGGCTTGAGTTGTTGAAGGACTATGATTTGACCATCAATTACCACCCAGGGAAGGCTAATGTTGTTGCAGATGCTCTGAGTAGGAAATCAAGTCAGGTGGCTACCTTAATCACCTCTCAACGACCTTTGTCGGCAGACTTAGAGAGGAAAAATATTTTGGCGAATCTCCGAGTCCATCCTATGTTAATTGACATGATCAAAGATGCGCAAGAAAAAGATCCTTGTCTCCAGAAGCATAAGGATGCCATTAGAGCGGGGTCCGAGTCCAAGTTTAGCATTCATGAGGATGGTTCTTTGAGGTTCGAGAATAGAATTTGTGTTCCGAACGATGATGAGATAAAGAAGATGATCCTGAAAGAAGCTCACAACACGAGTTACACAGTTCATCCAGGAAGTACCAAGATGTATAGAGACTTGAAGGGGACATTTTGGTGGAATAACATGAAGAGAGAGATAACACAATATGTAGCACAATGCTTAACATGTCAGTAAGTCAAGATTGAACATCAGAGATACGGGGGATTACTGCAACCTCTCCCTATTCCAGAGTGGAAATGGGAACATATAACCATGGACTTCGTGTCTGCTCTACCCCGTACTCCTAGAGGTAACACGGTGGTTTGGGTAATAGTAGATAAACTAACTAAGTCTGCTCACTTTTTGCCAATTAAGACTGGTATGACCTTGGAGCAATTGGCAGAATTGTATGTCCGAGAGATTGTGAGGCTACATGGGGTTCCAGTTTCCATTGTGTCCGATCGAGATGTACATTTTGTTGCTATGTTTTGGAAGAGCTTGCATAAAGCCTTAGGTACAACATTAAATTTTAGTACTGCGCATCATCCACATACGGATGGTCAATATGAGAGGACCATTCAAACCTTGGAGGACATGTTGAGAGCTTACACACTGGATATGAAGAGCTCTTGGGATAAGGACCTACGATTAATAGAATTTGCTTATAACAACAGTTATCAAGCCAGCATCCAAATGGCTCCATATGAGGCATTATATGGGCGAAAGTGTAGGTCGCCAATTTGTTGGGATGATGTTGGAGAGAGAAGGCTGATAGGGCTAGAGATAATACAATTAATGACTGATAAAGTTCGCCTTATCCAAGAGAGACTTCGGGTGGCTCAAAGCCGCCAGAAAAGTTATGCAGACAATAGAAGGAGAGACTTGGAGTTCAATGTTGGTGATCATGTATTTTTGAAGGTATCACCAGTTAAAGGAGTTATGCGGTTTGGCATACGTGGGAAACTTAGCCCTCGATATATTGGACCCTTCGAAATTTTGGAGAAAATTGGTCCTGTAGCATACCGTCTAGCACTTCCACCATCGCTTTCAGGAGTGCATGATGTATCCATGTTTCTATATTGAGAAAATATGTTCATGACCCAAGTCATGTACTAGAAGCTACTCCTATAACACTGCAGAAGGATGTGACGTACGAAGAAGGACCAGTACGGATTGTGGACAAGAAATTACAAGTGTTGAGGAGGCGTACAATCCCTTATGTCAAGGTGCAATGGACTAATCACACAGAAAGGGAAGCAACTTGGGGGTTGGAAGAGACTATGCGGAATAAATACCCTTTCCTGTTCAATGATCTGGGTAAGTTTTGAGGACAAAACTTTTCTAAGGGGGGAAGGATGAAATAACCATACTGTATTTGTCGACATATCGGTCGCTGCTATTATTATATTATCCATATATATATATATATATATATATATATATATATATATATATCAACTGCTTAGTTTTTCACCTGTCTATTTCATACATAACATACTAAACATATATAATATTAAACCAATAACATACTAAACATATATAATATTAAACCATTAATGCATAACTAAAAGTTCATATATATATATATAATAGCTAAAAGTTCATAACTAAAATTCAATCTAAGTTTATAACTAAAACACAACTTAAAAGTGCATAAGTTCAAGGTTGGGGAGGGAATTGCGGGGATCCTGATAAGTTTAGATATTGAGATGGGGACGAAGAACTACCGCCTTGTTGAGATTGGACAACTTGTGTCAATTGACTTTGAATCTGTGAGATGGCGGATGTGTGAGCAGCAAGTTGATCCCGCATAATAGCATCAGTGGACGGAGTTGCGCAGGGATGCCTCGAAGAAGAAGAACTGCCCTGGGTACGGGGTGGAGTATCATAGAAGTACGAGGTCGCACTCCCAAGACCATAGACAGCATGGTCTTTGGGTTTGTACCCCCCTGCCAGTTGCAAGTACAACTCCCTAGCTTCCGGGGAGTTCTCAATTATGCCACGCTCCTCACACATTTGGCGAAAAGTTGCCTGCAATCATTCATACATAAGTAGCGAAAAGTTGCCTGCAATCATTCATACAATCCAAACACAACCTAAACCATTCACGGCCACACGCCGGAGTTCAAATACAATGCAAACACAACCTAAACTATTCACGGCCACACGCCGGAGTTCAAATACAATCCAAACACAACCTAAACCATTCACGGCCACACGCCGGAGTTCAAATACAATCCAAACACACATAAAACATGCACGGCCACACGCCGGAGTTCAAATACAATCCAAACACATATAAAACATGCACGGCCACACGCCGGAGTTCAAATACAATCCAAACACAACTTAAATCATTCATGGCCACACGCCGGAGTTCAAATACAATGCAAACACACAAAAACCATTCACGGCCACACGCCGGAGTTCATATACAATATAAACACACATAAAACATGCACGGCCACACGCCAGAGTTCAAATACAATTAGTTTATGAATATGTTTAAATGAAACTTACAGCAAGTGTGGCATCATGTTCAGAACTCCACTGCGGATTCCCCTCAGCATCTCGCCCACAATGAATGTGAGCGTGGACTTCAGACAGGGTCATGAATGTCCCCCCGGCCATCTTCAAATTAAGATAGTAAATTTATTAATGCATACATATAACTAAAATGCATACATATAACTAAAATTTACAATGAATGTGAGCGTGGACTTCAGACAGGGTCATGAGCGTGGACTTTAGAAAGTTCGTGATTGTTAATGCATACATATAACTAAAATTTATTAATTGTGCCAATTTACGATTCACCTGCTTTTTCAAATAACTTGCCGCTGAAACCTAGCCCACCCGCGTTTTGCAATTGGCGGAGTTTTCATTGTTCCTGTTTGCTTTGGCGGCATTGGACCGCCGAATGAACTCCTCAGTCTGGGATTCCTCATCTATTGCATCCCGTTGCTCATCGCTCATGTGAGGTACAGGGTCCGTCCTCTTCTTGGTCCTGACCTTGTACCTCGTATCAGAAGCCCGGTCGCACAATTTCGTGTGCCACCCACTGAACACATCTCTTGTAAATTCTTCATCCCAAACATAATGTCGCTGTATAAAGTAATTTATTAGTGATTAGTTAAACGACTATTACATAAAAGAAAATCAATAGACCCAATTTGCATAATTACTTACATAGAAATCCAACCACAAATCTGTTTTCTCTTGTTTGGACCATCGAAGCGGTGCTTGATTTGGGTGGCCACGGTTGCCCTCCAACAAACCGTGCTAAACGGGATCGCGAACCTATGCAATCGTTACGAAAAACACAGCTAAAGTTATTAAGACCAATGATAAATCATCAGACATATGATTTTATGTGATCATCTTACCAATCCTCCCCGCTCAAGTCGGTTGGGGTATAGAGCAGGGTCGATTGGAGCTGCATTTTGCCAAACACTATGTGGTTGTCTCCCCCTAATATAATAGGTTAATATAAGGTAAAATCAAAACACAAGTTAGTTCCAAACTTATATATATATATATATATATATATATATGACTTAAATTGCATGCGTACGAGTAGATTGCATTGGCTTCAATCGAGTACCTAAAAATATGAACCAAGTTGTGAATATAATAAAAGTTCAATGACTAGTAATGAATATTGACATGATAATAGAATTAACTACTCATACTCCTCTTCATCCTCACTACTAATAATCTCGGTACAAATAGGGTCTAACATATTATCCTCCTCTATTCCCACTCCCTCTTCCCCATAATGGATTCATTAGCATCATCGCATGGCTTCCTCATCACTTATGTCATCTCGATCATCGCTTGGTCCTCATCAATGCTAGATAGTGTTGGAGGATTTTCGCTATCCTCTTGATATGCGGCATCATCAATGCCGCCAATCGTTGACCTCGGCTTTATGATGAGTGTTGCCCACCACCTGGTTTCTATCTCGCCTTGTACTAGGATAATGAGTATAAAACACTTGCATTGCTTGGGATGCCAGACGAATGGTTCATATACTCGATATCGCTTTGTGTGGTTCACATCCACGAGATTGTAATGCTCATGTTTGTTCAAACCATGGACGAGTCAAACCAATCAACTTTGAACAAAACAACTTTGTAATTTCCAAATCTTCCCAAGTATTCCAACCGAATCACTTCTTGAGCGCCCCATAGAAGTCTACGTGGCTTTCCTTTGACATATATCCCGAGTTGGCGTCGACTTTCCTTGTCGTTGGACTTGGAAATTGTAGTTGTTAATGTAGTAATGGTTCCACCAACGCACATTTTTGTTGGGACCGTATGCTAACGCTCGAATAAAGTCATTCGCTTCATTTGAATTGATAGCCTACATAATATAATTTTAGCAAAGTCGTCAACTTGAAGTGGACAACATTATGATAATTGAACTCGAATATTACTAATTCAATCAAACTTGATCGTTCACCTTTCGTTTAAACCATTCGGGAAATTGTTTCCCAAATTTGCTCCACAAATCCCCTATTTGTGTGCGTGGATGTGATATGCACATGTCTTCTTCAAATTGCCTTTCAACAAATAATTTAACATGTTAACTAGGTAATTAGTTACATGGGAGCATGTACATACACATAGCGGCGTGCAATTGTACATACCTTTCATACTTTTCCAACAAGTCGCTATTTGACAAAACATATGCATGCGCCGCAACAAACTCTTGTTGGTTGAGATACCTCTTTTTACCCTCACTAGGCGCATATCCAATGTTTGAGGAAAACACATCAGGGAGGGGTTCGTTAACATCGTTAACATGTTTTACATCAGGGCATGCGTTTCTTTTAAGTTCCCTAGACTTAGTATGAACTTCAGGTGCAAAATATGCATCACAGAAGTTTGCTATCTCCTCTGTTAGGTATGCATTACAGATAGACGATTCTACTCGCGCCTTGTTCCCCACTTTTTTCTTTAAATGGTGCAAAAATCTACAACATTTTACAAGTAACAAACCTTGATGTTTCCTTAAAATACATAATTCATCTCATAATAAATATGAAAGATATGTAAGTTTAGTTGTACCTTTCAAAAGGATACATCCACCTATACTGCACAGGTCCTCCCATCGCTGCTTCATAAGGAAGATGTACTGGAAGGTGTTCCATGACATTGAAGAAGGCAGGGGGAAATATCATTTCCAACTTACATAGAATTTCCGGTATGTTTCTCTCTAACCGGATCATGTCACTCACCTTTACATTAGAAGCACATAAATCTCTAAAGAACTGGCTGAGTTCAGTTAATGGCTTCCAAACTTTTTGAGGAAGTAGCTCCTTGGTTGCAATTGGTAACAACCTCTCCATGAAAACATGACAATCATGGCTCTTCAACCCCTGCAACTTTGAATTTTTGGGATCGACACATCTACTCAGATTGCTCGCATAGCCATCTGGGAGTTTGAGGCCTTTCAACCACTCACACAAGGCCTTAACCTCTTCTTTACCCATTTGATAGGGAGCGTTCGGCATAGTTTCGGTGCTGGTCCCATCTTGATGATGAGTTTTTTGAATGTTTAGCCGACGACGCTTGCAATGGGTGGCTTGGTCCCTACGCGAGTTCTTATCATCCTTGGTCTTGCCTTTGACACTCATGATGGTATTCAACACTTGATCAAATCCATTCTTCTCAACATGCATGACATCCAAGTTGTGTCGGATTTTAAGATCTTTCCAATACGGCAACTCCCAAAATATGCTTCTCTTGTTCCAATTGTGAGACTCTAAATAACCATCAACACGGCTATGTTGTTCCGTGGAGCTCGGGAAATTACATACACGATCCCAAATTTGTTCCCCACTCAATCGAGGGGGTGGAGGTGAATTTTCTTCCTTATTCTTTGAGAAAACGCTCTTATTTTTTCGAAATGGATGGTTCTCTGGGAGAAATTGTCTATGACAATCGAACCAAGAATGTTTCCTACCATGTTGTAGCCATCTAGCCTTTGTGTTCTCCATACAGTAGGGACAAGACATTTTCCCTGCTGTGGTCCAACCAGAGAGCATTCCATATGCCGGAAAATCGCTTATGGTCCACAACACGGATGCCTTCATTTTAAAATTTTGCTTCTTGGAGACATCATATGTGTCAATCCCAACCTCCCATAAATGTTTCAACTCATCGATTAACGGTTGCAAGTAGACATCAAGATTTCCCTTTGGACTTTTCGGCCCAGGAATTAACAGAGTCAGAAACAAGTACTGTTTCTTCATGCACAACCAAGGCGGCAAATTATATGGAGTTGCAATCACCGGCCAACATGAATACGTCTGACCGAAACTGCCGAAAGGTGCAAAACCATCTGTGCATAGCCCCAACCGTACGTTTCGGGGTTCGGACGCAAATTCCTTATGAAGGGCATCAAAATGCTTCCACGCTTCACTGTCACACGGATGAACCATAGTTCCATCTTCACGTGCATTTGTTGAGTGCCAACTCATGTGCTCCGCAGATGTCTTAGTTGCATATAATCTTTGCAACCTCGGTCCGATTGGGAAGTAAATCAATTGCTTGTGTGCAATGCGTTTCCCACGCAACGTCGTTTTAGCATACCTATCACCCGCATTGGTCACACTTATCTAAGTCGGCTTTCTCCTTCCAAAACAACACGCACCCATTGGGACACGCGTCGATTCTCTCATGTGGAAGTTCTAAAGCACCAAGCAATTTCTTCGCTTGATAGTAGGTGTCACATCTCATTGCCGGGGACATACGCGTCTTTCATCAACGCTAACAGACTGTCCACGGCTTTATTTGGGAGATTGTACTCACATTTTATGTTAATCATCCGTGCGACAACCGACAACAAAGACGTGTCGCTACCTTCATACAGAGGCTTTTTGGAGGCATCGAGCATTTCTAAGAACTTCTTAGTCCCTTCCTCTGGCTCATCTTCCCTCGTATCATCCCCGCAACTCAAAGGCATATGGCCCATGGCATCGGTGATCATTTCTTGCATAGTGTTGACACCTCCAGTACTAGAAGACCCATCAACCACAGTGTTAAGAGTTTGACCACTACGCTCGTGTGTTGAAATACTGTCCCCGTGTCTTTTGCAAAGATGATAATTTGGCCAAAGCGTGTTTGTACAAATGTAGCTTCACAATATCCTCACAATGTACTTCACGTTTTACATTTGCTACAAGGACACCTAAGTTTACCCAAACTACTCCATTGTTTTGCAATGTATAAATTCTTCATTCACCCTACGCATTTAATTCCACACTAAGATATTCACCATCATGTCTTTCATACATCCATTTTCTACTACTCTCCATTATGTATTTAGCTGCATACAATGTATACATTATTGTAAGGGATTAAGTTACAATTAATTAAAGCAAATACATAATTTCCATGAATATAGTCTTTTTGACATCTACAACTAAGTTATGTCACCAGTCAAGAGGATCCTGCTATTATACAAGTAGAGTGTGTTTGTTCCTGTTAATATATGATTGAAAATGACTTTTATGAGTCGTATCCACTCTCCTTTATTTTTCTGGTTCACCAAAAAGTAGCGCAATCTCAGCAGTGAAATAGCGCGAGGTCTATAGTGCTTTGGGAGTTAGAAGCGTATCAGATTCAATACAATGCAGTGTTTCTATTGTGCAGCCTGGTGGGCATCAAGACAAGGTGGGAATGAGAGAGAAGCTTATAGTAAGGGGTTTAATAGAAATCGTGTTGGGCTTTCTTGCATGTAAGATTCATATATCCTTCAAAGCATCGTGTCTTACTTTGATGGACCTACGAATCTTACATGCAAGAAAGCCTAAGACGATTTTTATTAGACCCCTTACTATAAGCTTTTCTCTCATTCCCACCTTGTCTTGATGCCCACCAGGCTGCACAATAGAAACAATGCATTGTATTGAATCTGATACGCTTCTAACTCCCAAAGCACTATAGACCTCGCGCAATTTCACTGCTGAGATTGTGATACCTTTTGGTGAACAAGACAAATAAAGGAGAGTCGATACGACTCGTGATAGTCTTTTTCAAACATAGATTTTCAGGTCGCAAACACACTCTACTTGTACACTAACAGGATCCAAACTCAACCTGTTTTCATGACATCTATAACTAAGATACTACAAACTAAGTTACTAAATGGATGTGACATAATTAATAATAATTAATGTCTGCATTTGGAGTTATGAGTAATTAAGTTAGAAATTAGGTTAGATCAGCAACAAGTTTACGCTACCAACTTCGTTGGATAACTTAATCAAAGGCAAGTCTCTAAATGCCAATTCAACCTTGGTGTGATGAACAAGTTGTCGGAGCTATATGTACGGGTAATCAACCGGTTGTGACGTAGCAAATGTCGATCGTTTTACATTTAGCATCCCAACCAACTTTCTAAATAACACTAAATAAATGAAGATTGAGTTCTTTGGTGTTCATTTTAAAACTGGTTGGGATGCTAAAAATAACAATCGACATTTGCTACATCACAAGCGGTTGATCACCCATACATATAACTCCGACAACTTGTTCATCACAACAAGGTTGAATTGGCATTTAGAGATTTGCATTTGATTAAGTTATCCAACGAAGTTGGCAGTCGCGTAAATTCATTCCTAATCAAACATAATAACTAACTCACTTACTAATAACTACCAAAATCATCCACAACTAAAACTAAGCTACTTAAATAGTTGTTGAGTACTTACGTAGCAACTTGTTGTTGATTACATAAATGGACGTGCCATAATTATTTACAATTTATGTCTTCATTTGGAGTTATAAGTAATTAAGTTAGCAATTAGGTTGGGTTAGCAAAAAATTTACGCTACCAACTTAATAGGCTAACTTAATTAAGTTAAGCAACGAAGTTGGCAGTCATGTAAATTTGTTCCAAACCAACCATAATAACTAACTCACTTATTAATAACTACCAAAACCATTCATACTAAACCTTAACTTATAACCTATAAAACTAACCCACTTCATTTAACTAAATATTAAATTAAACTTAACTCAAATTTATAACTAAATTAATTTAATTTAATTAACCAAACATATACAATCAATTAAACATCCTATAATTAATTAAACTAATTATTCATAACCTTGTAAACCCTAAACATCAATATTCTAACTTTAATTTCAAGCCATAACAACATAATAAACTATAAGCATTCATAATAAACCCTTTCAAGCCCTAACAAACAACAATATTCTAACATTAATTTCAAGTCCTAACAACATAATACAATAATAAATTATAAGTATTCATAATAAACCCTAAAAATTTACATTCAAAACATACATTATTCTAAATTTGAATTTGAAATCATAACCAAACTAAAATTACTCAAGGAAATTACTCAAATTCACTCTAAAAATTTACATTCAAAACACAATTCTAAATCCAATTTCAAACCCTAATCTTGATTAACACTAAACACTACCCTAAATTTGAATATCTAACCATAACCACACTAAAATTACTCAAATAAATTACTCTAATACAACAATATATATGAATTTTAAAATTAAACATCAACAATTTAACATCATATACTCACTTTACTAACCAACAATAATCTAACTTTAATTTCAAACTCTAACATCCTAACACTATAATAAACTCCAAACATTCATAATTCACCCTAAAATTTTACATTCAAAACACAATTCTAAATTGAATTTCAAACCCTAAACTTGACTAACACTAAACACTACCATAAATTTAAATTTCAAACAATAATCACACTAAAATTACTCATATACAACGATATATATGAATTTTACAATTGAAAATCAACAATTTAACTACAAAAATTAATTAGGGGACTCACATTGGTGGTCACGAGATGTTGGCGTCGGTGGTTGCGGGGATCGTGCACGACGTCGATTGGTCGGTGATAGCGGTGGTGGCCGGAGTGAAGGTGGTTGGGGCGGTGGCTGGGGTCGGGGTGTGAGAGGAACGACGAGATAGAGAGAGAAAGAGCAACGTATCGAATGTTTGGGATTCTGCCCGTTGTCGCATTAAAGGGGCCAGCGACCGATACGCAGCGACCGATAGCGTATCGGTCGCTGGCTCAGCGACCGATATAAAGTCAGACGAAGTTAATGTTACTGTTGAAGAATTAATTGAACGGCGCGACCGATATCCAGCGACCGATATGATATCGGTCGCTGGACTAGCGACTGATATGGAGAAATTTGCGACCGATACCATATCGGTCGCTGATTAGCGACCGATACAGTATCGGTCGCTATGTATCGGTCGCCCGTGTCGATTAGAGCGACCGATACGAATCGGTCGCCGTAGACGTTTCATGTTGTAGTGTTATAGCCGTATTATTTTAGCCGCCCTCCTAATTTAGTCCAACCCTAAGCCCTAGTTCTCCTAATTATATATATACATCTACCTACTCAGAAAATAATACATGCTTTCATCCGCCGGTCAGAGAGAACGAGAGGCTTAAGGAGTGACAAACACCTTCATCCGCAAGGAAATCCTAAAGGTCAGTAACGATGGATCAACCCAAGAACTATTCTTCCGTAGATTATTGTAAAATTTTCTTGATTAACTATTCTTGGTTCTTTCCTATAAATCCAACGTAATTGGTCACTGGTAAACATTGTCTGTAGAATTTCATAGTTTGTGATTAGTTTGCATAGCCTTGCGTCATATTTCAATTTCAATTAGATTTGTTGATTTCAACAATGGGGTATATATCGCAAATCCGGGTGTTCATGTTCACCGAAATTATCTTCCGCAACCAATAACCGCACTCCTCACTTGCTATGTCGGCGACCGTCTTTATTATTTCCCTTGATCAATGAATTTACCCAATTAGCTTTTTCCTCTCCTTTCTAATTGCCGCAGCATACCCTTAATTTTGCATGTCTAGATTCCTTGTGTTGGTCTCTGATTTAATGGGGTGTCCTTAAACTTAACCATCCACCTATCTACTATATTTCAATTACCTAGAATCGATTGCCATCTATTGATCACTTTTGTCACTGCTTGCCTATTCCTAATAAGTCTAACTTTACACTTCTACTATATTTTAATGAGCAATTGTTAGAGTCCTTATCCAGCACAAGCAATCCCATCTTGATTCCTTTAGAGTTAATATGCGTGTTTGCCAAACCTAAATTAATCACACTATTTTTCTACTCAGGGAGTTTTAACTTCTTTATTTCATTTAAGACCTACCCATCATTACCTTGTAATCTAATTAGAATTAGTCTAGGATTCTCCAAGTGAATGTCAGGATTTATTAATCCTATCTCAATCACATAAGCCTTCACAGATTAGTACTCTTTTTAATTTAGCGTAGAGTTTGGCAAGTTCGTCGGCATATTAAGGCATGAACAACCCGACATAATTAATGGTTTATAATAGCCAATTTTGTGAGTCTGTGAGGCTAGATTAATAGTTAATCAGTATAAATATTTTTTTTAATACTCGTAGCTCCTCTGGATTATAGGTATTTTCTAACGGGTGGAGTTAGCCCTATTCGAGTAGCGTTTCAGGTAAGTGGTGTGATACTTCTTTAGTTCTTTTCGTGCCAGAAATATTATTTTGTAACCGACCTTTTTCGTAAGTTTATTTTTTTAAATCGGGTTGGCATGCTATTATTTAATTATATTATTTTTAGCATTGTTTATGTCCTATAGTTTGTTTGACCTACATTGATTTATATGTGTTTTTACAAAGTACCTCTTTCACGTTAATTTCATAAGATATAGTTACTCTTTGTCTTTTATACACTAAGTGAAGTTTTATGATAATTTGACTAGTGTATTTGTAAAGTAGCCGTTTACGTAATAGTTTTATATTTTAAATTATTTGAACCTTCCGTTGTACTAGTGACTTTGTGGTGCTGATTTATTTGTTATACTAAATTTCTTGACTGGGTACTTTTTGTATGTTTTGATGTTCAAGTTGTAATTGGTTTTGTTTTGGGGCTATGTCTTCTGCCTTATCCAGTTAAGGTATGCACTGGACCTGTCGATCGACTTGTATGCGCGCTATTTTGTGTTCTGATATGTGTATTTTTTCCGTTGGACCCAATTTCCTTTGCTGCCCTGCCACTGGGTCAATAGTGGTACATCGTTGCCCCGCCACTGGGTCAATAGTGGCTTATCGTTGCCCTTGTCACTGGGTCAATAGTGACCTTAGCCCTAACCATTGTGATTTTGATTTCTTTTTTATATATATATATATATATATATATATATATATATATATATATATATATATATATATTATGTTACTTTGACGAAAATTGTTTGATCAATATTATGTTTTATCTTGGGAGTTTTGAGCTGAGTAAAATGTTTTATAAAACCCAGTCATATATTTGTTATTTATTTATTAACTCTGACCCAGCCTATGTTTTACCCGCATGTCCAACCCAGCTAAAGGAGTATTACGCTACTTACTGGGCTTCCGAGCTCATCCTTTCATCTTCCTATTTTTTCTGGTTCCACTCTCAACAGTATCTAAGTTTCTTGAGAGGAGTCATGAGTCCCAACCTTTATTTTTGGAGCTATGGAGTTTATTTCCCAGTCTAGTAGAATTTATATTTTGATTTCAAGTCTAATCTTTGGGCTATGAACTTGTAGCTAGTATTTGAGATTTTGGATGTTTCTTCTATACTCTAGTTGAGTTGAACCAATCATTAACTTGGGATTGTGAGTTACTGAAGACCTTTGTTTTTCCTTATATTATAGTTTAGCCTTGCATGCTTGTAGAACTCCTAGTGCTGCAGGTATGCGGTGTCTGTTACTCCTCGGTTCGGGGCGTGACAGATTTAGTGGTATCAGAGGCAGGTTAGCCAATCTCTTGTTGTCTTGGGTTTAGTCTTAGCAAAGCTTCTCTGAGATTAGGATCTTAGAGTGAGTTAATTTTGGATTTTAGGGGTTTTAGCCTTTGTAGCCTAAGTTTCTAATGTTTTATGTGATTTTGCTGCCGTGCCCAAGTTCTTCATATTAACTGAGTTTGTTCAATTTTGGGAAACCAGTAAGTAACCTTTTCGTTTTTCAGTATGTCTTCGGGTAGGAGGAGAAGTCGTATGCGGAGAGCTTCTGAGAGGGAAGAAGAGGAGCCCCAGATTGAGACCCCCTCTCTTGACCCCCAAGAGGCTATGTTGAAGTTCATGCAAGACTTTTCATCCTTTATTAGCCAGCAACAACAAGGTACTCTGCACAGTAATGGCTCATCTTTAACTTCTGTTAAGGGGCTGGTGGATTTCCTGAAGATAGCTCCTAAACCATTTTCCGGCACTACTGACCCTATTGAGGCCGAGAACTGGATCGATGAAATGGAGAAGGCTTTTCGAGGCTTCCATTGCTCAGAGGAGGAGCAGATTGATTATGCTGTCTACTTGTTGCAAGACTGTGCTCGCCATTGGTGGAAGTCTGTGGAGCGTAGACATGAGAACGATGGGATTCCTTTCACCTGGGATATGTTTCGTGAAGAATTCTATGAAAAGTACTTCCCAAGGGTTCGAAGAAGGGAGTTAGAGAGGCAGTTTATCGACTTAAAGCAAGGTCGCAGGAGTGTGGACGAGTATGAGGCGGAGTTTGATCGACTATCAAGGTTTGCTCCGACACTAGTAGCTGATGAACAAAGCAAGATGAGGAGGTTCAGCGAAGGCTTGAATGATAATATTAGGCTACAACTCGCTGCCGTGCGACCAGATAGCTTCGCAGACCTTGTTGACAGAGCAAAGAATATGTACCTCATCACGAAGGAGATAGAGGATCGTAAGCATCGCGATGATAAGAAAGGGGAGAAAAACTACAACACTTCTGACAGGCGAGGCAAGGGTGGATTGTCGAAGCCTTATACTTCTAGCAGGTTTTCTCGCGGTGCGCCTTCACAACAGGGGAGTAGCCTAGCTGGTTCCCGGGGAAGAGGAGCGCAACCATCTGGTTCTCATAGTCGAAACCCTAGCTATGGATCACAACGATGGGGCAACCAACAAAATAAGCCCACATGTGATCATTGTAAAGGAGCTCATCCGACTAGCGATTGTAGGTGGCTAAGTGGAGGCTGCTTTAAGTGTGGCAATACTGATCACAAAGTTGCTGAATGCCCTCACAATAATGAGCCTCGCACGGTACAAAAGTCTCAAGCCTCTCGCTCAGTGCCCTCACAAGCCACTTTGGCTCACACTCAGACAGTCTAGTCACCGAGCAACAATCAGAAGGGAGGACGACCTCGCACCACTGGAAGAGTGTACGCGCTGACCCAGCAAGATGTTGACGCCTCTAACAATGTTGTGTCAGGTATACTTATTGTTAATTCAGCTTATGCACATGTGCTTTTTGATCCTGGTGCTTCGCATTCTTTTATATCAGCAAATTTTGTCAAAAAGTACAACCTTCCCCATGCATTATTAGAAGAAGTTTTGTATGTCAGTACACCTACGGGTAGTGAAATAATTGTGGACAAGAAGTGCACGAACGGTCATGTAATAATTGAGGGCAAGGAACTTTTAGCCGATCTAATTATTATGGAGCTACATGACTTTGATGTGATTTTGGGGATGGACTGGTTGTCTGCACATTATGCCACTTTGGATTGTAGAAGGAAGCTAGTAAACTTTCAAATACCTGGGATGCCTGAGTTTAACTTTGTCGGGAATGGAGCCTATGTGTCGCCTAGTGTCATTTCCACTCTAAAGGCCTCTAAATTAATTAAGAAGGGGTGCCAAGCCTTCTTGGCATTGGTCACTGCTACCCAAGAGAAGGACCCGAAGATAGAAGAGATACCGATTGTAAGAGAGTATCCAGATGTCTTCCCGGAAGATCTCCCAGGAGTACCTCCAGACAGAGAGGTGGAATTTTCTATTGACTTGATTCCCGGCACTACACCGATCTCAAAGACCCCTTATAGAATGGCACCGACGGAGTTGAAGGAGCTCAAGGAGCAGCTCCAGGAATTGCTTGATAAGGGCTTTATTAGACCAAGTGTCTCACCTTGGGGTGCACCAGTGCTTTTTGTGAAAAAGAAGGATGGGTCGTTGCGACTCTGCATTGACTATCGTGAGTTGAACAAGGTGACTGTGAAGAACAAGTATCCACTACCTCGAATTGACGATCTATTTGATCAACTTCAAGGTGCTCAGGTGTTTTCAAAAATTGATCTACGGTATGGATACCACCAATTGAAGGTTAAGGCCGAGGATATACCTAAAACGGTCTTTCGCACCAGGTATAGTCATTATGAATTCATAGTAATGCCGTTTGGGTTAACTAATGCCCCTGCTGCATTTATGGACCTCATGAACAGAGTTTTTCGAGCCTTCTTAGACAAGTTTGTGGTGGTTTTTATTGACGATATTCTAGTGTACTCTAAAAGTTGTGAGGAACATGAGAATCATCTGAGACTTGTGTTAGAAACCTTAAGACATGAGAAACGTTTTGGTAAATTGAAGAAATGTGAGTTTTGGTTGGATAGTGTTACCTTCCTGGGGCATGTAGTGAACAAGGATGGGATCTCTGTTGACCCAATGAAAGTTGAGGCCATTGTGAATTGGGCCAGACCAAACAGTGTCACTGAAATTCGAAGCTTCTTGGGCCTTGCTGGCTACTATAGACGATTTGTTGAGGGGTTTTCCCTATTAGCTGCACCTTTGACTCGTTTGACAAGGAAGGATGTTCGATATGAGTGGACGGATGAGTGTGAAAGAAGTTTTCAAGAATTGAAGAAGCGATTGGTCTCCGCCCTTGTACTTACATTACCAACGAGCGGTCAAGGATTTACAATTTACAGTGATGCTTCAAAGAAGGGTTTGGGATGCGTGCTTATGCAAGGAAGGAAGGTTATTGCTTACGCATCTCGACAATTGAAGCCAGATGAGGTGAATTACCCTACTCATGACTTAGAGCTTGCGGCTGTTGTTTTTGCATTAAAGATATGGAGGCATTATTTGTATGGGGAAGCATGTGAAGTGTACACAGACCATAAGAGCCTAAAGTACCTGTTTACACAGAAGGATTTGAACATGAGACAATGTAGATGGCTTGAGTTGTTGAAGGACTATGATTTGACCATCAATTACCACCGGGGAAGGCTAATGTTGCGGATGCTGAGTAGGAAATCAAGTCAGGTGGCTACCTTAATCACCTCTCAACGACCTTTGTCGGCAGACTTAGAGAGGAAAAATATTTTGGCGAATCTCCGAGTCCATCCTATGTTAATTGACATGATCAAAGATGCGCAAGAAAAAGATCCTTGTCTCCAAAAGCATAAGGATGCCATTAGAGCGGGGTCCGAGTCCAAGTTTAGCATTCATGAGGATGGTTCTTTGAGGTTCGAGAATAGAATTTGTGTTCCGAACGATGATGAGATAAAGAAGATGATCCTGAAAGAAGCTCACAACACGAGTTACACAGTTCATCCAGGAAGTACCAAGATGTATAGAGACTTGAAGGGGACATTTTGGTGGAATAACATGAAGAGAGAGATAGCACAATATGTAGCACAATGCTTAACATGTCAGTAAGTCAAGATTAAACATCAGAGATACGGGGGATTACTGCAACCTCTCCCTATTCCAGAGTGGAAATGGGAACATATAACCATGGACTTCGTGTCTGCTCTACCCCGTACTCCTTGAGGTAACACGGTGGTTTGGGTAATAGTAGATAAACTAACTAAGTCTGCTCACTTTTTGCCAATTAAGACTGGTATGACCTTGGAGCAATTGGCAGAATTGTATGTCCGAGAGATTGTGAGGCTACATGGGGTTCCAGTTTCCATTGTGTCCGATCGAGATGTACATTTTGTTGCTTTGTTTTGGAAGAGCTTGCATAAAGCCTTAGGTACAACATTAAATTTTAGTACTGCGCATCATCCACATACGGATGGTCAATCTGAGAGGACCATTCAAACCTTGAAGGACATGTTGAGAGCTTACACACTGGATATGAAGAGCTCTTGGGATAAGGACCTACGATTAATAGAATTTGCTTATAACAACAGTTATCAAGCCAGCATCCAAATGGCTCCATATGAGGCATTATATGGGCGAAAGTGTAGGTCGCCAATTTGTTGGGATGATGTTGGAGAGAGAAGGCTGATAGGGCTAGAGATAATACAATTAATGACTGATAAAGTTCGCCTTATCCAAGAGAGACTTCGGGTGGCTCAAAGCCGCCAGAAAAGTTATGCAGACAATAGAAGGAGAGACTTGGAGTTCAATGTTGGTGATCATGTATTTTTGAAGGTATCACCAGTTAAAGGAGTTATGCGGTTTGGCATACGTGGGAAACTTAGCCCTCGATATATTGGACCCTTCGAAATTTTGGAGAAAATTGGTCCTGTAGCATACCGTCTAGCACTTCCACCATCGCTTTCAGGAGTGCATGATGTATCCATGTTTCTATATTGAGAAAATATGTTCATGACCCAAGTCATGTACTAGAAGCTACTCCTATAACACTGCAGAAGGATGTGACGTACGAAGAAGGACCAGTACGGATTGTGGACAAGAA